>RPOG01001050.1:0-189929 GCA_008086565.1 Thalassoma bifasciatum | reverse complement strand
TTAAATCTCTGCTTAGTTCATACAGCGCTTCATCAACAGCACCCTCTGTGACAGACACGGGGAGGCCCCCTCTTCACAGAAAGTCACCATGATCTGGTCCCTCATTGTGTCTCTATACGGGGTTGGAGGATTCTTTGGCGCTGTCAGTATCAACTTCATCACAGGCTCTCTGGGAAGGTGAGTAAAACACACCGAGTGCGTTTTTATCTGAAAGCTTGGGCAGACTTGAAACAGCATGTGTTTCTTTCATCAGAAAAAAGGCAATGATCTTCAGCAGCTGTATTGGTATTGTTGGAGCAGCAATCGTGCTGGCGAGTAAATATGCCAAATCATATGAAATGATTATCCTATCAAGGATTTTGTTTGGCTTCTCAGCAGGTGAGGCACCTTGTATGACAAGAAAAAAAAAAGTTCAGTAACTCTTTGTGTTTTCAGCTGACTAACCTCCTCTTTTGACCTGCAGGCTTGTCCAGCAGCACCCATTCAGTCTACCTGGGAGAGATTTCACCCAGGAAGATAAGGGGCATGGTGACTTTGTCCTACTCCACCTTCCAGTCACTAGGAAAACTGTCAGGGCAGTTTTTTGGACTCAGGTATGCATCTTAGAGTTCTGCTGGGAGAACTGGCTTGATTGTTTCAACAGATTTCTATTAGAGTGATGTGCCTGTGTCTTGACATAAAGAGTTTCATTAAGAGAAAAGGGAAAAGTTTAGGGACTTTTGCAAAAAGGGCTTCTGCTCAGAAGTCTGCGCGGAATCAATTAACTGTCCTAAGTGTTTTAACAAATCTGTAACATGAATCTTCCTGCTGTTGTTGATTTCAGTGAGATTCTTGGACGTGAGGAATTGTGGAATTTCCTCCTGAGTGTCCCCGCCATCTTTTTATTGGTTCAGATTATTATCCTGCCTTTTCTCCCTGAAGCACCCAGATACTTGTTCATAGAAAAAGGTGAAGATGAGGCCTGCAAAAAAGGTTGGTTATTTATCCAATACTAAGCAAAAAAGACTGATATTCTAAAAACACACACAAACAAAATTCAGCATGAAATGTGATCATCCTCAAAGGAAAATATATTGATGTTGGTTTGAAGAAAACTACAAAGAAATACATATGGTCAAATAACAAGCTGATTGGCATAAACGGAAACCCTGTCAGCTGTATTGATGTTACACACCGACTACAGTCTGGTAGGTTGCGTCTGTATGCTTGACTACGGTGGCCTGTAGGTGTCAGATGATTTGCAAAAGCCACAACATGAATGCAAACACCACAACACTAGATTAGTCCATTTGGATGACTGTCCGCGAGGAAACTGCTATACGTTTAACTCATAACTTCAGTTGTAGATATATTTCCGTTGAGTTGAGGCTTTTGCAAACTGATTCTTACTGTAAAACACATCACTTGAGAGCAGCATGGTGTCATTGTTCCCCCACATGGCTGCAGCAAGAAGCAGGGAGAGTAAGCCCAACTACAGTGGGCCAAAAGAGAAAAACTTCGAATCAAGAAATAAAAAGGCATTTAATTCAGTCACATCAATAACAGTTCAATATGCTGCAATTAAGTTGAAAATGCTAGAACTTCACAGCTAAATGCAGTATACCAACCATGTACACGTTGTGGACATATGTGATCCTGTCACAATCAACAAGAAATAAAACAGCAGAAAGTGGAGAAAAAGTCTGTGTAAAGCTGACTAAGCAAGATTAATTTATTGGAACATACAGTAAATATGACTGTTAGTCGTGGCCCACCTGCACACAATGGGTCAGGACCAATCAAAAGCTTTTTTCAGACCATTGGCTTTGACTTCACCCTCAAACAACAATGTTCATTATTTCTTTGTGTTTTTTGTTTTTCCGATCTTCCTTCAGCTCTGCAGCGTCTGTGGGGTAAAGGGGACTACAAACAGGAGATGGAGGAGATGTTGGCTGAGCAGGCTGTCATAAGTGCAGCTCGACCAAAAACCACTCTGCAGATCCTGAAGGACAACACCGTGCGATGGCAGCTTGTCATCATACTCACGATCTATTTCTGCAACCAAATGTCAGGCATGAATGCAGTAAGAAAGAAGATTCTTGTTGATTCTGTCTTTCAAAATAATGAGTGGGTCTTTCTCAGAATCTGATTTGTGTGTCTGGTTTTTTTTTACAGATCAATATCTTCTCTTTTGACATCTTCCTGCAAGCTGGTATACCAAAAGACATAATTCGCTACGTTACCCTGGGTCTTGGATTAACTGAAATCGTCACCTTCATCTTCTCTGTGAGTGATTCTCTTGGCTGAGAAGTAAAGTCTTGTTTTGATTTGAGTCCTGAGCTTTGCAGAAAGATCAGGGAAGATTTGTTTAAGCGGTGGTTTAAGCTGTGGCTACTTTCACCAATTAACCAGTGTTTGTGAAATGCTCTTCACCAGAAGCACACAGAGGTTCAACGAAAATGACTGGTTCAGGCCAACACACTCTTCCCTTTATCACAAACCAGGTCCTGTTTGTGCAACATTTTATGAGCCACACCTTCAGTCCCTAACAGGCTTTGAGCATGAATGACATTCATATTTGAGACATCACCTGTCTGTCCTCTTTCCACTGCTGAGCTCAGTGTTTTTCATATGAATGAATAAGTGAATGAATGAGTGCAGAGGGACGACTGTAAACATCTTATTCAGAAATCACATGATCATTCCAGAAAGCTTACTGGATCATTTTTTATTATTTATATACAGGCCAATATAAAAGATTGTTGTGGAATTTAAGAGTGTTGCTCAAACAATAAAACAAGAGCATAAAAACAAGTCGACATTTGGTTCAGTGCATGAAAAGGTCAGACTGTACCAGGAATTCAATCTTACTTTAATCTTAAAGTAAGAGACAGTTCTGGTTCATTCAGGTGCAGCTCTGCTAAGCTATGTAAGCATGTTGAAAAAGTGCAAACCACAAACAGAGTATTTTCTTGTGGAATGCAAATCTTAGCATAGATTTACATTCAATCTTTTCTTTTTCTTTGTCTATTATTTCTCCCAGGGTCTACTGGTTGAGCGCACAGGGAGGAGGGTGTTGTTCTGGGTGGGTTATGCTCTCATGTCTGCCTGCTGGGTGATTGTCACAGTCACACTCACTCTGAAGGTAAGCCGCTAACATTTGGATACTAACAAAGTGAGATAACACTGAATTTAATGTAAAGGTTTATTTGACTTGAATGGCAAAAAGAATGAAAAAGGACTTGTAGACATCTTTTTTCACTATATCTATCACAAATGCAGGAAATCTGAGAGAAAATGTTCTCACAGCATGAAAGAAAATTACAAAAAACAATCTAAACAGCATGTGTCTTGATAAAATACTCACAAAAAGTCTTTTTTCACAATCTTCAAATATGGGTTGGAAAATAACTTCCCAAGAGCACTTGTGCATCCAATCACCTGCACATACTTCCAGTTTGTTGGTGTATACAAGCTGCCAGACTTCTGGTCTCTGCTCCACTATCATCTCCACTGCCCTGTATCAGTGTAGTGTTCAAACTTTCATCCACTTACTGCCCCCATCTACACACCCACACTTAAAAATGCAATTTTGCACATTTGCTTTTCTGGCATATTATTCTGTCACTATGACAAAAGATTATAGAAGTTGTTGTGATAATATTTAATTTTAAGTTGGCATTGTCTCAACTTCAAATAATCTTTAAAACAATATATATATCATCGCCAAATAAATCAGCAATGTATCTTAACTTGACAATAACCTCGGCCCCTACCAGCTGTTTAGGAAAGCCACAGCTTTAAAGTTGTACCCAGAATGCCTTTGTGAATTGAGATGAAATTAATTAGTTGTTTCAAACAACTTCCTGAAGAAGTTAAGTGAACTAACAAACATATTTTACATAGGCAAAAAGAAAAAGTATCTAACGATATGATTGCTGCTTGGTTGACAGCAGTTCTACATAATCAAAAATATGAAAAACATCAACTGATGCGTTTTTGTTTTCACACAGGACGTCACCTTTTGGGTTCCGTACATTACTCCTGGTGTGATAATCCTCTTCATCATCTTCTTTAGTGGAGGACCATGTAGGTGCTTCAAACAGCTGAGTGATAAGAAATGTGTTATTCATTTACGTGTAAAAATATTTGCCGTCAGATATATGAAGTGAATACCTGTTGATCTCTCTGGTCTGCTCAGCGGGATCTACTCCCACTCTCATAAACGAGATCTTCATCCAGTCTGATCGACTGGCAGCGTATGTCGTGGTGGGGATCCAACGTTGGTTGCTGTTTGCTCTTCTGGGTTTTGCCTTTCCATTTCTTGTGGTGAGTGCACGAAACCCAAAAAGTATCACAAAAAGCAACACAAAAAACTTAGGTCACATGCACAAATCATACTTTAAAGAGGGGTTATCGTGTTTTTATTCCAGCTTAGTACTGTCTCTCTGGTACCCTTCTATAAATCTACATGTTTTACAGCAAAGAAAAAAACTCTTCATTTGTCCTCAGACTGGTGTTTCAGAAACCTTATTTCAGCCTTTTTCTGAAATGCTCCATATTAGCTGCTGTCTCTTCAAATTAATGATAACTTCATCATGAAGATCTCATGGAGATCTCAGGAAGATTACCGGAGGATATTGTGTTACTTTTACAACAGACTTTTTTGAACCATTTACAGAAAAATTATAGATTTCAATGAAATATGATTGTAGAGAAGGAGTATGAGTTGAGAATGTAGAGATTTAAAAATCGTCTTATCCATGGACATCCAAGATATTTTTACCATATCTATGTTTAAAACATGGAAAAAACAAAATACCCTCTTTAAGTTACAATGGTCTCTTCAATATACTGTCATGGTTTTTTGTATGGTGATACAATGTTTCTTTTCTTCCACAAAGATCAATGAAAGGAGAATTATATTAAAGTGGGCAGAGGGATTTAAGGGGTCATTTTGTGGTTCTGCACCAGGAATCTCCAAACATGTTGGCACATTCAAAAAAACTTTGAATACTTTCTTTCTCAATGCAAATGTGTTGTTGTTTGTTTGTGTGTCTCTCCTCTCTCAGGCTGGCCTAGGCTCTTACGCTTTTGTGCTCTTTGCCTTTATTTGCCTGATGGGTAGTATTTTTACCTTCCTCTTCCTGCCTGAGACGAAAGGGAAGACCCTGCTGGAGATATCCAAAGACTTCAGATCTATCACTGTGTGTGGGAAATCTTTCACAGAGAAGAATGTGATGGAGACCAAATTATGAAAGAGTCAAAAATTCAGCAGCCATCTCACACCATCAGAGGAATGCCAGACTACTTTTGTGAGACCACAAGGACAAAATTTATGCTTTTCTGTGTTTTTGAACTGATTGAAACAATGTTTATATGTGAACACTGTAACTTATACTGAGGGGAAACAACTGAAGAACACATAAACTGGAGCTTTGATCCTCAGACAACTGTGGATAGGAAGGAAACATCATCACCTTTTATCCACTGTGGTTTTACCTCAGATGCTATTCTGTACTCACAGCTTTCTCCTCTTCATAAATTTTGCAAGAGTTATTTGTACCATAGGATGGACTCGTATGTACCAACATGAGATCAGAATAACTACCAGAACAAAGCAGCTGCTTTTAAAACACACAGGGGAGAATCCAGTCCACACTCAGGGTGTAATGTTTCCTGTAAATTTTCACCTTCATTGACTTTTGTTGCTTTTTCTAACTGTACAACGTAGAAAACAGGTAAACCACTTCTATAACACAGCAGTCATGCAGACCTGAGGAGCTCAAACCTGCAAACACTGCACCTGCGGCTGCATGAAGTTTATCAATGGAAAGGCTGTAGTTTCATTCCTTCAGCTCTTCAGCAATAAATCACCCATTGCTCCCTTTGCTCCCTCCAGTCCTGCTATTTGTTCTTTGACCATGGCAGGAAATTCAATTAATGGAAACTGTGAGAGGTGAGGAAGAATACTTAACTACCAAGTAGCATTTACAAACTAAAGGGATTTAGTGCAGTATAAAAAACAAGAGCTTATGAACCAATTTCATGGCTGTTTCATTTAAAAAAATCATTTGAAAGATATAAAAATAACTGAGCAAAGGACAGCAAAGTTTTAAAAGCTCTGACTCATCCTTGGGACCACACTATGTGGTGGACACATATTTATAGAATCTTTTCTAAAAACTTTTCACACATTGATTTTCTTTTAAGATAGCTTCCTATGTCCCTGTGTGATATCTGAGTTTCAACTTTCATAAGACAATAAGAGAAACTACCAGCTGGCCTGGCAGAGAATAAGGAGAGACAGAGTAATATTGTCTGATGAACTCACCTAAGAAGAGATCTTGGGTGGATGTTTGTGCAATCATGTCTAACTTTGTACTTTTCATTAAATCTTCATTAATCTAACAACGTGTGTGAGTATTCCTCACTCAAACAGGTCTATGAGTGTCTCACTGGTTATAGTGGTGTGAGTATTTAAGACTTTAAAGGTACCTGGTTTCTTATCTGTAGCCAGCAGCTGCAGGAAGCCAAAGAGTCTTCATTAGCTGCCCAGATTGCTCTGTTCACAGTCCAGCACTTCGAGCAGGCCAACGGTGATTGGCTGAGTCCTGGCTCGGCTGATCATCCTGCACTGACACCCTGCTGTGCATGTAACAGAAGAAGAGGATTAACTGGAGGATTAATGGGAGAAATCGTTGCGAGCTGTCCACTATTACACACATGGAGTGTCTCTTTGTTCGCCTAGAGGCTACTATGTCAATATAATACTACAGGTGCAGAAGTGCAGAAGTTAAAAAGAAATAACTTGCAGTTCAGACTAAAATATGGCCAAGGCAATCATATGGATATGAGATCATGATTTCTTGAGAAACACAATGAATAAATCAAACAACCTGTAATGACAACCTTAGGGTGTTTTGGGCCTTGTGGTGTTGGTTGACAGCTGTAATGTCTCCTTTACATCCACAGATGGCAGTGTTACTGCATTTCTAAGATATCACAGTCTGACAGTTTCTCAAGACAATGACAATAGCCGGCAGAAATCAAGTCAAATGTGTCAGAAAAAGAACTTTAAATATTAACTGGTGCTTTAAATGAAGATATTAACGTGTTGAGACCGTCAGTTAGAAAACAACAAGGTCACAGTTATGAAAGTGAAGTTCTTCGAAATGTATCCTTATTGTTTGCCTTTTTTAACTTACATTATGTGGCTGGTTTGCTATCTTGCCATCATCTTTGTTTCTGTCTTTTGAGTGAAATTAAATTCGATTTCACACTTTTTAAAACAATAATCTGATCCAACCATTACAACACTCAGCCATTATAAAGACAACTGTGCCTTAGCTCTGTATGATTCATCCAGACTTATGTCAGTGACTTTAATGACATTTTGATAACTTGATATTATCCACTTCCTTACCTCATTGTAAATAACTCCACCAGAGAATATTTCAGCCATGTAGGGTTTGTTAAGAGCCTCTTCGTTCCCTCTGGATTATTATCTTCATACTGCTTCGGGTTTTGTGTCCAATGGGAAAACACAAGAGAGTCTGAACTAAGAAAACCTTGCTCTGGGTCATACTTCAAACGCAGTTTTTTTTTAACACACACTAATGGTCTTTTAGGGCCTTTGTGACTCCAGCAAAAAGCCAATAGCAGTTGCAAAGAGAGGATGAAATGACGGATGTTATTCTTCAGTCTCTCCGCCTGGCAACACTGAGCTCACTGGCAGCCCTGCAAATCAGAGAAGAGTGAACACAGTTGGATACAGTACGGATTAAATGAGTCACTGTTTTGCAAGTCTCTAAGTCGTACAGTGAAGGACAACGGTAATTTCTGGATAAATGTTAACCATGCAGAGCTCTCAAGTGAATAGTCCTAACTATGGTTCTGTGTGTGTGTGAATCACAAGAATATAACTATCAAATCTACAATGTCTCTGTGAACACAATAGACAGAAAGTATCTGATTAAATTGTCCATTGTGTCTTAAGATTATCCACTATGTGTTAGAGGGAGAGGATGAGCAGCAAATGTCAGGGGACTCAGTGGATCCTGCTGACATTGTTTGTTTCCCTCAGCAGAGAGTGATTCCAGTTTGCCAACGAAAGCTTTGTTGTAGTTAAACGTGAGAAGGTGGTCAGTGCTGTAAAATGCACACAAATAATGAATGGTGGTATCTAAAAACCAACTGAGGATGTTTGTATATTCATCCAGTGATCAAATGGGAAACTCCCCATTGACCAACCAACGGCCTGGACAGAGTTTCTGATCATAGAGCTGTCTCAGTGCATACACTCCACCAAACATGAGAAAAAAAAAAGCTACCGTGGGGCATGCTTTTCCATTCACAGTCACAATCCAAAGAAGCCCAGATGGCAGAGTTGGGTCATCCTGTTTCACCTCACCTGGTGAGACTCTCAGTGTTTAGTTGAGGCCAGCAATGTTATTGACTCTATGTTTGAACTGGTCTGAAGGGGCTTTTCTCTCTCTGTACACACACTTTGACTCTTTGGGTTTGGTTACATTTGCTTTGTGTTCACTCAACCATTTTGTATAGTTTAGTTCAGTTCTTTAAAAAAAATCTCAGTGTGTTAAAAATAAACCATCTGCTACAATGTGTGTGGTCTTTTTCAAAAATAGTTAAAAAAAAACATTGATATTCTATCATAAGGTGATACATGTCTTTGCAGATTGAAAGCAAAACTCCAAATCTTTTCTCAGCAACACTGGGGTTACTATCTACACACTTCGCCACACTGCTGTCTCTAAGAAATATAACCCCTTATGTGCCTTAGTACTCGTCCTTTTTTGACTGTTGCACTCTTTTCTTCTTTCACTTTTATGTCTTTAAATTTGATTATACAGTATTGTCCTAATTTTAATACTGTTGTTTATTATTTACACTAAATGTGTATTGTAGTACCGAGGGTTTCCTAATCTCAATACTCTGTATGTTACACGCTGCAGAATTGACCATAAAACTACCTTGAACCTCATTTGCTCTTCCTGCAATGCAACAGTTCCATTTATCAGATAGTGGATGTCACAAGCAATGCACATCAGAAAAAAGGGTCAACACAAGCAAGTCTACATGGAATTACCACATACTTTGTATTTTAAACTATATATGGATGTATCAGTTACATATGAATCCAGTATGTCCATGTTAATGTTGTACACATGTGCTACATATATACATTCATGTGGACAACCCCAATCCCACTAAAGTTGGTCTGTTGTGTGAAAAGTAATTAAAAACAATACAATAATTTGCAAATCCTTTTTTAAAGAAGGTGGTCGTGTAATATTAATTGCTGTGGTTTTTCCGTACTGTTAACGTACTGAATACTGAATATGGGTCCAAGACATCTGTTCAAAGTAATAAAAAATGGCCGCGCCTTAATATAGACACAGTGCTGACTTCTCCTCCCCTTGTGAAATGTGAAGCCAGAATACTACTACAGTGGGTGCTGACATATATTACCCTGGAGCCAAAGTAAAAGTAAATTGACAAGCTACAAGACTGACAGCCCGTCCTTTCTGCTCACCATAGCATGCATTAAATTTAGACACTTACAGTTGTATTGACTCTTGTATCATTGTTTTTTACTTCTCTCCTCTGCTAATCTGGTAAATACAAATACAGGCACATGTATTGTTAACAGCACTGTAAATTAAATGTCTTTTTAGAATGAAATATGTCATCAAAAAATAAACTTTTGGCCCAAAGTTAGGTTAGAGACAATGGAGAAAGTGGGCCCACGACTGCACGCACAGTGGGAGCTCTAACAGTTATGGCTTCACTCAGGTCAGCTGTTGTTCTGTCCATTGTTAAATACAGTGTATGGTTCAGACAGAAAAGCTGATATTGAGGGGGCCATCTTGGAATATTTTTTACAATACACATACTTAAAAAAAACAGCTTCAACAAACATTAAACATATGACGATGATGATGATATGTACGAGGTTAAATGACATGTCTTTTGTAAGCTTGTGCCCTCTGCTTTTCGTGGGTTGTAATGCAAAATGAACTTGACTTGATAAAGACAGGCACAGTCTCTGACAGAGAGACCTCCTGAACAGAGAGGCCATTATGTAACACAAATCCTTTCAAGAATTATTGTTAAATAAAAAAAATAAAAAAAAACTAAATGTATCACAAATTGGATTTCACAAAATTGTCTTTTGACTTAAACTTCTTTTCAGATCGTACAAAGAGCAGCCACTATAGAAATCATTATTATCCAACAGCAAGAGTTTCTCAGGTCCTCATTATGTGAGCTTTACCCAAAACAATGTTTCTTAAACACCTGCAACCTATTCAAGTACTCCTGCAAATGACAAAAAGCCTCTTTGCCTTTATTTAAATCACAATTTAATGATAATGTGTGGGTCTTGGAAAGAATTGGAAAAATGCATCATTGTAAAGTCAACACTACAGACCTTCTCTGCCTCATTTACAGCTTGAAGACTTATCGGCCCATCCTTCGTCTGCGCAAAACAGACACAGACACAGGGAGGGGCAGGGGAAGCAACAAAAAAAGAAAGAAAGAAAGAGAGAGAGGGGGAAGGGCAGGGGCTAAATAAGTAGACACAAAGTCACTTAAGTGATACACATGAGGGAAAGATTAAAATAAATCTAATTGACATTCAGCATTAAAAGTTGCTATCAGCAGTGATTTCATACAGGTGGTACACAGATGGGTGCCCTCTTGGGACCTGAGCTTGTTAATCAGTCTCTGAGAGGAGGGGGTGGAGCGGGTGGCTGATTTCATGAAGCAGACGGAGGACTCTGGCAGTGCAACATGGAGGTACCCAGTATGCCATCCTCCATTATGGCGAGGTGCCCCCTTGGGCTGCTGGGGCTGCGGATTAGACCAAACCTGGCAGCGTTTTCGCCGAGCCACGTGTCAGACTGAACAAACACGAGAAAAAAACAATTTTCCCCCCACAACAATCAGGCCTAATGAGCGCCCCCATAGAGACTTATTATGAGCTGATTAACAGTGAAGAGTCTGAGTCATCGTTATTTACAGATTTTAATTGATTTGAAAAAAACTTTGAAGTCATGTTCAGTACAGCAGGGATTAGTTTGAGCGGTGTGTCAAAGACAAAGTGTTGACCGGTCATGGATGAATCCAGAGGAAGGTCAAAGGTCAACCTTAAGTGGATGAGAATGTAGATTAGTGGGTTAAGTTGAGGTCTTTCTGTCTAATACAGTGTTTGACTTCTTAATAATGAGTCACTCTCCTTGTTTCAGATGTTTGGGAGCTACTTAAGAGGTTACAGCAGGGAACTTATGGCGATGATGACATTTTACTTCTAGGGTGATGGTTTGCAGTGAGAAAGAAGGAAATGATCTGATGGGAAAGGAAGAAAAGGAGACAGGAAGGCTACAAGTGGCAGATGGGCAGCTGGGTTACTGTCACATAATATTAACACATCCACTTCAGTCGAGGAGTGACCCTCTCAGGCAGGACAGTGGGACTGAATGAGTGAACAGAGGGGAGTCTGTGGGTGAGCAATCAGGCAGGGGAATTTCCTGCTGCACTCATGACCTTTAATACGGATTATGAGCCATAAAGAGTAAATATCCTGGATTTATGTGGATAGAGAATCATAATATGGGGATTTCTTAGCCCTGTGAAGAGAAAAAAAATCCATTCTGCTGGTAATGTATTCGACATATTTCTGCATTTGACCGTGCTAAAGTGAGTTTTCATACCAGTCTGAGTGTAGCAGCTAGCATTTGTATTTGTGCATCTGTTGACATTATTGTGGTGCAGTCTTGCCCCGGTAATTGAACACACATGATCAGATTGAAGGAGAGGAGACTGCTGGTAAGGCCTCAGTCACGCATCTCTTGTTCACGAGCTTGGCGTATGTGTGCGATTGTTTCTACTTGCGTGCCCATGGAAGCGAGCAGTGTTGTGTGAGCGATAACACACCATTGGCATTCTTCACTTGTAAATAATTGAATTCAGGCTATTTTAGTTTGCTCGGAGTGCAGCTGTAATTTGCAGCCGCTCTGCTCTTAAAGACCGGTAATTATGGCTTTTAGACTCTCCCAAAACAACTCAAATGGTTTCGACTCATGACAGCTGGGCCTTAATGCACACACAGACACCTAACACGTGTGGCTGTTAATTAAAGTGGTGCAGTTCCCAACTGAAGTGGATTTCAACTCTCTAGAGCTCAACATAAACAGCTCACTTTGTTAGTTTTTGAAAGAGAACTGTTTGGTTATTGAGGAAATGTCTTATTCCAAATAACCTAAACAATCAGCACACAAAAGGGAATCTCTTCTTTCTAAACATGTTTGAGTCCGTTTAGAAGAGAGCATGGCAGGCAGACAGAAAAGACTTTTGTCTATTTTTACGTTGTCACCTGATTTTCTTGTTTATCCCACTCAGACGCATACCTCTGGTTTAATGAAAGGATGGCCGCTTGTTCTCAAGACTGTGCGCTCTGTCAGGCCTTAATAAACACAATTGGGAAAATGTGATTCAATGGACAATTCACATGGAAGGAAACAGAAAATTAGTCAAGACTCCTCTGCTGGTTTATGCAAAATCAGAATCAATGGTACAATTTAACCACCCGAAAGCTTTTATAATCTTAATTCTGTTACTTTTCTGTGTCCCCTGGATGTTTTTAGATGAATGCTTTCTGAGTAACATAGCCTTGTTATGGGTAACAATAAAACACCTCGAAAGCCCTTTTTGTTTTCTTTTGCCTTCCTTTCAAGTGTTTGTGTAATCATGTCCCCCTTATTGCCATCACACTGGAAACACTCTGTGGATTAACTTCACATTAAAGATCGCTGCAGCGCCCACCAGTGGATCTTATTTAGTGACAGTTACAGCTTGGTGGACAGCCTGGCTGTCACAACTGGAAGCGCAAACTGAAGATTATCTCTCCACCATTCACCACCTCAGATGGGACACACCCAGAAAGCATATGGCTACAATCTGTGTCGCCCCTCACTGTATGATCTACACTTGCTTTTAATTAAACACATGATGACACCCTATGCTAGGGTTAAGGCCTGCCAAGGGAGTAATAAAGGACCAAATTAATATGGACAGAGCGTATGATGAAGTTGTCAAGAACAAGAGTGTTTTACTGCATGTCTCATCATTGCATTTGGACATAAAAAATGCAGTGAAACTAATCAGGGTTTGATGAGCATAACAGTGCAGGCTCATTTTGAGACTCGCCAAAGGAAAGGGGAAATCCACAGTTACAGCGCAGGCCATCAGTGGTCTGTGATGTTGTTCTCACATGTTTATGCAGCTGGTTTTATTGCATCATGCTCAACTATATGAGGACTCTATTTCTCTCCATCTCAGATTTATCCAAGTGCCCCTGGTTAAAAACTGATCATACACTTTAAAAGCTGAGGTTGTTAAGCAAATGTATTAACACGCCAATCATCAATAGCACAAGTTTTTCCACACCTCAAATCAAGAGATTGGTGTTTACACACCTAGATGTTCTTGTGTTTGTGTGTGTGGATTAAAGGGGCTAGCAGCAGTAATCCCCCAGACCACATGGACGTCAGGCAATCCCATTTAGAGAATAACACATGCCAGTATGTAAACAGGAAAGGAAGACTACGGCTAGGAGGTTTTGTGCATTGACTGAAATCTGATCAAGTGCTTTTTATCTTATCTGTAGTAAAAAATGTTTTATTTTACTTGATATGAGCCACATTCAATAAACCATTCAAGAAAAATATCTTATTGCAAGATATTAAAAGACAAAAAATGTCTGAATTGCTTGCAACTTGTCAAAACAAAAAACAAAAAAAAAAACAATCATCCAATGGGGTAGGAAAAATTTGTGAAGTTTCTTAAAATTAGAATAATGTCCTCATTAGCCCTAACGATTTGTTTGGATTTCTATTTTTGCAGCTCACTGATATGATAACCCCGGCTGTATTTATTAACATTTGCATGACACACCCATAATGACGAAGCCAGCGTGTTAATAAATAACAGGCATGTTTGCATTGCTTACCATTAAAGTGTGTTAGCATCATGACATTTTTGTCTTATCTCTGAAAAGTAGGTGTATTGTGTTTTGCAGGGACAATGCCGACTTAAAAATGCTCACTACACATTCAACTGATTCAGCCAGTGTTCATCTAAAGAAATAAAAGAGCTGACACAAATATCAAGTTAAAGGTGATTTTATTGATTTGAAAATGGTATTTTTTCAGGTAAAATAAATAGTCCCTCTTAACATTGCCAACCAGCAATGTTTACATGGCAACAGGTTCTTATTGGCTTCTTGAAATAAGAACTAACATTAAACTGAGCATCTTATTCAAGGTAAAATCATTAGCTTGCTTGTTTCATTATTATCACATTACTGTACATCTCTAAGGAAGGTAAAGTTAGACAAGGTAAACAAGAATTATGCAGAAATATTTATTTTGACTCCTGTCCTTGCTAGGCTCCACTTTTCAGGATACAAATAAGGCAAAAATTGCTGCCTTTACCATTGTTGCTGTTGTCACAACAGCTTTTGATATCAGCTACTTGGATGAGACTTACAACCTCTGCTGTCATTGGCTGGATTAAAGGAAATGATCATTGCTCCACTTTCTCCTGTCAGGGATGGTTGGGGCTCAGTTGCATCTCCACATGCTCTCACATCACTGCCCAGTAACTGTCACAAGTTCCCAACTCTCCAGACCAGCCTGAGACAGATACTAATGCTTTTACCATGAGGCTCATGCATATGAAACGCCAAAAGAGTCTCGCCAGAGTGTTACCAGATAGGGCTGAAGTGACTCTTTTTTGAGGATGGCCTGGAAATATGGATGCGTGTGAGCCGGTTGTCTTGTTGTTGCTTCACTAAAGACTTATAGAATGAAATACAGCTGCTATGGGGCTCTGATCAGCAGCACAAAGCAAAAATATTGGAGACAGTCAAAGGCAGACTTGCTTTTGGGGCTACAGGAAGTTATGAAATCATCAGATTCAATCGGATTCATCACCTGGGGACTATGAGACTTTTAGTACAAATTGCATTTTAATCCATTCAGACTCTCTGGGCCTTTTCAATTTTGAAGCCACAAATGAGCAAATACAATTTGAAGACAAAGAATCTCTTGTCATCAGCATCTTTTCATTTGAGGGCCCATGGGTTGATGCAATAACCTTCTGTTTCAGCCATTTCTGAGACAATACAGTTGAGATCTGAACGCAAAGACACCATTTACCGTCCATGTAAAACAATCCATCGGAGGGTGACTGTAATCAACCTCTACATCCCATTGTAATTCATTTATGCATTAAACAGATGGAGGCGATTGGTGGACATTAATCCACCTTTATGCAACACTTGTTCACACATTCTGCCACTCCCTGGAGAGAAAAACACTGTCTGTCACTCAAAGTGCTCAATGAAATACTCCTTTATTCCAAATGCAGGATCAGGTCAGCCAAATAAAACATGCATAAGTTGTTTTGCCATTGTCTATCTCTACATCATAGATATTTAATACATAAATGATTCTATCCATACAAAATATAAAAATATGTGAGGCCTCATTTACAACCATATTTACACAGACTTCCTTAACTTAAGTGAAATTATTAATTCATTTATCTATGTACAGAATATGAACTGAATACAATAGTACAGTATATCCTCTGTCTAAAGCACACTGCATGAAAAAGCGAAACTGTACCAAATGGACTACCTCACACACTTGTTTGCTAATTTAAAATGAAGTTAAGTTTTAGAGTAATTGCACATCAAGCTTTTGTTGAAAGTTGGGACTTGAGGAGTTGTGCGTTGAACTGTTAGCCTTAAAACTCTGCAGATATTCTGAAACATTAAACTGAACAAACATGCAAACACTGTTGCTTTGTCACTGTTTACCAACTGTTATTCATCACAGACTTTCAATTACATGATATTCAACACACAACAATACTGAATAGATGGACTGTGGGTTTTGTTTACTTCTTGTTCCAGATGGAGGATGTTAGTGTATGCAACAAGACAAAGAGTCATTAACTGTTTCAGGGGTCAGGATGTTAGGAAATGATGCAGTTCTTGCTTTTTCTGCGTTTGCGGGTGTGTAACTGCCCGCTGTGGTTGGGGCCTCCCATCCCCATGTTGTTGTACTTATGGACCAGCTCCTGATTGCTGAGGTAGCGCAGCTGGATGGGTCTTGGGATTGGCTCACCCAGAAAGTAACCTTCATCCTCAGACTCAGAGGATGAGGAGCAGGTGGAGCACCAGTCGTCATCATAATCATCCCAGGAGTACTGATTTAAGCCAGAGCGATGACTGGCCCCGGGGTTCTGGAGGGTCAGGTCTGATGTGGTTCTGGGACACTGCCTAAAGGGTTGGGGTTGGTATCTTCCTCCTCCTCTTCCTAATCCATACTGGTCCCTGACACTCCTCGGTGGTGGGAAACGGTCATAATCCTCACAGACACGTAGCTGAGGTCTTTCCTGAGGTCTCAATCTCCGCTCTGCCACCAAGTTGAGAGCGTTCTCTGAACGGGATCGACGGGATCTTCGGGAGCGGTGGTGATGGTGCCGACGTCTCTGCGGAGTCTCATCCTGGGCATCTATGCGGACACTAGATCCTCTTCCGCCTGCTCCTCCAACAAGCATCCTGCGCTCACTGATGGGTGGCAAACGGGCAGCGTTGGCACTGCTCACCAAACTCACCCTGTCCTCCTCCTGGTAGGTGAAGCCAGGGGGTAAATGAGTCATACCCATACCCATAGCCATGGCACGGGGGTCACAGTACTGCACCTGGTACTTGGAAGACCTTGGGGGATCTATTTCCATATAGGGCTGACCGGCAGTGAGGCTATGAATTGACTCAGAGCTACGGAATTGCTCTGAAGAGTTGAGAGTGCCCATGTTACTTTTCTCTGATATGTTCATTCCAGAGTCTTTGCTCAGGTCTGGCATGGAGAACCGAGAAAGGTGTTCCTGACGCTTTCCTCCTCCTCCCTCTGCTGAGTTCCCTTTGAGGGGGTAAAAAAAAAAAGTTAAAATCAGTATCTCAATTTTAGCTTTCAGTAATTATGAACAGATTACATTACAGAAGGTATTGAGATGAGTTAACATAGCAATAATTGTTCCAAGCAGAAGATGATCTTGACTCACCTGTAGCATTGGACAGGGCCAGGGACTCCATGGATCCTCTTGGGGTCTGCTCTAGTGGGGTCAGTTGCTCGGTGAAGTTAAGTGCATTAATTGGGTTTCTGCTTCTCGGCACCTGGACCGGTGCAGGGAGCCCCACATCTCTGTCCCTCTGAAAGCCGTGGAAACTGATGGAGCGTTTGTCTGAGGAGAAGCCATTGTGGTGCTGGGAACAGTGGGACGCCTCAGTGAAGCTCTTTTGGGTCCTCAGTTTGGGCGGGTAGTACTCCTCTGGGGCGGGCTGTTGGAACCATGCCTCATTGAACGAGTGCCCCTTGATGGCTGAGATGGGTGGCCTCTTCAAACCTCCGTTCTCTTTTACCCTGTGGTCTTGCTGATTATTCTGTCCAGAGCAGGAAGGGTTATAAGTTGTCCTGATATTGCACTGGCTGAGGAGCTGCAGAGGGGTGGGGTTGTCAGCTGGGTCACATTGGGGTTCATAATTATAGCCATCACCTGCTTGCTGTTGGCTCTGCCAAGCAGGTGGCTCACGAGTCAAACTGGGTGTCTGGCTGGACAGACTCAAAAGATCCATTTGCAAAGACAGTGGGTCCACCTCTCCTGAAAACCTCTCAGACTGCACCCCACCACTGCCTCCTCCACACTTTCCAGTCTTGGAGCTGCGTCTGGACTCTCTGGTGGAGCGAGCACTTTGGAAGGCTGAGTCAGAGGAGTCTGAGCCATTAGGCTCTTCCCCCAGACTGCAGGAGCGCGAGCAGAAGATTTGTCCCTGCTTAGGAAGGAAGGGTCGGCCCAGCAGAGAGCGTTTACAGCGGGCACAGCAAAAGCAGCCTTCTGTGGCATGCCAGTGCTGCCCATCGTACGTCATCTGGCCTTGGTCGATGCCTGCAGGAAAAAACATTAATCATGAGGTTTGTGTCAAATCAGATTACGTGACTCGGGCAGGAATGAATAATTTAAGCAGAAGCAACAAGTCTTCATCAAAGAGCATAGAATTAAGTGTCTTATTGTCTTTATTAAAAATGCAGTTTTATGTGAAAACAGAGCAATATGAACTGAGTGTTGAGTAAAAATGGAGCTGGAGGCTGTCGAGAAACTATGCTCAGGGCATGGGGTGGAGGGCGGGGGGCTCATTATAGAGCTTTCCCAGCATTGTATAAACACATTACATTTTCAGCATACTTGCAGTTGTTGCAGCGGGAAATGAAAACCAGCTATTTACTAATGGCTGCCAGCTGGGCAAAGCATGATTTCTGATGGTTTCAATTAATAATCAGTTGTGTTTGTAAGCCAAATACTTTTCTGCATCCTGTCTGACAAATAATTACAGGGCAAATTTGTTGAGAGGTATGTGCCAAAATCACACCTGGATGTATCAGGGGATATGCACAAATATGTACACACATGCAGAAATTTGAACAAGAGGTGGCAGGAGGCCAAGATGTGCTAATATGATGGTTTCCCTGCTGGAAAACACCCCAGTTTCTTTTCTCTGTTGGCTTTCCTGTAACATTAAAGGTTGTGAGGCTCTTTGATTTATGTTTAACTGACACTTGATACATGCCTCCAAAATAAAAGCAGATTCTGAGGTTGAAAAACATTTGGGGACACACCTCTGCCCCAGGTTGGTTGCAGGATACTTGATTTATAGTGATCATACTCCTGTACTTTGTGGCTTTCTGCTACATGTCCTTGCCTTGAATGTGTGACGGCAGATGACATCATTCAGTGATACACTGCTAAAAACCAGGCCACATCTTTCCACTGCAGCTCTTTTCTCCAGTGTGCTATTCCTGATATATAAATTAGGTCATCCTTTCACCCCCTTATAAAAGCCAAACATTGCTCCATGTGTCCAAAAAGTGTTATACTTCTCTAAGGTTTTCTTGAGATGACCTGTGGATGATTCATTCACTGTGTATTAACTGTGATAGATACTGGATGAATGAGCAGCATACCGATATGCTCCCCACAGGAGTCACAGTATTCGGCGTAGAGGGACTCGAAGCAGGAACAGCAGTAGGGCCGTCCCTCTTTCATGATGTAGCGCTGGCCGCCCAAAACAGTCTCACACTCAAAACAGCAGAAGTGCTTCATGTGCCAGTGGCGTCCCTCAGCTTCAGTGCACTCATCAGCGAGAATAATCTGGGAAAGAAAAGATGGGAAAGAGTATTGTTTATTACCGGTCCAATCGTTTATTACCAGAGGTAAAACCTGGGTTGGATTATAAGTGTGTGCTGACAGACAGCACAATGCTCTGCTTGCCCTTCCTCCCCTTCTATATGGACCACTTTCTGCTCTACAGCTTAGTGCTCTTAGATCATCCTCTTTGTCTCTGGAAGACTAATGTGTGTCTGAGGAGATGGTGCATTTACTTTTAATTACATTGCTTTTAAAACACAAGGGTCCCTTTTAAGTGCTAACTGTGTCTTTGTCCTCATTTGCAGATATAGTGAGACAGTGCTAATGGTGAAGAGGTCAGGATACTAAGAGCAGAGCCCATTAGACTATAGGATGTATGTGATGTATAAAACCATGCGTGTGTGTGTCGGGATGCCTCTTAGCATCATATGACTGCAGGTTAGTGTGTGTGTGCGTGTGTAGGCATGCATGTAGAATCAAAATTTCTTCAAGTAACTCATGATCATATGTGTGCAGGCTCATGTGACACGTTTGTACCTCATCGCAGGCAGTGCAGCGCGGTTTCAGCCTCTCTGCATGGTGCCGACCGCAGTAGATCTTCCCATCTTGGTAGAAGTAGATGAGGTCCACCAGGAGCTCATTGCACATGCTGCACACAAAGCAAGCTGGATGCCAACACACACCGTGACCAGCGCGTGATGCAAAGACAGCGATGTCACCACCGTTTATCTGGCCCCCACACTGAGAGATTGGAGAGGAATAAGGAATGAGTTTAGGAAAATTTGCAGATTCTACCATAGTTTTTCATGATTCATATCCCCTTTTTCTATACCTAAACCAATGCCACCACCAGGCTGAATCAAGTTCTAATTCTCTATATGTGTGATTTCTTGTTCTCCAACATTTAAATTGAACAAATGGGCCAACTTTACTTCAGCAAAAGATCTTTTATGCCCATTACACCCTTCTGCTGAGACACCTGTTTTTGCCATCTACATTTGTCAAACAGTGGCAGAACAAAAGTTCATAACGTTTTATGAAAACCTATAAGCACTCAGGAGTGCTATTCGTTAACTACTTAATTCCCAACTTCTCAAGTGTTAGTGTATACATGCAAGGGATATTGATTAAAATAATTGAATAGGACAGTTGTGAAAGCCATTATGGTGTCATCGTCCTTTTTGTGTAACTAGTTTTTTTATTTATTGGATACTTCTGGATTAAGTGGTTCCTTGTTATTGAATGTGGCAATGTGGTTTGAAATGAAGGGCAGAATAGAAAAAAAGTAAGATTATCATCAGAAAAATGATAAAGACAGCACAAACTCTACCAACTTCAAACTTAAATCAGGAATATTTAAAAGACACAGGTCAAACTGCGGTCATAGGCAGATTTTTTAGCAATGGGAAGGTTTATTCATACAATTTTCATGGGACATTTATTGAGGTTAGCACCCATGCTGACAATGATTCAGTGTGTCTTGACTTCTAGCAGTTTTGCATGATACTGGACTGAACCTCGAGCACCAGGTTTTGTACGTATAGGCAGCTGCTTGAGGACACTGCTGGGTGAAAGGGAAGAAATAAAAATTGATTGATCTGTGTGGGGTTGAAAAGGACAGTAAGATCAGCATGGAGGTGTAAAAGTATAAAGCCTGAAAGATAAATGAGCGCGGGCGCTGAGGAGACAGGAGAAAGGTCGAGGAGACAAAGTAGATTTAGGGTAGTGGGAAAACGGAGACAGAGGGAGAGTTACAATCAGGTTATCTAACTGGCACAAAGCCTACAGCTGCAAGGAGGCCAAAGGGGGGGTTGGGAATTCAATCAATACATACTCTCCCAACAATCCGCTCCCTCAAGTACGTGGTTTTGGATGTGTGTCTGCTGAGAGAATGAGAAATGCAAGCTCTAAAGCAGCTACACACCCCAGGCAGCAACGCAACTGAGAGCAGCTCTGATTTTACTGAGCGTGTTGCACACAGTAACAAATGGCTGGCGGATGCTTAAGTGCGCTGGTTTATTGTTAAAAGAAAGCTCTCCATTGCACTCTGCAGTCCCATAAGACCACTACAAGAACAAATGTAGACCATACATTCAAGATTATTTGGAGAATGGAGACCACTATGGGAGATCTTAAGTACTGGCAGTTTCCTGAGCATTGTATAAAGCTGTGGTGGAATAAAATATTGTAGTTGTTATGGCAGAGGGGAAATTGATATGGCACCAACATGAGATCCTTTCAAGAACAAGACTTTGAGGTGAGAGTGACGAGACCACAATGTAGTTTTAGAGGAAGGCAACTGCCCTTCATATGTCAACATGGAACTTGTTTCATTCATCACAACAAAGAGTGAAATGCCAGCAGGCTGTTCAGTATGTCCATCACATGATTCACTGCTTTCATTCTGCTGGTCACATGACATACTGCTTTGATCTTGTAACCCTTGATTCACATGTGTCACATGAATCGATGCAGGGATGACATTTAGAACCATCAAACACATTCATGACCTCTTGGGGCTTTTCACATGTACCGCCTGTCGGAAGATGAACAAAACAAGGAATGTTTTTGGTATTTCTTTCAGATACCTGCTCACAAATTGCCCCCGTCATCGTCAAGGGGAACGGACGGACGTTGCCCCTGCCCAGGTTCTCCCGTTTCCGTTGGTTGCTGAAGAGCTTCAGTTCTCTCTTCTCTTCTTCATCCAGACTGTTACAGTAGCGAACCTGTGCACACAAACACAAACACACACACCCATGCAAACACAGACAGTGTCAACACTCAACACATTTCAAAGATTTTGCTTTGCAGCCACAGAAAACTGAGGGTGGCTGCCTCAGGTTTTCAGGTCAGTATGTTATTGGTTTAAGGATTATTGCCACAATGATAAGCAGTACTTCTAGGGGCTGGTTTGGCTTGGCAATTAAATCAATGTCTAATATACAGAAGCTAGCAGCCTGGGTTCAATTTCACCCAGTGACCTTTGCCACAGGTTAGCTTTGGTCATACGTCATTCAATAAAGGGACAAAGCCCAATTTGATCTAAAGAGGGAACATGCCTACAGACAGTAATAGAGTCCAATGACTTCATCAGATTAGGACGAAGTGATTTTAGTCACATACAGGAATTCATAATTTCAGACAAAGATTTCCTCTTTGGCTTCATGGAGAGCATGTACATTTGGGGTGTCATTTTCCGTCCTTTTCTTGTTATTTCAAGTTTTTTTTAATCCAAAGAATAGAGGATAACTTCTATCAGTGCAGCAGGAACAGAAAGTAAAACTTTAAACTGTTCAACAAATATCATTTGCAATCCATTCTTCTCTAAGGTGGGCCTGGTGGCTGAACTAAGAGTCCTGTTCACATCCATTGAATTACTGTGCTTGTTTTATGCAGTTATCAAAGTTGGGTTTAGGTTGATCAAACAAAGCTTTAAAGGAGAGATTAAAAACTGAAAACTATTTTTTTGACTGAAAGCTGAGTAAGAACCCACAGAAACTCATAAAACAATCTCACACTGAGCCCCGTTGAAATTTTTGGGAATAAGAAGTTTAAGAATTTTTTCATTTAAAGGTTTAATCTCTTCTTTAACGTCACGTAAGCCTGATAGGGACCGAGGAAGGAAGATGGGGGGGGGTATGGGCACTGAAATCAAATGTACCACAAATGTGTTATGCACCTATTTGCAAAAAGAATCCCAAATGTTCTGTTCATCCTCTTTGATTTACCACTGCTGTCTTAATGTCCCTGTAAACAAACATTTATTTTCTCTACAGAAGAAATAACCAGCCTGAAGTTAATGCTACCTTGAGTAATGTGTGGAAACAAAATGAAACAGTCTGATTTTTAGGCTGGTGTAGGTATTAACTGATGAATATCCTGAGACAAACTGTTGTAATTAATCATTGAGGAAGCAGATTCACACTTCGATCTCTTCACTATCTCACATAGTCCCATAAAAAGACAGAGTTCAATTTCCTGCAGGTGTCTCCTTCCCTCTGTTCTCTTATCTGCAGCCCTGAAGGAGGGGAGGGAAGGAGCCGAGGATGGATTGATGAAGGTGGTAGTAAAGGAGGGGTCAGGTTGGACTTTCACCTCATTGTCGTGCGGTGGGAGCTGATGGAGCAGCTGTTTGATGCGGTATTTCTCCCCTGGGCTGTTCACGTAGGGCACCTTGTCCTCCGGCAGGGAGCTGTAGTACTGATGAACCTGGGAGAGACAGAGAGGAGGAGGAGAGGAATGAAGAATGACAACATACCTGTGAACATGTATACAAGTAGCACAACCTGAAACACACGTGGGCAGCAGCCAGACATTATTTTCATTACTCTAGCTCTTGGTCACTCATCAAACACATAAGAGTTCATTCTATCACAGACCAGAAAGATTTAAATACAAAGAAAGAGCTGAGAGCTGAAAATATTTGGTTGTGAAATCGACTGCAATTAAAACCCTTTTTCCAACATCGTAATCACACAAAGTGGTTAGTGTTCGAAAACAAAACAATTTGAGCTTAACAACTGGAGAGTGACCAACATGAAAGAAAGAGACTCACACACACGAGCACACCAACCACTAAAATCCCTTTGATTTATGGCCCACCAGCAAAGACTTAATGGAACCTCAGTTCTCCATCTCTTTGTGCCTGACAGGACAGTAATATATTCTGATGTTGATGTACAAGCATGTACACCCACACACAAAATAATATCAACACACACACATGCATGAAAGTAATGTATGTGCAGAGCATGATTAATGTCAATCTGGTAGTCCTAAATGACTTGGACATTCTTTAAATTACATCGCAGACAATGTGAGTCATCTCAGTGTTATTTATAGTGGTCTTTTTCATTACACTGTAACAGGGGGCAGGGTTACAACAGAGGTCAGGCAGCCATATATGAATGTTATTTGGTGGTGGTGTGGGGGCTGCAAAAGCCACAGGGGTTTAAAGGGAGATATGAGGACAATGGTTGAAGAGAAAAAGAGGGGAGAAGGGATATAAACAGAAAGATGGATGGTGGAAAAGTAAAGAAGGAGAGGAAGACTGGACACAGCTGTGGCTCAGAGGTAAAACTGCTCATTAGTCATTTGAAAGTTTGGCGGTGTGATCCTCATATCGTGCAGAATACATGTCAAAGTGTCTACAGGCAAAGCTCCTACAGGCTCAGCCATCTTTTGGTTTGATTATTACTGATGGGCAGCTGAGTTCTTTGTGTGTGTGAGAGTGTGTGTGTGACAGTAATATGAAGGTTGCTGCACTGCATTTGCTAACCTCACTCAAAGCAACCACTGGCAGATGGAGCTGAGACCAACAGGCCCATGTTTCTTTCAACTCACCGTGCTCCTTATTATGTGAATTTAGACTAAGTATGATCGATTAAGAGGTTTGAACTATTAAGAAGAAAACTCTTCTTTGTACAAGGGTGTAAACATAATGAACATTTTCAAATGAGTTTGGGGATTCCTAGTCTTTTGCAGCTGGATAGACTCTTACGGTAAATGCAGCTTTTTACAGTTCTTCATTAGCTACACTTTAAGCACCAAGCTGTTTTATTAGAGATGAGAAGCACTGAACAAGGGTGGAACCACAAAAAGAGGAGAACCAAAACACATACTAAAATACTTGGGTTGTAAAGAGCATCAGAATGATCTATCTGGCATTTGCCGACAAGGTCACGCCAATCTTAATGATCTACCTGTCTGCTGAATGGATCTACTGACTAAAAGCCATCAGCTTTGTCCTTGACAGTATCACACAGTTCATCACACAAAAGACATTACCACATTGTCCATCACACAAACTCAGATAATCTTGAATGATGCATTCATTCATTACTAACATGTAACTTTCCATAACTTGCACATCTTCCAGACAAGTTTTTTTTTTTTATCTGGCCTATAATTTTACGTATGAAGAGCATTTCTTTCAAATTTACGGACACATGAGTTGTTTTGGAATTTAAAGCTTCAGCCTCCGGTTGTAGGTGTAACCTTTTTTCCTTGGCCTTGCTTTTGTTGGCTTACAACAGAGTTGGCGAGCGACACAGGATCCATGTCAAGCAGCACGGCTCAGGACACCAGGGGGATCTCAGGTTAGTCAATAAAGAGACTGACTGTGGCCAGGCACTGCTAAATCTCAGTGCCTACACACAGGCACACACAAAATGTACATATGTGTGTGTGTGTGAGAGAGAGTGTATGATATTAGCTAATGACAAAGTACAAAACAAGCTTCTTACAACAGCAGGGTTACACTTCCACAGTGAAAGGCACATTGCCCTCAGGAAACATCTCAACCACACACACATTCATAAACTTACACACACACACTCATATACACACTCATAATGGACGCAGATGTAGCGAGAGCCAAAAGGAGCAGCTTGTGATAATAACAGTAATCGAAAGCAGATGAAGCTAAAGACAGGGCAGGGGTTCGTACTGTACTGGAAGGACTGTTTTTTAAAGCCTAAAGCAAATGGAAGAACTTCGCATCTGAGTGACAAGAGTCATCACTTCACACAGCTGGTTTCTATTGCTGTGAATCTGCAGAGAGGAGAAAAAGTCACCAGGCACCACTCTGAACATTCTCTCAACAAGCCACTTTAGAGTGGTTAGTGAACATAGACGTTACATTGTTGGGAAAACACTGGAAGTTACAGCCAAACATGGTGGGAAAGAGAGTTTTCATAGAGAAGGGAGCCCGTTTAATGGGTGTTCATGTTGTTTATCCTCTTCTCATGTCTTTGCTCAAATTTATCTATTTCTTTGGTCAGCACAGTTGTGGAGAAGATTCAATGTGCTCGAACATCTTTGAGTCTAAAAGAGTTGACTTACCAGGATACAAAATACACAGACTTTAAAAATACTATGAATTAAACAGGATTGCCTTGGGTCATATGAGAGACGATTTGTGGGGTTGGTGTTCATGAAAAGAGGTGTTTTATTTTGGTTGGCAAGGGATCATAACATCATAATATTAATAATGATGTCACATTCCCATATCGTGTTCACATGGACACGGACAGTGATGACTAAAACACACTTGTTGTAGTGCTCAAGGATAAGAGACAGAGGATCTGTAAAGTATGTACGACCAGACTCCAGACCAGAGTACTGGGTTAATGAGCATGCTCACATTTCCATCTCTGTAGACATATTGGTAGATAGTCAGTAATTAAATTTAAACTGATCCGTGTAAATAAGGGTATCTTAAAACTGCTCTTTAACATTTGCAGCGCTCGTGTCAGGGGCTTTGGATTCTGACAGTGATGTAGCTAATAGTCCTTATTGGAACAGGTGGACACCTTAGGTCCTTTTCAAACCTCTCCCTTTGTTGTTAAAAAGGTTAATGTATCTGACTCAGGTCCCCTTTGGAGCAGGGAAAAAAGTTCACATGAATCACCTTGAATCGCTTCAACTCAATTAAATTATTCCACACGTGAGCGGCATACCTCGTGTTGATTATGGATGAAAATCAGATCCTGGGAAATGCTAATCACAAACTGCACATTACAGACTGTGCCCCTTTCTAGGTGATGGGTGAAAATAATTTAAGAAAGCAACAATTTCTGGCCACTGCTGGGTGACATACTTGGCCTTGACAAGCTGTATCTTGGCAACATACAAGATATTTTTTTCCAGAAAGTTGGAGAAAAGAGAGCAAGAGAAGACCGAGTGGGAGAGAAAATTGGCAGCACTGCAGCTCAATAAAAGCTCAAATTCACAATGTAATGGCTGTGTTTCGTGATAAAACTCATAATCTTTTATCTACTCTGTATTTTAATGATTGCTGACAGACTTACAAACACACATGAGGACTGGAGACTTCCAAATAAGTTTTAAAGCATCCCTTATGACAGTCAGATATATCTCTCTGAATACGGCTATCCTGGTTCGAGAGCTCTCATAACAGAGTGGTGACTTAACACCACGGCTGGCTGAACAGCAGACTCACACAGCACTGACTCCCTACGGGGAGAAACCTAAAGCCACAGTTTAGATCCTAGAGATTAGCTTTGTGTTTACAATCTTCCTCTAGTCTCACTCGGTTTTTCTCTCACTCTGAGGAAGGCCCGCTGGTGAAAAGCCCCACATGGAGAGTACTTCCGCTTTAAAGTACGAGGTCACAAAGCATATTTCCACAGCTTGAATGACTCAAAAGGTTGGAAAGATAAGACTCTGAAATCATTCAAAGAGAGCGTTGAATTTACACTCTACCATGATTTTTTTGTAATTACAAAGTGTATTTTATTGAGGTTGTTCTGACTTTTGTTTTTGCAATACTACACAGTCCAGTTCCCTTTATGGCTCTTCTGTTCCTGGGACCACATCACCTCTGGATGAGAGCCTAATTGACTTCAAGGTTAGCTCCATGACCCAGGAGGAGATTGAAAAATAACTGCTCAGTGCTGAGAGGTGAACACACAGGGCTGCGCCAACATTATACTGACCCATTCATTGCCCTTAGCTTATCAACAAAATGAAAACAGCTCTCATGAACACATCTAATGTCCTGTAAAACTGGAAACCTTCCCACATGAGAGTACCTATGGCTGAATGGAGAGCTGTAAAAGAGGATTCCTCTCAATGAGCATCGGACCATTTAATATGTTCTGGAATTACTGAGGCTGAACTTACTTTTCCCATGGATGGTAAAATCTACTGTAAACATGTCTGTAGGAGGATTGAAATGGGAATTTCATTTTACTGACGGAGGCACACAGCCCCTTATAATCCAAAGAAAAGCTGTCATATAGCAATATATAACTAGTTGCACAATTCAGGCATGGGATGTAAAACTACACACACTGTTTATCTTTGAGCTCTTTCTGAGGTCACATCACGACGGAAGCAAGTCAGAGTAGAAAACCGCAAGAACTGACATGGTTACAGATCTCTTTCTTGTCTGTCTTTCTTGACAATACTCAACCAAATATTTCACTACAGCAAAAGTGTATGTTTTCTCTGTCTGGATCCAAAGTGAAAGAGCAATGTCTCATCTTCATCACAGTTGGGATGGCACAACAAAGCAAATTGATTTGTGAGAGTAAAGTTATCCAAACTCTCTTCTTTCTTTGATCCATTCGTCTGAGCTCCACAGTGCTCTCACACAATGATGTTAATGCACAAACTTTTGTACATAGAGACCCAAGCCTAGGCTGTCTGGTTTGAATGGGTGTACGAGTTAATGAGTTGGTCATACCTGTTCAGGTTTGAGTCCTGGTGGTACCCAGGCATACTCCTCCAGTGCACAACCTGAGTCATCATCTGAGGTCGAGTTCCTCTGGAAGTCGTACATCAGCTTGGTGACCGTCTTCTCCATTTCTACAGGCATGGCTGTCACTGCATGCTCCTCTCGGCGACACTTACAGTGCACACAGATCTTCCTGTTGCAGAAAAACACACACACATGGATATACAAGTAAGATAAATGTTGTATGCAGATGATTCTCCCTTGAGCATGGACATATTGAGCTGCAAGTTGACCCTCCAAATGATCATGCTGAAAAGTTGGTGGTTTGAGGAAAATTCGTTTACATTTCAACTCATAATGCTCCAGAACATACAACCTCTGGGGGTAAAACACAAACTCAGTTTAATGAATCACTGAGTGAAAAGAACTACGACATCATTCTGCGGTAAGTATTTCTGCATCTGAGTCATTCCATTAATCACAGAAAATAACAGCAACCTTTTTTATTTAAAGGTAACCTATAACAACCTGTACAGACAGAAAAAACTCCCACCATGCTTCTTTGTTGTTGCCAGAGTAACCCCCATGTGGAAACCTTGTGAATGTCTTGTGAAAGTTTTGGCTTTGGTTCAAAACCTTGCAGAGCTTGTGCGTGTTTGCAGACCCTCAACACATAAAAGATGTGAACTTCACACAGTCCAAAGGTCAAGGCTCCCTACTGCAGCTCTCACAGTAAAATGAGAGCACCCGAAATACAATGCTCAACAGTCCTCTTGGTTACCCAGAACAAGGATTTAATCACCAACAGGCTACGAGAATCAGCAGCTGACAGCCAACAACAGCGGATGAAAGCAGTCAAACATCTCTTTGTACAAGGTTAGGAGGAAACACTTGCAGATACTGAGCCAGGATAGAGCTTCTCTGTCATCGGACAAACACACCCACTTTCAAAGTGGAAGGCACCCAACTAATCCTACTCCAAGAGAAAAGATAATTAATACAGTACTTCACATTGACACTTCCGCTACCCTTTCATCTTATCCAGAGACCAATAAAGAAAATGTATCATTCATAACTTCAAAACAACAAAATATGTATAAAAAATGAAGAGCTGTATAATAAAAATGATATAAAAGCCATTGACAAGCATTAGAAATCAACACAAATCAGGTGAGAGATCTTCCAAGGAATAGAACAGTTTGATACTGGATTGAAATGAAAATGAAAACCACTTTTGGTATCTGGACTTAGTTTCAAAACACATCTATATGTCCTTGACAGCTCTAAGTACCTGCAAGAGGAGAAGACTGTGGGTGGCCAGGAGGTCGAATCCCACTAACCCTTGCTGCCCCTAAGACAGCCAAACCGGGGAGACAATCCAATTACCTTCCCAGACGGACGCCTGCCTGTCTGACAGACCGCCCTACGGAGGAGCTTAAGGACACTCGGGACACCCTTTGACAGACTGACAGCTTGCTTGGCTGAGGATTTGTTGGCGTAAAGTGTTTTGAACACAGACAGCACCATGTGGAGAGCTGGCCAAGTTTCACCTTGTCTCTATTTAACACAGCCTTTCTTGTGTACGGGACGGGTCTTGATTGACAAAGCGCTTCTGTCTTACGGGCTTAGCACTGATGGATTCTGGTGACAGAAAGGGTATCAAAAACACTTTGAAACCGCATGGGAATCTCCAAGTCAGGCAGCCTTCTGACACGCTGCAACGGGTCTTACAACATGTTGAACTCAAACAGAGGATATGAGATTATAAAGGTCTGAAATGGGACAAAATCTCAGTCAACACTTGAAATTCCTGCCATCCATCTACAGAGAGTCTGAAGGTACTTTTCTATCAGCTCTGGCTTGGAACAAAAAGAAAGACACAATTTCCCAGCAGCCCCAAAGACATTTCCTTACTCGAATTAATGTCTCAGCGATAGTATGCAGCTAGTATTGACATAGCTTACCTGGGACACAAGAAGACGAGAAGACAGTTCAGCACATTTTGTATCAAAAGAGGGCACTTAGGAGAGCATTTTTCATTTTGCTGCTTTCCAAACTGACTGCAAGTTTACGTTCATACAGGTTGAAGAACGGGAACTCAAGCAGCGATAACTGTGCAGTCATAAATTGTGGCTGTCAATCAAGATGCGCCAGCTCAGATAGTTTTGTGTACAGCATTTTATTTGAACTAGATTTATATTTGAGAAAGTTTAAGTCTAGAATACAGTTGTTTAGGATTGTGTGTGGTTTTTCAGTTTTTCAAAGAATAAAACTTGGGTAAGTCTTTTTTTAAACAATTGTTAGACATTCTAGGCGACCCCAAGGTTGAAAAACTGTGCTTTAGATAAAACCTTAAAACAACACCATAAGTGGTTAGAATACTAATATTGATACATTACCGACTCAAGAAAGTAGCTTAGGTAGACAAAGTCATCAAGCAGCTGTCAAACCAGCTGCATGGTGTTTGGCAAATCCCAGTCCCAGGAGTGTGATGATATTGCCAGAGGCGATGCAGGCTGTCTCATTACAGCACCTTCACCATCATTACTTATTTATGACTGATCAACTGGAGGACACGCGTACAAACGCACACATTCACTCTTGCAGCAAGGATGATAATGCAGACAGCCCCTCCTCTGGAGACATACTGCACAGGGATGGGATGGTAGTTATTTCTGCCTTTGGGTGAGGAGGGTCACTTGGAGATAAGAGTATACAAATAGCCTGGGTTGAAGTAAAGTATTACACACCACATTCCTTCTGAGAGGACACATCTCTGTGTCTCTGTGGAGTTCAGTCGTATTGCAGAGAAACCTTTGGTGTAAGAAGAACACCATGTTTTGACCCGCTCTATTGATCCAGATGCGTGAAGCTGACACTCTTTCAGTGATTCACCTCACAAACATCTCATCTCCTAATATCAGCTCTGGCAGAGATACTGCAGGTCCTGAGGGACCTTTCTCTCCCCTCATCCTCCTGATTTACAACACGCTTCGTGCACATGCCAGGGATTTCCTTTCTACCGAAACTTAATCCAGAGCTTCCCCTGGTAATCTACATGATTTCAATTAGGGGAGATTTGGGGTACTTTGGGAATGCAAGTGGAGTGCATCACCCACTCCTCATAAATAACTTTGAAGTAAAGAGAAGGATGTTAAAGCCTGGTTCTTTATTATTCAAATTAAACTGGTCTTTCATCCCTTGCATATCTAAATGCTTATATTTCATTGGTCAGTCTGAGCATGAGGTTTGTTCAGACCCTGGGGGGTATGTTGTTAAGTAGTAATCCTGTGGCAGTGATGTCAGTAGACAATGATTCACCACTTTTTGGTTAATTATCACCACCCTGTACCTCTAGATGGGCCCTGTAACCCCAGTAACACATTGTTTTAATGCTTAACTGGTGTAAGATAGGAACCCATGCCAGTAAAGAAAACTTGGTGTAATTGTTTTAGGTCCCTGATAGATGATTTTTAGCTACAATGAACACAACTTGGATCAAATTTCCTGTCTTGTTTCTAGTGTCAAAGCTTGGATGGGGTTTGCTTCCAGAAATGATCTATGATTGAAACCAAAAGTAAGAGCTGAATTTAGCACAATCTCAAGAATAGCCCAAGTCAAGAAAGTATAGCCTTGGAGGCTCAATGATGAAGTTTCAGCTTCTCTATCATTCCTGACCAGATCCCAAACCGCTGCAGCTTTTCCATGGCATCACTCTGAACGGTCAGATTAAAATCCCATCTTTTAATGGCAGCTCTGCACAAAAAGCAAAGTCTGGATGACTCGAGAGGAGAGCACAGTGGAGAGAACAGCTGGGAGCTCAATGCAGCCAAGCCCCGTCTTATTTTTTCCTGCTTCTGCTTTTGTTTTCTCTGGAAGTAGCTGAAGACAAGGACAGACCCTGAAATAACTGCCTGTTTGGTAAATATATTGCGGTTTAGTGTTTTGAAATTGGTGTCCGTCCATTTTCAGAGATTATTTTCTATGATAGAAAACAAAGCGTTTAAATCCACACAAGGCTGCACGTTGGCTCCAGAGCTATTAGCAGTAAATCACAGTTAAACATGGCTCGAGGTGTTCTCGACAAGAATCAGACTGGAGAGAGACGTTTTCCATTAGTGGCCAATTAGTAAGAACCAGATGCAGTGCGTTCCTGAGGACAGACATTAGGCCAGCATCCACCTGTCATAACAAATTACAGAAAGCTAAAGTCCAGCTAAACTTTTAACTTGCTCTAGTCCACTTCTCTGCACCTAATGATCATTTTAACTCTGTAAGGGACAGTTAGGTTTGATTATCTTTGTATTTCAATAAGGACAGCTCTCATTTGCCTTCAAAACAAAACAAAAACTCACCTAGAAGTTTATATGAAGGTAAACTGTTAAAAAAGCAACAAATTTCAGGAAACGTGTAATGCTTTGGGAGCCTTATCATATGTAGGACTCAACCTTTTATTAAGGCACCCAGTTGGCAGAAATGGTCAGATATGAAAGGTTTTTATTACTGTTGTGGTGTGACAAGTGAAGAGTCCAGAAACAGCCCAAAAATACATCTGTGGGATGGTTTGGCTGAATTTTAGTTACACCTTTTCAGATCAAATACTTTTTAAAATGAATTTCTGTGGCTCACTGATGATAGGGGGCCATTAGCTCTTGTCCCCCATCCTGGAGTTTGGCAGCTCAATCCCAGCTTCTGAAACCCCAGGTTGGTTCTGACGACAGAGCCAGTACCGTGTTAGTGCTTGTTACTGGGATCAATTACCACTGGTGACCACTTCACCCAGCAGCCTCACCCTTCAGTGTATGGATTTGGTGTGAATGAATGGGTGGATGAATGTGTAAAAGCACTTTGGTCAGAACAAGCAGCATTCAAGTTCGGTCTATTGACAATTGCCAACCTTCCAACTTGATGTGAGCAGATATTTTGTTTTGGTATAATAAGATGTGGATGTCAGGAGAGTTTTAATCTAGTTAAAACACTTTGTGCTGTTCAGAACCACACATATCCTCTTAAATAAAGATGTTTACGGCTTTTGAGACAAGGGACATAGGCTACATGTGTGATGCACAAATTATTGATATGCTTGAGGAATCAGAGCTGAGTATTTCAAGTGATGGGTTACTGAATTTTCTGAACTAAAAACACACATTTGGCTCCTCTATCTTTGAACCTAAACTCTCAATCCATCTTCTGAGAAAGACTACATGACTTAATCTACAGTTTATCAGGGTGTAAAGAAGATGATCAATCTGGTGTTTTGGTCCCTGTAAGATCAATAAATGTTTGAGCAGCTCTCTTCAGACCCGAGGAGCCAAATGATACTGCAGCCAGCTGCTGAAGCCACATTATTCATCACTTCTCCGTCAGCCTATTCATGTGCTAATCCAGTGACCTCAGCACAGCTAAAAAGTAGCCTCCTAAACGGCTCAATTAGCCTGCAAGCAGTCCTGAAATGTTCAACCGAAAACAACTGCCAGGAAACTGCCCATTTAACCCTTGTTTCCAAAGTATGAGCAGAATATCCAGGTAAATGATCATCCTGCTGACTAGTATGTTTCCAATAACAACTGGATAAAAACAATGGAGTGTAGAGGCACAAAGAAGCAAGCTGATACACCTTGTAAATACTGAACATGTTCCTATTTGTTTGTATTTTTAAGCAATCCTTGGCTCATATGGCACAAAGACCCCAAAACAAAGAGTTTCTGGCTGAAGGCGCACAGGAGCTTGACCAGTGCGCTACAGGGGGTGGGGTGGGGGAAGAAACTGGCGTGAACACGTACACAGGGAGAGCGCACAACTGGTATTTTGTGCAACTTTTACCGTAATTACACCTCATTTCAGTCATGACTCTGGATTTTGATTAAACTCTGATAGAAGAGTCGTTTTCATGAGCGCTTTCTGCCTTTCAATTCGGCTTCAATATGTCTCATACGCTTCCGAGTACTTTACGCACACGTTTCAGCAAGACAGCATGACGTTGAAGTCATAAAATAATTTGATTTCATTTACTGAAAAGCGTGTGCTTCAGATCTTAAGTGAATACGTGTAAAATCCCCGTTATGGATTGAGATCTGTGCTACAAAACGGCTGCACATCCAACACAAACACGATCGATAATCAGCTGCTTACCGTCTCACTGACTGCTGCGGAGGAAAGCCATAGCCCTGACCTCGGAGCTGCGGGTTTGAGTACACGTTTTCCTCATGGCAGAATTCGTCACCGTACTCCAACGCCACGAAAACACCCCGTTCTCACCCACTGAGTGGTGTTTGCACCCCTGTGCTACACTCACCCCCTCCGCTTAAAGACCCCTGCTATCCGCAAACACAGTCAGGAGTTCAGGGAATGGAGAGGAGAAAGTGTGAACGAAGAGTCAACTGAAAGCGTGGAAATTCAGTATCCCTCGTTACAGATCCAAGAAAATGCACAGAGTCCGGTGAACTATTTGAAAATCCAAGTGAGCAGAGTAGAAATCTCCGGGAGAAGCAGGTAAAGTTTAAAGAAATGTGACTGAGACAAGCTCCGGACGGACTTTCAGTGCGTAAAAGCAAAGACTGCTGCTGCTGCTCCGCTCGATGCTGACTGACCCAGTGAACGGCAGCTCTTTAATCCCTGGGCAGAGTCAAGTGCCTACATAATGTAGAAGTATTTCCGGTTTGTACTTTCAAATTAAGGGCACACACGCCAACGTTTTCTTAAACTTTCTTTAAATTGTCTCGCCCTAAGGTACCCATATTAAATCATAATTTTGACTTTTTATCTCGACATTCTGACTTTTTTCCTCAGAATTTTGACATTACCTCAAATTTTGACTCAAAATCTCAAAGTTTCGACTTTTTAAATTCAAAATTTTGATGTATTGTGGGTAAAAAAAAAGTCTAAACAAAGCCAAGTTTTCATTTTAATTTCTTTAACTGGCGGAAATGCGCGTCAGGAAATTCCTTTCACTTGTTCTGTAATTTTCCTCTTTTTATTTATGAGTATTCCTTATTCACTTACCTCATTGATTATTCATTTTTTTTTTATTTATTTACCTACTTATCATGTATTTATTTAATGTATTCCTTGCTTCTCAATTTCATTACTCTCTGCAGTCCTCATTGTGACCAACTTTATTATTATATGTTGTTCAAATGATTTGCCAATGCCAGGATGCTCATATTAGTTGTAACAAGTGGGAAACGTAGTGTAATATTAATTTTGCCTCTGTGCTAAGCCGAAAAAAAGAAAGAAAGAAAAAAAAAATTTTTTTTTTTTTGTGAAAATCTGAAACAAATCTCTTTGGGGGAACTTGGCTCTACATAGACAAATTGTACATTTCAATGTGTTTGTTAATTGTTTTTTAAAAGTAGTGTTTTGTGATGAAAAAAATGTTCTTCCATGTTTGTTTTATAAAGAAACCCAGCCAGTGAATCCTTATACAAGGCGATGTCTTACTGCAATATGCTGTTATTGACTTTGTCTGATACAAACCCCACAAAGCTGACAGTTGGTTAATATGAACACTATAAGGCAATAACAATATATACTCCATATAATTAGAGATGAATAAAAGAACAATCACGGTGAGAAAAATCAAGTCTTTTAAAAGGGGCAGTACCAAATCAATTCAAACCTGTAACTTTTTTAAAGGCAGTCAGAGTGGCTAACATCCTGTTGAGGTGTCTCTTCTGGTTTACTTGACACAGACACAGACAAACACAGACACACAGACACAGACACACACACACACACACACACACACACACACACACACACACACACAGGGAGATGACACCAGACCCCTTCTCCTCCCTGCAGCATACTAATATCCTGGAGTGATGTCAGCAAGTCAGCGTCCCAACATTTGTGTAATTAGCTGCGTGAATGATGGTGTTCTGGCAGGATTTGCATGTGAATGAAACCACTTCCCTGAATCAACTGGCCGAGTACAAGAAGAGAGAAGAAGGGAGGGAGAGAGAGAGAGAGAGAGAGAGAGAGAGAGAAGCCACAGGATGTAAGCCAGGCATGGGGAAAGGGGAGGTGAGCTCCTGTAAACAAAACAGTGCTGTTTAACATGAGAAGTAGACATTAGCTGGAGAAAGAACAAAAGGTTTACAGTCTTATGAAAATCTATGAAATCAAACATTAAGGTAAGATATAAAGAGATCTATGCTTAAAAACCCTATTAACCGAGTCTTTTGGTACCCCAGGGTTATAAATACCATTGATACATTTGCTTCTGATAACCATTGATGCTACTTTAAATCTTAGGCGACTGCTACAGCTGCTGCCCAAATTCAGCCCTCCAAATAAGAAACAAAGCCGAGGGCTGATAGGTATGAAGAATACAACTCATCTTTTAGCAACAATAAACACAATTGTTCCCAACAGACTGCCACCATCACAGCTATTTTTGTGCCTTCGTAATCCCTGAAATGCTGGCACGGCATTAAACTGTGTGATGCTCTTGTTCCTACAATGAGAGGTAGGAGTGCTAAACAACATCCCACTGCGGCACCCCATTTGCTTATTTGTGTAACGCAAAATGTGTCAAGAGAAAGGAAAAACGCCCAAAAGTCGTTCTGGCAACTGAAGCCTAACAGATTTGTGGAAGATTTTCAAAAGGCAACTCAGAGGATGGATAGCATGAAAGTGGGTTAGAAAGTAATCAAATCAAGATTTGTGTATGTGTTTCTCAAAGTTTCTCACTGCTTAACTGCCAAATACAAGAAATGAAGGCAGAAATGTAGAATAGAAATCAAAAAGACTGTTTTGAAATAACAGGGAAGTATTTTGTTGGGGAAAACAGGAGGCAGCTCCAAACAACCTCCCCAGTTTTTGAGCTCTCTATTCTTTTTCTCCTGTCAGGAACCTTTTCTCCAGCCAGACTAAAGCTCTGCTTTTCTGTTTAGTGAAAGCAGTCTTTCTGCCCTGGACTCTCCTCTCACACATGGCCTAGCAATTTCAGCATATAATTGCGTCCCTTCAACACACAAGAATATCAATTACACCTCAAGCTGTACTTAAAACTTATCCGCATGCTTTTACAAGGAGCCCTAAGTGACAGTGTCCTCCACTCAGATAAACCTTTCAATTGGTCAGCAGACCATTTTCTCTAACAAGTCATTCGCTTTCCCCCAGTAAACAGTACCTCGACCTTCTGCGAGTCATTTAAAATGCCATGACTGGCCTGAATAAAAGCATAGAGGCCAGCTTGGGGGACATACCACAGATAGCAAGCCTTCATGGACTCTTGGCATGCACAGAGATGGTAATTTTAGACATTGAGCCAAACAGGTTTACTCCCTTCCTAAGCATGCATAAGCATATTGGGGTTTTGTCTGTATCAAAGCACAGGATGACTGATAATGTAAATACATGGTCCCCCCAGGGCTGGAAGCACTATCTGCACGCAGCTATGCAAAAAAGTTGTACCACTTCAAAGGCTCTTATCCTACAAGAACATTATTCACGTCTTACCGAGGGGAAGGAACTGATTTATATACGTTCTGATATGGTCAGAAAAACACACCTGATAAATCAATGCTATTATCTGGATTTGAACTGTAGCCAGCATTCAAACATGGCCTCCTCATCTTTATTTCTCATCTGCTTTTTTAGGAACACAAGTCTCCTCTCCTTTCATGTGGCAAATGCTGATGGCTATCACTCCAGAGTCAACACACAGGCAGCTGGGACTCACCCCAACAGCTGATAGCCCATGTTGGGAGGGAGGGAGCGAGACAGCTTCCTCTCCCATGTAGCTTTTTGTCCTAATCCTGCAGAGGGTTTCTTAAGTTACTCTGCGTATTTGGCTGTCTACGATCTGATCCCATTCCCAGCAACAGTCAGCAGTCTCACCGGTCTACAACTGAGGATTTTAAGGGTCCGTCAAAGTTATGAAGCCAATTAATTCCGTAGGAATCAGAACAAAATGAGACGGCTAGTGTAGGAAATGCAATTTTTAGAAGTTTCAACTGGATAAAAGGTTAGAAACAACTCAAAGCTCTTGGGTCCAAGATGAATAAGAGATCACCTTACCCTTGTGATAAAATGTGATTAGATGGGGTCTGTTGACTGAAGACAGAGCAAAGTCTCTGAGACACGTCAGGTTTCAGGAGTATGGTTGTGGGATGACACATAAAGGTATTGTCCAGTTTTGGCCTTCTGTTTACGCAGAAATGGCATTTCAGCCAACCTAGAACTCTAACTTTTGAAAGTGGCCTTTAGCGTGATTTTTTTCTAAAATGCAGAGGCCACATTTGCTGTGTGGACAACAAGCAAGAAGCGTGATAAAGAAGGAAAGCGCCTTGTTCACTTGCGGTCACACTTTTCAAACACACGGGACTTTATGATTGAATTCGCTAAAACATGGCACGATTGGCCAGTGTGACCGCACCCTAAGACTTTGTAACTCACCAAAATACTCTGTCGGGCTTTTTATGCAATTTGTGTAAGGGGGGAAGGAAAGAGTGGTATGGACACTTCTCTCATTCTTTGTAATACTCCATTTGAAAGTTTTGTCTTCCACAGAGCACAACCTGCTGAGGGTCTTAAACTTCTCTGTGACTGCAGAATTGCCTCTATGCCTCTCTGTTTGGAGAGTTGGAATGGCTGTGATTTCCTGCAGGTTAAGGTATGGTCTGGTGAAGCTGCTCACAAACATGTTTAGACCGGTCTTAAAGAAAACTTGAAGCAGAACGAAGCTAATCTTTAATTTTGGTGCTTGGGCACAGACCAACAATTGACTGCTGTTTACCAAGAAAACTGCACAGTGAAGCAATAATATGCAGCCTCTAGACTAGGATTGCTTTAAACCTTTGTGTACCTACTTCCCTTAGCCACATTGAGAATAAGATAGCTCATGTGAACGATCAAACTCAGTTAAAAAGTAGAGGAAGTGGCTGCCTGGTAGTTAAAGGGTTCAGTAGTTTTCCCAATCTAGCTCAGGTCACTGTTTTGGTGAAGAGGCGAATTTTAGAGAGTGCAATGTCATTTTAAACATACCCTGACCCTCATTCTTGTTATCTTTCAGTAGTTTGGCTCATCTAAATTTACTGAATCTGTGGATTAACTAAGGGTCTTCCATCCAGGAGCCCCTCTGTACCCATGTTCCCAGCAGATAAGTGGTAATTACTCATCCTGTGTTGAACATTAACTGGATTATTTCTGCACGGGTTGAGGGGTGAAATTGTATTTGCCCAAAGGGAGGGAAATGGTGAGGAAATGAGCAATGCAGCCAGCTAGGCTTAAATTGTAATTAGCTTAGGGGTTCGTTAGCACAAAAATTCAACTCTTGCTGCAGAGTTTTGCTGATACAGGTCTGGGTATGCCATTAAGACGAACAGGGGGAAAAGAGGGAGACTTGGAGGGAGAAAGCAAGAGAAATGGGGAAGATGGAAAGAGAATGGACACTCGGTTTCACACATTAAGGCCCAGGGCAAAGAGGTGACTTTGTGGAGTGACTCCTCAAGGGGACTGGAGCTATTTTTTGCCCCTTCTGGCCCACTTACAGAAGAGCTCTTCTGCACAGAGGAAAAACACTTTCAAGCCCTCCACCTTCATCTGTCCATTAGACCATCAATCTCTTCCCTTGACAGCACTCTCCAGGGTGACGCAGCTCAATTTCCAGCACACTATGCCCAACAACGGCGGTTTCCCAATGTGTAGCGTACATGTGGATTCTTATTCAAAACGTAACTGGGTCATGCTCCGGTTCGAAAAAGGAAGTGGGAGGAATAGTCGTAGGAAGTAACGAGAAACTGTAGTGGACGCAGTGGGATATGAGGAATGGCAGACAGGAGACAATGAAAAATGGGTTTTGACATCATTATTATTCCACAGTTCGTGATTTAGAAATATAGAGACAGTTGGGAGATGTGAGCTAGTTATTTGAGTGCTTAACCTCCCCATCTGTGCTGAAAAGTAACCTCTTTTTAAAATGCTGTGAAGTAATGCACAAAAATCTCTAATTTCTCACCCAGCAACATGTATCTGTGATGCAAAATGATTGTGTGTCTCCCTGAATGAACCACCCGCCCCCAAACCTCCCACATCCAGCACCCTGCAGCCATTTCTCTGACTCAACTCTCTCATTCAGCCTCCACTGATGTTCCTCTTCCTCACCTTGTCATCATGACCCAGATTAGTGGAGTGGGTGTTGAAAATGATTTGCTGACTCTCCATCGCTCTCTTTTCTTCTGTGCAAGTTTTTTTTGTTTCATTCAGTGCATCACTCTATCATCCAAACCTCCTCTGACTTTTATTTCTGCTGCTGTTGCTTTAAAAAAAAAAATCACCTTGAAACCCTTGCTTGTGGCCACAATCACATGCAGACCGACCAGATGTTCCTCCATTAATAATGAATATTAGCATGCTCATTAGCTGAACCACAATTGTGGGGATGCAGACGCTGTCTAGATACTTGATATCACTTCTTATTTTGAGAGGGCCGCATAAAGCCAAGCTGAGAGCAGCCTTTAGGTGGAGTTTGAGGTTTCCTGCTCACCAGGTAAAACCAACATATCCAGCTGCTGTAAGAAACTTCAAGAGAAGAAAGCCCTGTTGAAAGTGAATTTGACTGGTTGGGTTACTTACTGGACTAAGTGTTTCGATGGAAGTAAATTGCAGTTTCTTTTCAAAGAAACTACAAGAAGAAATAGTTTTGCTTTGGCTGGGATAAGAAGACTACACAAGCAAAGTCTGTATTTGCTAAAAAAGTTCCATACAGAGTGGCTATTACTGACCTCTCCTTTCTCCAGCACTGGCTCATAATGGTTCAAAGTTAAAGTTAAATAAACCCCAGCACTCAGCTATGCAACGTTTAAATATTTAGCTTTAGAGGACGTGTGGGTGAAGCAGCAACGGACAGGATCAGTCAATCAAACTTAGTTTACCCTGAGGGGCTGTAAGAGCCAGCTAAAATACTTTACATGATCATGGCACAATGTTTACTTACAACTACACCATAAGTTTAGTTTGCAATTTGTTATCAACACAATCCAACAGGATGGTGGAAAGAAAGATTCTTTCAGCATGCAAACTGAACTTTTCTGTCAGAAAACCTGCCTATATGTGGTTTCGGGGTAGATTACTGAGTGACAACAAAAAAAAAACTCGAACATTAGTCAGCTACAGATGTACCTTCAGGTTCAATTTGCCCTATTTATACTGTAACTACACACGGGGAGCAAGTGGTGACATGTTTGTGGTGGGAGGAGCAGCGCCGGCATTCTTTGAAAATATCTGTCTCTCCACAAACTATTTCATGATCAACCGAAAATTGGAGGGTAAATTCATCACACAAACACACACACATAGAGACACAAACACACACACTAATCTATGATCACACAAAAAGATGTGTACTCAGACACACAGGGTCTGTCAGATGAATGATAACAGGTGATGCAGAGGGGTGGAGACCTCAGACTTGTGGAGACATTAAAATATTTTAGTACAAGGCTTTCTCATTTCTCACCAGGTTGTGATAAGAATATGATTCCTGCTCGTCTACACCCTATAATTCAGGTGATTACCTCTAAAAAAATTACCTCTTGCAAGAGAACAAAAATTACATTTTGTTTAGGGACTGAAATGCTCTGAGTACTTCACAACATCATCTGTTCAATGTTCAGTGAATAAGCAGCAGTTAAAGCTATTTTTAACTTCACCAAGATCAAAGAAGGGACTGAAGCAAATAAATCTTTACTTTTGGTTCTTAAATTAATTAAAATGTTGCTGCAGCTTGAGAAAGTTCTGATCTAATAGCAGAGATTTCACCTGTAACAATCTGTCAGCAGGCTCTCTGGGATTTTTATTCCTCCCAATTTTGCTCATTACAATGTTTACCCCATCAGAGAGGAATGAATGATAAGCAGGTCTGAACACTTACACACACACATGTTTTCGTCAATAAAGCCATCACTGCTCCCTACCCTCAGGATCTTGGGGCCTGTAGACGTTATGGATTGAAGCAGAAATTGCCATTTCCAGGCCGTGATGGACCTGCCGTGTGTTTCATCAGGAGCCAGTGGAGACGGTGAACTCAACCTTATTGACGGTTCGATTCTGAGAGCTGATACTTTAGACAGAAAAGACACACACACACTGACAGACACGGCTCTAAGCACAAGATGAGGAGAGATGAGTCACATTGAGCAATCCACACACAGGCGCAGAAAAATCCTATTACAGAACCCTCACCAGACCGCGGTCGAACTCTCAGAGCGAACACATTTCCATTGACTGACCTTCAATCCATCACTTGTCATGCACTGTAAAATCTACGCTGGGCTTGTTTGGAAAACCCAATTCGAACAAACATGTTAGAAACATCTAAGTTTCTGCCCATCACTAGCTTTTTATTCACCCACTTTATTCCCCACTCACTCCTGTGTCTCTGATTTAAACACGGCCCATTAGGAAGCAGTGAGAGGGAGCAATGCCCTGAGAGAAACTAAATCATCCAACTGGCTGCTGTTTACACCAAGCCTGGCCCGCCGCTTGAGCCCCTGTTTATTTGAACTGTGGACCTCGGTGTGAGGCGTGTATGAAAGGAAAACTATAAGAAGAGAGAAAGAAAGAGGGAGCGAGTGTGCTGCGCAGTCAGGAGGAGGAGGGGGCTCACACAAAACTCAGTGTCTCGCCCTATGGTTTCTTTCACACCTCTCTTAACACGCTTTCCACAGCGTATTTATTCGCCCCACAGGCTCCTGGCGCTCCTCGGGTTCTCCAGGGCCACAGACGGGCCTCTGTACTGCATGCGAAGGCCAAAAAACAGACCCCATACACTCCCTGTTGAGCACCAGACACAATAATGTCCTTCTGCTGACCCATATATGACATCACAGCCTGGTCCTCACACGCATCAACACAGAAACAGTAGGACTGGGCAATTAATTGCAAATTAGATTGAATCACAACATGGCCTGCTACGATGTTCTAATTGCAGACAGTGCAATATTTCTTTAACAAGAAATGTGTCCCAATACCAGATACATTTTTTTGCAGTAGACAATATATCTTCTACACCAGTGTTACTCGACCCTGCTCTACAAAAGAGCCAAATTGTTGAAAACTAACTTTGCAAAAGAAACAATCTAAGTAGTGAAAAGTGGCAGAAAAAAAACACTAAAAAGGAAGTTTGGGCTGGCAAAAATTGTCAAATATCAGTAAATATGGGTGAAAGTTGTTAAAATTATGAGAAAACTTGGAAAATATTCAACAAGTAGAAAACATGATCCAAAAGTGGTGAAATGATTGGAGTAAAAGGTGACTAAAATGGGCAAAATGAAGTGACAAGAATCAAAAATGATATTGAGTGAGTAGAAATGAAGATAATGTTCAGAAGCCTGGCATTTCTGTGCAAAATAACCTTTTATTATCGTTCTTGTGGAATATTCTTATTTTCTGAGACACTGAAGTTAGGGTTTCATTATGTGTAAGCCTATAATCTTTGTTGTATTTATCTCACATATTGCTCTTTTTTAATAAAGAGTGTTTATTGATTGTGTTTGTTTCATGACACCTAAAGTGGGGAACCTTAAAAATAAATTGCAAAACAAATCTCAATTGTAACACAGGGAAAAATAATCACAAGTTGAATATTTTGTAATATCATTCAGCCCTGGTAAACAGACAGGCACCCCTGACTTGTACAGCCAAGGGAACAATAAATTACAACAGGACAAGAAAACCTAAGCACCGATAAAAACCTTTTTTATTAAGTGAAATGGCTCCAAGAACACACAGAGAAAAGCGTGCACACACAATTAAGAGAGCTGAGCTTATCTAACCACAGTCTGAATGCTCCGTCAGACTTATTAGTGGTGATTTTTCAGGGAGACAAGTTGCTCTTTCAGTTCCACTTATGTGTGGGAGGTTCTGAATTAGCAGCTCAGACATCCCCAGCCATAAACACGACACTCACTTTTGTGATCAAAATGGTGATGCTGATGATATAACATCACTTTTTCTACATTAGGTTCTGACACAAACACATTGAAGACCACAGGAGAAGGACAAAGCGACACAGCCAATGTCTGGTTTGAGTTTAGATGTTGAAGAATACATGATGAACAGCGTCCCTTCCCTGAAGTATAATCCAAGATTGCTCAATAACGAGCAAAGACCTTGTAAATCACTGACGTTAAACTATTCGAGGACTAAAAGAAAAAAGGAGAAACAGCTTTCGACTGCTTGCTAAAGTGTGGAACATTTAATCACTGAGGATCATTCCTCTCGCCTCTGTTGCTGGGCTCTGCTTCACGTAAACACTCATTCTAGCCAGACAGTAACTCCAGAGAGAGAGTGAGAGAGAGAGAGAGAGAGAGAGAGTCCAAACAAATGATGCGGCACACTCAGGGACGTGTGTATCAAAAGGACTGCAGATAGCACATTCCTTTAAAAGACACAACATTCGCTGCTGCAATGACGGGAATCATCAGTCCAGCAGACACTGAACTACCTCTCACACAAAGATTGAAACAAGAGACTATGTACTCCACAAATTTTTTTTTTCAATGACTAAATTTTCATCATACATTTGTGTTTCACCATAAACTCAACTGCATTCTAAGATCCCAAGTTCTCCAGAGGTTAGCACATACTACATCTACTTTCTCTAGATGATTTACTCACAGTATGTTTCAGGAAGGTCACCGACACCATCCACAAAGTTAACCCTAGACACAGGTTATCAGTGGGACTTAACTTAATATACCTATAAGAAATGATGATGTGAATAGAAACATTTAGATTAGCAGTCAGGAGGTCATTATTTCACTGATACATTTATAATTGATGAACTTGAGGCCAACTGAAAAAAAAAAATCTTATTAACAAATACTGGAAACTTTTTGTGGCACTGAAGTGAAAAGAGGAATAGTCAAAGCTTTATACAGAAAAGCCAAATCTGTTTCAACTGTCACATTCTGAGTTAAGTACAGCCAAACACAAAACCACGCAAAAACCCATATCAGTGTCCTAACAAGCTGCTTTTTCTCTCTAATTCATGCGAAGCACTGAGCTATGCGTAGCTCCACAGAGAATGACAAAGTCATTGCTCAAAAGTCACAGTCTATATCCTCCATGTCTAATCACATCACAGCACAGCAGCTCAAGTATGTTTGGTGCCTGTTCTGGCTCCTCTCTGGTATCTGAGGCAGCGTACCAGCCAGCAGCTCGAGTAAACTCTGGTCAGGGAAGGCTGGTCTGTGTGTGTGTGTGTGTGTGTGTGTGTTAGTGTGTGTGTATCTGCACGACAAAACCTTGCCAGCCACAAGACCAGTGCTGGCGTCAGAAAGAATCACATTCAGTCTGCTATTTCTTCCCTGAAGCACACCAAGAGGTTAGCAAAGGGAGAAAGGGAGAGAAAGATCATAAAAACAGATCATAAAATGACATCAATGAGTGATAGACTGAGCGAGAGAGGGAAAGATAAAAGCGAGTGTGAAAAGCAGGAGGGCTTGAGGGACAAAGCCTGAGAGGGAAACACAATGAGGTAGAGGGAGAGGGAGAGCACATGGTTATCACCAAGCCCATCCATCTGCCGCAAAGCTACATGCCAATACATTCATGCACTTTCTATCTTTGACCTATGGATTTGTCTAATTGCTGATTCTTTCAATTGTTTAAACTCCTTTCTGTGGCATTTGAGGGGGACAATGCTTGGAAAGATTTCTTACTTGACCAATCCATCCAAATGTTGACAAGCCTGCTGTGATAGCATCAGCTAATAAATGAGCAAAACTTTTACCATCTGGTAAGACTCAGTCCTACCAATAAAATATCAGTGAAAAACAGTAAATAACTCTCAATGAAATTGCTGCATCAGAGTTTTTACTTATTATGTCATCAAGCTTGTTTATACCATTTCATGAAAAACAAACCGTTTTTATAGTCCTTGACTTTGTGGTTAGGGGGGTTGATTCATTTTAGTGTGCATATTCTGTAGAAAAAAACAGTAAGTTCAAAAGTGGTTCAAAAAGAGAAAATTATTTTGCCTTCTAGAAAAAAAACAATTAAATGTCTGGACCAGATTACTCCAGAAAATCTGTTCCTGTCATCAGCTTCACCACACACAGATAAATGCCCTTTTTCAAATTATGTTTAAGTCAAAACATTACAGTGCATCACAGTCACCAACAACAGATTTAATGGGATTTGACAACAGGACTAACGGTTAGTGCTGCTGCCTCACAGCAAGAAGGTCACCCATTTGAATCCCAGTTAGGACAAGGTGGGCCTTTGTGTGGGGTTTGCATGTTTTTCCTGTGCATGTGTGGGTTCGCTCCAGGTACTCCAGCTTCCTCTCACAGTCCAAAAACATGCCCGTTGGGTTAACTGGCGATTCTAAATTACCTGTAGGTGTGAGTGTGTGTGGGAAATGTGTCTCTGTGTGTCCGCCCTGCGATTGACTGGCTGCCAGTCCAGGGTGAACCCCACCTCTGAATGAATGCAAAAACTTCTGCATGGCAGCTTGCAGTGATCCACTTAACAGCTGTAAACATCAACTTTCAAGTATTGGTCAACATCACCAGCGACTAGAAGTCATTTGGCCTACACAGTCCGAGCTGTGCAACAGAACGACAACTTATGCTGATTCCCTTTTCCATCCTTTGTGTTTAAAATTTTTGTGTTCCTGAACCCCACTCTTCACTCATCATAGCCTATTAAATCAACATAGGGAGAGGATACGCAACGCCCCTGAACAATCTTCATTTTGAGTTGCAAGATGTGAAAACATGCAAAATCGGAGACACTCAAGAAAACGAAGTGCTTTGAAAAGCTCAATAATGCTATAAGTGAAACCCATAAATCAGAGCGGAACTACACAATATAAACAGGTAAATCATGTCTCTTGCATGAAAGTGCTCTGAGGTAGTCTGACTTGATTTTCTTCCATTTTTTTCAACCATCATGTATCACTGAAATCCAGGTCAGTGCTCACAGGAATCAACCATCAGGGTATACTTTTTTTCAACTTCAATGCAATTTAATTTGAACTGCATCATGAAATAAACTTTTTTTTTTTCCCACAATGAAAGAAGTAGGTATTACATTTAACCAGTCTAATTGGCAAATTAGCAAGCCCCATAGCTTGATACAATTACTGCAAAGACACGATTCAGAATGTTTTTGCAAAAATACTGCAAATAATCTCCTAACACTACTGGGATAAAGTTACCAGTATTGGTTACAGCTGCAAATGATGCCCATATCACTGTAAATCAGCTGGTTTGAGATAAACTGACAGTGATAGGAGATAAACAGGGGGGGTATGGAGCCTTGTTTCAACTTAATAGAATTTTTTTAATAAACCAACAGCTAACATAAGTATCCATCTCATCTTCTTTACATTTCACTTTTTAACACTACTTTTTTATTATACCACCTGATAAGACAAGGCCAGATAAACTGATAATTGACAGAAAAAAACAGTTAACATAAAGGAAGCTATAGTTTTGAAGCATCTTGACATTTACATATTCTTAATTCAAAAGAAAAAGATTTTTTGAGCTATAATGAAGTTCCTAAATGCAAAAACTGCTTTGTTGGTCCCTGGTGTGATCAGACCTCAATTATAACAAATCTTCAGTCAATACTGCCAAAGGCTTCAAGATCCACCCTTTATCACAGAGACCTAACAAGAACACGGCACCAGTTCCTGATTGACCGTCTGATCTCTCTCAGGCAACAGCTCTTACCAACAGACCTCAGCTCAGCTTTGTCATGCGCCATGAACCCTATTGATTACTCATAAAATCAGGGACCATCTGAGTCCGTTAGAGGATCCTTTTGGGACAGATCTTGTTTTCTCAAACAATATCTGATCAATAAGCTGGATGAGTCAGCAGTTTTTAGCAAGAATAATCCCAGGCCCCCCTACACCATAATTGGAAAATGAGTAGATAAATTCGAAGACATAAACAATAGGTAATAAATATGTCTTCCATGTTGGGGAGCGGATATGAGAGAGTAATGTTTTTGATGACAAAGCACAGATCTCAGGCTGCATCCAGCCTGAACAACACATGAACCCCTCGCATCTGGGACGCATTTAGTACCCATGTGCAATGTATTACATATTTCTGGAAATGAAGCCACGTTCGAGTCTGTAATCTGTTGATGGGACTTTATTCCCGTTGTTCATGGTTTGGTTTGCTGTGACTTCAGCAATGTAAGCAAAGTTTTCCTAAGGGGGCTGGAGAAGAAAAACTGAAGGGTGATGGTGGAGGGGAGACAGAGACGGCAAATCATTTTTTTTTTCTTAAAAGAGTATCCAGAGAAGCCATACCAGAACAAGTAGTCTATTTTGCAGAGATAACAGTCTTAAAAAATCAATGCGGCTCTTTAACCACCAAGCTCTCCACACTCCCAGAATTCTCAGCTGTAAATGACTGTTTTAGAGCACAGGGGTGAAATTCATCACCCCTATGGTCGACAGGCTGGGCAAACTTTGAAGATCCTGTGTTGGCTTGCAAATTCTGATCATCAATTTGAGGAGTTTTCTATTTTGTATCTAAGGAGCATATAAGTACAAGACTATACCAAGAGATGTGCACTCAAAGGAAAAACTGCAAATGCTTGAGAATATTTTTTATCCACTTTTTTCATATTATTTGAAGTCCTCATTCATCTGAACAAAATACAAGAAGTTACGGCCAGTTGTCAGCCTATGGACATGGTCACAGTGGGCTTGACTTCAAGTCATTAAAGCTACTTTTGCAGGGATACTGATACCAAGACTTTACACAACATAATGGACATTTAGTCAAACAATAAGTTTAGACTTATGCATAAGCTAAAAGTAAAGTGGACTAACCAGGTAGCCTTCCCACACTCTTGGTAATGTTATTGACAGGTGTCAGGAGCATTTACACAACGCAAGCCAGTTTCCTCTGACATCCCAATGTGAGATGCTCATCTGCAGTTTTAATGTCATACTTCTGTGTTCAAAGGTTTTCAGCTTGTATAGTCAAAAAACAGAAGGGATGTAGGATGTTGGCTGACAGGACTGATATGAGGCTATATTTTCAGTTTTAAGACCTGACATGACAACCTGTAACATTAGCAAAGATTAGCTATCATTAGCTTGTACCCATTACTCACCAACTTTGCTTCAGTCGGAACCATTTTTGTCAAAGGTAATGAATAATTTGCATGCAGATAATGCATTCATATATATATATTAAGTATCATTTTGCAGTACGGCTCTGTTCTGTGAGCTCGCACTTGTCTATGCGGAGAACTCAAGGTTAGGGTGGGGAGAGCACACCCCCTTTCTTTTTATGTGCATACAAGACAAAAGCAGCGAGAGCAGCAGCAGTAAAAGTCCTCAGGGCATAGAAAAGTGTAGCCTGAAACATGGAACTCAGCAATTCAACATTTTAACATTGTTATATCATACTAGCCCCATTTCGCATCAGAAGAAACGGTCACTACTTGCTCCATTCAAGCAATGAATCAAACATAACTTGGTGTCCACCTCTTGGTAGTGTTTTTTCATCCTTTTTACTTTAAAATTCTTTATAGGACTAAGAGAGTCAATGAGCACTTTCCTACACATTGATAAATGAGTCTGAGGCTGTGATTAGAGAATTCAGAAATGTGCTTTGCAATAAAGATACATCAGTGATTCATTACTGTTCCCATAACTGATGGATAAAGTTGCAATTTTCCTACACAACATTATGGCACACATTACTATGTTTTACCGTTAATAACAAGCAAACAGTCTGACTCCAGGTTTCCCCACTAGCCCTGAGCCATTAAAACTCCTAATAGGCTGCGCCCAAACCAACAAAGACATCAGGACATGGCTTTAATAAACCTTGTTAACATGAAGCTTTAATATGTTCCTCCCAGCCTATGTTGAAACCTCAGAGCTAACCTCAGTCAGCCTCAGTTTAGAGTCAGCACCCTAGTGGCGGCTCCCTACCATGTCCAATGAGTTTCGAGGCAGAATGTTAAACAGCCTTGCGGCAGTGAGGTTACGGTACAGGCAGCCACTCGTAATGTCTGTGGGGTTAGACAGCCACATCTGGTCTGCCTACACCCACTTAGAACCACCATGGTCTACTGTTAAGCCAAACCTCAGAGGTCAGGGACACAACCAGGAGCTGGGTGAGTGTACTTATGTGTGTATATGCCCCTTAACTCCCTATACATCCATCCGACAGAAATAGAAATGGATGTAAATCTAAAGCAGTTGTGCTCAGCCCAAAATGAATATAAGCTATTCATGCTGGATTAAAGATTGCTGCTTTCTTTTGGAAAGACTTGGATTTATGTGGGCTGGGTTGAGGTAAAAGAGAATAAAAAGAGAGCGTAGAAAAGAAATCGGCAGGCACTGAAGTGGAAGCTGAGCAAAATTACAAAAACACTGCCATATTCATCAGGATGACATATTTCAGCTTCTGTCCTTGAGCTCTTTCAACCCAAAACACTGTGTCACAGTGCAAACGTCAGCACCTGATGTCATACATCTGCTGTGATGAAAGACTCCTTCAAGCAAGAGCTTCATATGATACACTCAGATGGAAGAATTAAGATAAAAGACCCTTTCATATCTGTAATACAAACCTGCAGCTTAAATTAGATGCTGGTCCTGATCATTGCTGACGGTAACTGGTATGCTTCTGTGTGTAAGTGATTCACATACGATCTGCTCCTGTATGATGCAAGTCTGGCTAAATGCAGAGAAAATTACACGGTGGGGAGAGAAAGGCAGGAAAATTCATCACAGTGTCTGTCACCATTACACTATGAGCTTCTATTCTCTAAAAGGTTTAAAGCGACAAAGATGAACAGAACTTAAGTCATAACAACAAACAACACTTGCTACTTGATGCTCTCTTCTTGTGCTGTAGTTATGGGACTGTGAGGAACTGAGGTGCTCTCCTGAGAGAGAATTTTTGATTTGTTTAAATTGTGTGCTCCTTGTGGATGACGCAGTTTATCATTTAATTTTGGGTGATTTGCCCATCATTTTTAAGACATGATGTCTTTTTGCTGTCATAAAAAGAATATACATCTTTTGAAACAGTCATATGTATCAAATTGAGAATCTCTGATGTGACAAATGTAAAAAAAAACGGCTATTATTTTGCAGGGAATCTACCAACTAGCCCACCAGCTGTTTAAGACATAGCAAAGGACAATTTTAAAGTTGAAAGTCCTGTCATTTTTTGGAGACCAATTTTGTGGTCTTTAGTGAAGAGAGCAGCTCTGGAGCCTACTAAAGTTTCATTAAACAGCTACGATGTCACACTTTACTCATCTACATTCTTCTTTTTGCAGATCTAGAGCAGATTTATTGCAAACCCATGGTAAATCACCCTGGTGGATCGCGAAGGTATTGCAAGTGGGCCCCCCAATCATTTCCAAAATAGTACATTTTTGACAGGTGTGTGTGTGTTTGTGTGTGGGGGGGGGGGGGGGGGGGGGGGGGGGGGGATTATTATTCAAAGATAAAAATATACAGGATAATGTCTTAAATGTTTAAACTCAGCTATGTTTCAAAAGATTTTTAAAAATGTTCAAATACTTCTTTATATTTTTAAAAGTTCTCTGAGAAGGCATTATAAACTCATATTTATGGGGTTGGAGGTGAGCAGAAAAAAATTATGAAATTCAGAAGTGGGCACTGGATTGGAAAAGGGTGAGAAGCACTGATCTAGAGTTTTAACCAAAAAAGAAAAAAAAGAGAGAAAAGTACAGCAGGTTGAATGAAAATCATGAACTCGGCCAAGATGTGAGGGTTTCTGGTGGGTCCTGAACAGAATTCAGTTCACAGCATACATCAGGCTGGGTAGAAAAACTCTGTACAGATTGAAAATCATGGGCACACGTAATATTGAATGGTCATTTGATTTTGGTGTGTACACAAAACCTGACAAATTTGAGTGTGACTGTGGGGCTCCAAAAAATGAAAACAGATTTCATGGGATGCAAAAATTTTAAAAATAAATAAACCCTCATTCAGGTTTTGTTGTTTGTTTAATGAGTTCTGCTAAATTCTACATTTGGCTGCCCCTCAGCACATACAGTAAACTGAACAGCACTGTTCTGGCATGTTTCCATCTTTACCTGACCTGAAGTGGGCTGGAAAGGACAACATAGAAACAATCTGTCCACAACAGCATGCTGAAGGCCATGATTACTTTGTATTACAAAAAGTTATTTTTGGCATTACAGAAATGCAGCGACAGCATCGGACTCTGTCATGGAACAGATTGTGAACAATAAACCAGGGGCAGGTGGTCACTTCTAAATTATATCTGGCCATACATGGAATCTGGCACCTAAAGATGCACAATGACAGGAGGTGAATTGAGCTCCATGCTTAATTAACTTGTTGAAAGAGCTGAGTTTGTTACAATGGGAGAGAAGCTGTTAATTTAAAGGGTTCTTCTCATTTTGACTTTGAAGCTTTGTAAAGTGTGCTTACAGCTTTGTGTTGCGTGGAATGTGACAGATTTAGGTTATGAAGGATGCAAGACGGAGAAATACATGGCAGTGGAGTGCATGTTTGTGCCTGCAGGTGCACTTTGAGAAACAGCCTCTGTGGGAGTATGGTTCTGTGATAATTGCAAGAGGAGAGAGAGAGAGAGAGAGAGACAGAGACAGAGACAGAGCACAGTGTAGATAAATGAAGGACACAAGTGAGGAGCAGTGATTCATAGCCCCCTGGCTCAATTTTCCATGTCTTTCATTACCCATGGTTCCCCAAATCACCAAACATCAGCTCTCAGACACAAACACACATTTTCACACACATATCAGGACAGACAGAGAGATGGAGAACATACTAGCTGAAGATTATGGTCACAGACTTTTCCAGTGTCGCCATTGGCAGAAGCTTTATGTGTTGTTCCATTATATTTATTCAAAGCTGAATTATGCAGCTGTGTTGTGGGGGAGTTGTGCAGGGGTGCCCACTTGTGTGTCATGCTTTTTCATACCTCAATTTTCTCTGCTGGAGCCAAGCAGCCCACTGCACTATTCCCTCAATGATGCTGTGGCAGATAACTGACGTATTCAACAGGAGGAAAGGAACAGTGATGGTGTTTGTGTGTGTGTGTTTGTATGTGTGTGCGTCTGGGAAAGAGGGAAATAATGTGGTTTGCCACATACCAGAGCATTTAACTGTATCATACAGATTAATCAATAGCTTGAATCTGTTCCCTATTATCTCTGTATGCTTGTAGATGGGGGTCTTTAGCCACACGCGGTGCAGTGTGGGGGATGAGGTTTTCTCTGGTTACATCAGAGCCAGGGCCACGAGGGAGCTCCTTTTTCCAACAAAAAAAAGACATCTCTGAGAAATATGTTGCCAAAAAATTGATGCAGAAAATGAAAATAGGCCAAGTATTGTCTTGTCTTCATAACCACACACATAGAAAACCATTCCTCTATTTTTTAAGTAATCAAACAGAGTGAATACACAGCAAATTGGGGTGCTTTGCAGAGGTTGGCTGTTTCGGTGTGCGACCACATGTGTACTAGTGAGACACTGGTCCAGTTGAGAAACAACAAGTTGGGGTCATTGTCCAACATCAAAGAAAGTCCCCCCCCCCCTCAGAAATAAAAGTCTTTGACTTTGAGTGTTTTTATGACAGTGACAGACAGACGAGTCTGTTTGAGTTCTTGTCAGTGTGACGTTTCATGGCTCTTGCCTCCTTTTTGCTGATAGTATGAACCAACCAACTCATTAAAAGATGGCTGGATGAGTTTGTTGATGGATGAATGAGGCGTTGAGAAGGAAAGAGAGGGAGGAACAAACTTTCTCTAATAACTAGCATTGACCTGTGCCAAACAGTGGGACCCTTATTGACTTCTGGCTTGGGGGGTTGGGCTAAAGGTTGTGACTGCTTTAACACCTCAATGTCAGCTGCATTTGTTTTCTTTTTTTTTTGAGTGTGTATGTGTGTGTATGTGTGTGTGTGTGTGTGAGAGAGAGAGAGAGAGAGAATGTGTGTGTGTGTGAAGGACTGAGGTACAGCTATAAAAGAACATAAGTGACAGAAGAAGCAGAAAAGTGGGAATGCTGTTGGAAAGAACGTTCTGAGGTCTATTTTGTTGTTCAGTTTTGTTGCATTTTTTAAGATAAGAGACCTTTACAGCAAGAACTGGGGTTATCTAATCCCCAGGGCTTTGTTAGAAACTTTGGGAACATTCAAGGGTGGTCTGGAAATCAGTGTGTTTCCCAAGAGTCAAATTTGCTGTCTGAGATGTAATTATGGGGTCTCACAATCCAATGCAGGAGGTGCAGGTCACTGATTGGCTGTCACAGTGCCCATACAATCCTCCTGCCCTCCCCCCCGAAATTTTTCATTGCCTGTGTGAATAGACATTTATTATTGGCTTTGTCAAAGACTTAGATAGTAAACACGCACACAAATACACAGACCACAATGTGTAAAGACCTAAAAGCAACACACGCAAACAGAATGACACGACCTTCCACACAAACACATTTTATTAAACACACACACAAATAATTGGCATCTGAATGCTCATTCCCTGACAAACACAGGAATAAATCTCTCTCAAACAGTTTGAAGGAAGCAGGTGACATGGGCAACTTTTAGCTCATATAACTGTTGTGTGTGTGTATGCGAGTGTGTGTGTCTTCCCAGTCTTGCAGTATCGCAGCAAGGTCTGTGCTAAGCATTTATGAGCTAATTAAGCTCTTGCCAGGACTGGAAAGCTGGTGATAAGGCCTGTCTCCGGCCCCTCATTAATGTTACACGCTCCGCTGGGGTTATACATATACACACACGTGCGCACGCACACACACACACATATTCAAACACATGCATAGGGAAAGGCTGTCCTCCAAAACAACAGTGGCAGCAGTATTCACTCATTATTAAGTAGCCTTCCAGACTGATTTCTCTGATTTTACCATTCGGGAGCCTGGCTGGGAGTTCTTAATGAGGGAAACTGAATCAGGAAATGGAAAGGATGTGATAGTGCTGCATTTTTGTGTCTAATAACACTTGACCAGTGGCCAAATTCTGCGGTGAGATGTAGAGATGTAGAGATGTGGTTAACCCTGCAAGCTGTAAAAATTAGGGCAACATTAGGGCTACATAATTATAGCATGAAATCCAGCCCTCTTCAATCTGATAGTCCTCAAATTTACAACAACATAAGGTTTTACACACCAACACAGTATTTTACTTTCTGCACACACATGTATCTGTCTCCATGTCAGGCTTCCCTCAACTTCCTCCAAATCATTTCTTATCTTCATCCATTTCTTTCTTCACTTCTGCACCACATCTTTCTGTACTTGACTGCTTTTTCTTCTCACACCTCCTCTTTCTGCCCCTCAAAATGAGAAAGAATCAAACATGTACACTCCCCTTAAAAAGACAAAACCCTAAAAACTCACATGCAGTTTTGTTTACCCACGTGTGTGTGCTTATTTTACAGTCTCACCAGACAAACAAAGGACTGCAAAAAACACCGGAATATAAGTGGCCAGATAATGCATTGAGAAGCTATATTTACAATGAGATAAGACAATAAAGGAAAGTAGGAGAAAAAGCCAGGTGTTTGAAAATCAACAGCTTGCTGTGATGAGAAGAAACAAGTTACAGGGAGCAGTATGAAGGCTGGAAAGATGTCTTGTTTGGAAACGGACCAATCTAGAGACTCTGTGTCTGTATGAAGCTGAGCCAAAGCACACACACAAACCCACATCAATCCACTGACCTCGATTCTCTTGATGTTAAAATGGGGCTGCTAAGCATGGCAGAAAAGTGGCAAATGGCTAACTAGTGAGTGAAACATTAAGGAGATAATTAAGTCACTTAGGTGTTTGGAGGGAGGAAGCAGAACTTCAAAGAGAGTATCTGCTAGGATTATATTTCATTTATTTGTTAATTGTGATGCTTCTGCCTTTCTTTGACAAGATACAAGAAGAAAGAAATAGAAACAAAAATGAAGGGATGATCAACAGCGAAAGGATATTGCCTTTCAAAGTAGCTGCTGGAACAAATACTCCAGCCTCAGCATGTGGGGATGTGCTGCTGATGAGCTGAGCAGAGTTCAGTACATTTGGCTGTGGATCCATTGGTTTTCTATGGATAGTATGGGTTTTTCTGCTTTTCATATTTAAGTTAAAGGAAAAATTCATGTTCAAAAAATATCTCAGAAAACAATGAAAATGGAGAACAGGCTAACACAGGATGACAGAGTTTTTCTGTAAACAATTCCAAAATAGTTTGCCAAGTGCGGCTTACGATAGCGGAGCTAACATCAATTGCCTTCTGTGTTGATGTTTGTGTAGCCTAAACTGTGCTACACCATGAGATGCCACTCATCATCTGAGTTCATGGCAGTGATGACTGTGCTACAGCTTAAACACGAAATATGACCTACAGTTTAGCACTAGAGTTATATGAATAATTTGTTTAACTCACTCTGGTTTCCTTGACAAAGCACAGACTTTGTAAAGTTGAGAGACAGATTCTAGTTGAAGTTAAAATGACAACAAGTTTGAGCTTAGGCATTGTTTGGTTTTTCTTCTACAGAAAAGTACAATCAAAGAAAGCTTAACTTAAGAGAATTAGAAGTGAGTAAAATTCTTTCATATGACAGCTGACTTCCAACGCAAAAACATGATTTGATTTTCCTCTTCTGCAGTCGTTTACTTGGAAGGACAGTCTCAATGTGAACACGAAGAAACAGCGTGGGCTGTTGAATTCTTAGAAATTTGGTCATTTGGCATTGCACAACCAAAGAGGCAGCAAAATCAGAGTATTTATGCAAGAGAGGAGTGAACAGTGGTGCAAAATATACATGATCCTTACCAGTCCATATGAAACTAATAACTACAGAATACTCGTTAATCAAGCTGAGCAGTAAATTGCAAATTAGCTTAAATTGCAACATGGTCTGCGGCAATATTCTGATTGCAGACAGTGCAATATTTCATGAACTTCAAATGTATTAAAAAGCTGGATGCAATTTTAAAAAAATCTAAAAATAATCACACAACAAATTATGATTGCAATGCAGGGAAAATAGTCACAATAAGATTATTTTTGCAAGTTGTTCAGCCCTACTTAGTACAAAAATAGATTAAAAAAAAAATACAAAAACAAACAAACAAAACACTTGAACCCCAGATTTCTCTTTAACAAGCAGCTTACATCCTGGCTGTCTGGATGTGTGCACAGGGGGTAGATGAGGTGTCAGGGGAAGGTGTGCACTGAAACCTGCTCTAACTTGTAATTTGTGACTGGGTACCAGCTCGCCTGTGGGTCCATATGGCTTTTTACTGACATACCACAGACAGGTGGGGGTTCAATTAATTACACATCACATCTAAAGCACATAATGATAGCTGTTTTAAGAAGATGCAATATCAGTTACTGTCAGGTATCAGCACTTACTGGGGCTTTTTCAGTGCTAATGTGTTGCAAACAGTAATGATTGATGACATGCATATAAAAACACATGTACGACATGAATAGACAGAGGGAGAGAGAAAGAGAGAGCAAGGTGGCCAGACAGAGAGAGAGAGAGAGAGAGACTGTGGATAGTTATGCAAAAGTATGTGAGAGAGATCCATCGTCCCTGTCCTACTTTCCACTACAGCTCTCCTCACTCCCAGCTCCAGTCTTTCGGGAGAGATCAGTGAAAAAACAGCCTGTCAGCAAAGTTCAGGCTCGTTGTGCATCCAGTACAGTTTCCTCTTAATTCAAAGCTCCTACCCCTGCAACACGGTCAGCACAGCAGGAGCTATAAATTCTTTTATTATACACTCACTGCAGATACCATCTTCAAGATGCAGGGTGTAGCACAAATGATAGCAGAGAGGAATAACACAAATATAGATCCATACATGTTAGTCATTTCAGTCATGTGCGTGTATTTCTTGTACAGAGGTTGATCTGTTTGTTTTCAGAGGAGTGTTTTTGTAAGTTACAAATGAACCATTGTATTGACAGTTTAGTAGAGCAGATGTCAGTTTTTGAAAGAAGTTGGCGTGTCATCATCTTAGAATTTCAGGGGTGAATGAAAGGTACTAGCAGACTTCATCAAGACTAAAGTGTTGCGCAGCCAAAGAGGCAGGCAACCACATGCACAGATACTGGTAGGAAAGACTACATTTAGATTCATGTGAATTTCCCCTTCACAATGCACTCTTCTGCGTTACCATTCAGGAAGAAATGCATCACTTACTGCAAATCAGAGACTCTGAATTTCTCTTGAATCGCAAAAAAAAAAGAAAAGAAAAACAGCTTTTATTTTATTTACACTGGGCACATTCAGGTCATGAAGGCATTCCTCGTTGTCATCCAGTGGACCCTGACTGACATACTGTTTGGATTTCTTAGTTGAGCTGTATCCCTGCGGTTTGGTCTCTGCACAGTCAGCTGACATCTTGGCCAGTGAAACGTCTGAGTTTCAGAGACTGAGTCAAGATTTGCTTTGGATTCTGCTGGCGAGACCATTCTCTCATTTTCATACGTAAATGTCTGGAAAGAGAAATGTTGGGAGTCTTTGTTGATCTGTTTGGTGTTCAGCACAATGGGCATGTGAGTACATGTAATGATGCATGCATGGGGGGAAAGGAGACACCTACACTGTAAACCATTGTCTTCTCCGCACACTTAAGATGTTTGTGCGCCAGTGACAAACTGGCAGGCTTACATTTCGCTGTGCTGGTGACAATGTTGAAAACCACAGGACAGCACGACTTGTTTACTGCAGAGGAGGAATTCACCATTTGTCTTGACTTCCTTCATTTTCTGTGTTTGGCTTGCTTGCTTGTGTGTGTGTGAATATGTGTGTTTGTGTGTCTGTTAGTGTGTGCCTGTGTGTATGTGTGTAGAACCACAATGTCTTGTGCATTACAAGCCTGTCATACTGAACAATGGGTTGTTTTACAAAACCCACTCTCCTGCCACCCCTGGTCTAGAGAGACAGAAACAGAATGAAGGTAAAAATGTGAGTGAGTGTGTGTGTGAGTGAGCGTGTGTGTGTGATGAGGAGAGGGTGGGTGGTAGGAAGAGACAGATCATCTGTCATAAGTTTCTGTGTGTAAATATAAATTTGCGTGATCTACGGTGAAGGAGCCGGTCACAAACTCCCCCATGTGCGTTTATTTGTATGTTTATGTGAGTGTGTGTGTGTGCTATTCATTCAAACTTTTTTCATGTGTGTGTGTTCTCCTTGGCATGATTGAGTGGGTCTGGCAGCTGTGCCAAGGCTGCGGTTATTCTCCAGCCAGAGGCAGAGGCAGAGGAGCACAGATACTTCATTATGGCCTCATTCATCACCCCTGGGACAGCTTGGCACCGCTCACCAACCCCCCTCCCCTCTCCATCCACCTCCCTCTAACCTTGCTGCTCTCTACTTACAGCTGCACAGGTCTCTCGTCCTGCATCTCCTCCACCCCTTTCACTTCAGCCCTCTCCCCTCAGTGCACTTTTCCTGGACCCTTCTTTTCACTAGTCTCTTGCTCTGGTGCTTGCTCACTTTGCTCCAGTGTTTTCTGACTTTTGCTTTACTTACCTTTTCCATGCTTCCCTCAATACCCTATTTTTCTTTTTAATTAACTTCTACTAATCCTCTGTGTCCCTCTGTCTTGGCCTATCCTCAAGGGCTTTCATCAACTCCCTCACTCTTTTCTCTCGCCTTTTCCAATAAACCCAGTTCATTTTTCATGCTGTTGAGCCCTCTCCTCCACCTTTCACTGATCAGTGGGTTTGGTGAATTGGCCTAGTTTTGGTGTTCACTGCCTTATGCCTGGCTCTCACTAAGCAACATAAAAACAGGGATTTAAAGAGCAATTCATGATGCACTTGTGAGTTACAACAGCTTATTACTGTCTCATTTATGCTAGTGACAGGAGGTTAATGGCCGAGGTTAGCATAAAAAAAGGAGTGTGTGTGTGTGTGTGTGTGTGTGTGTGTGTGTGTGTGTGTGTTTATACCTATTAATGTTAAGGCAGTACAATATTGGGGAAATTTGATTATAATATTTTTATTACCTGCAAGATACTGCAACATATATTGCAACAATTTTCAAAGTAAACAGTCTCACTCTGTTCGGGAAGATTCCCTGACTCTCCCTGAAATCACGGACTTTCACCTACTTGCCTCAGTCTTTCAATGAATGTAAATAAATGAATGAATGAATGAATGAATGAATGAATGAATGAATGAATGAATGAATGAATGAATAAATAAATAAATAAATAAATAAATAAATAAATAAATAAATGTGTTTGTGTATGTAGGTATGTAAGACAAAATTAACCTTAGATCCTAAAAAACTTCCAAACTGTTCCTTTAAGAACTGTTTTAGTCATAACTTAAATGCATTCTACTTTCTTAAGCACTGTTAAATCTGTCTTGGATTAAAAAATCAAGTGCAGAATCTGGTTCTTTGCCCCTTACAGTACTTTTCCTGAGCTCCTGAATCATTACTGTTGATGTGTGTTAGGACCACACCGGTCGGGTGCCTACCTGCTGTCCCATATGGTTGGCATTCAGCCTAATTAAAGCTTTTGTTGCCCCACAAACTGGGTGTATTATCATAAGTGCTCCCCGAAGTCCTGTATTTATGGCAACTTGGCATTATAAACAAGGATTAAAAGAGAGCAAAGACAGGTCTAATTTCTCTTCAAGTTACCATAGAGACAAGAAAAGTTTCCAGGCAACACAGCAGCTATAGGCTGCTCACATTTTCATCCCTCTACTGATTCTTTATCTGGTCACCAAGGTCTTTTTAATACACCATTTTTCTCCATATCAAAAAACCTTCTACAGCTACTATAGCTCACATTAAAAAGGAAAAGTGATGCAGAGCAGTCAGGAATCAGAGGTTCAGGTGAATAACAGATCTTTGTTTGAAGTTTGAGTTTTTGACCATAATTCTAAATTTGTCACAGGAAGATAAGAACAGCACCATTTTTGGTGTAACGTTGCTGCTTTTATGCTAATGTCCCAAACATCAAATCATGCCACTGTCAAATGAAATGCTTGGACCAGACCTTTAATAATGCTTGTAGGCTGATAGTATAAAATACTTATTTCTAATTGAGCAAAACCATGCCACCAATGACAAACTGGCTTCTCTAGTTGCACTAACAACAACTTGATCATGTGGTATGAAAACAACCTGTGGGAATTGAGATATAATCACAGTCACCAGCCACAGATATGAGGATCTAACCACCTCTGACATGGAAAAGTCAGTCATTGGTCCCACATTTCAGGCAGAAGAGCTGAAGAGTATATTAATTGCGATAGTGCCTCACTAATATTGTTTTATCAACAGCAGATGCTCAGATGCTGATAGAGTAGATCATCAAATTCATGATATCCAAATTAATTGATCTATCTCTGCTACAAAGCAACAGGAATTTGTGATATTTTTCCCACTTCTGTGTTGACTGCAAGGCTCAGGAAAGGATAGCTGGACATATATCAATTTAAATGATCATGCAGGAGTCTTTTAAGCCTAGTCTCATGTTAATTTTAGTTGAATTAGTTTTTCATACTAGCTGTCTGATAGGAAACTGCTGCTAATGTGGCTGAAAAGAGCAAAAACAACAAAATGTAATTTGTTTACAGGTATTAAAAAGTTAGAACAAAATAACAGTGACGTCAGGCAAACCTAAAGGCAAAACTGAACTTCTACCTCAAGATAAAAAAAATATTTATGATCAAGCTGACAGTTATATAGTCAGTACACCACTCTCATGCAGTTTCCCCTCTTTGTGCTTATCCCACATAGCAGTCATGGTTCTGGGACCAGCTCAGGGTGACCCAAGCAGAAGACATATGACACTGAAACATTAACTCGTGACCCTGAGCTCACAGGCTGAGGTCAGAGTGGAAAGGCTGCCCTCACACAGCCTGAATCATGACCACACTCAAGCACAGCTCAGATGTAGGAGGTTCAGCTGTATCAAAACCTCAATAACCTGGCAAGCATGGAGAAAAAGCTGAACATAAAAAAGGGTTTCTGTTGCTATAATCCAGTTCATAATTAGCCTCCATCAGGGTTTTAATGAACTGTGTGAAGGCTGGCACTTCCTCAGCTAGCTGTGAAACCAAAAATAGCTCAGCTTTTGGTACAGTGTAGCAGATGAAAAACCAAGAGTTTCCACGGCCAAATTTTCCACCCATAAACTTATTCACAGACAGAGGTGGTGTTTTGGGCTGTTACAGAGGTCTGTGTTCTCGAACTTACATGGTGGAAAAACAGGGGAGGTGTGGAAAATGATCAAATTAGCTTGCTGCTAATGCTGCGGCTCAGCTGCGTCTCTCGTTTCCTTATTAACCCTCACAGGAGATGTAAGGCCTCTGTGCATCCCATGAAACTCCGATCCATCTCCTCATGTGTAATGAGGTCTACAGCCGGGACAGGAGGAAGCCTTCAGCTAAATGAATGATACTCAGGCCACTTTCACAAACAGTGTCAAGAGATGGTGAAAGGAGATAGGTGAGGTACAACATCTGGGGCCTCTTTGATCACTGATGACTCTTTGTGGAGAGAGAAGAAGGAAGACGGAGCGAGTCTGAACATCTTTCTGTTTGTGTTATCAAGGACAAAAAAATGACTCAGTGATGTGATCATCTGCTGTTGAAAATACGGCGGAAGCAAAAACTCATTTCCTCCCGTGTCAGCAGAAAAGTTTAGATGGGAAAAGTTCAACTAAAGGCTACTGAGCATCGGACTCTTCACCCTGTCACCTTGCAAAGAATTGCTGCTAAGAGGCTTCCTTTATTTCTCCTTGAATGCGGGTTGTGTTTACAAAAAATGTCATCTATTGAGAACACTGAACAAAGCATTATTGTTGCGTCCTTGTCTCAGCATGATAATAAGTCAATTCCATGGAGTTTTTATGGTAATTATCTTAATCTCTGTAATCTAATCAAGGTCTAAGGCAGTAAACAAGCAAGGTGACAGCTGGTGAAGCTGTGGTTGAAATGGAAGATGACGGTGAAGGCAGTTTTGGCTAGCTTGACTGACTGGCTGCCATGGCACAGACAACATGGTATGGTACGCAACATGAGGATGGCAGCCTTTGTCTCAGACTCCATCCTCTCTTCTTCAACTCAAGTTTCATCGCCTCTTCATCCTTGTTTTACAAATCTTGTTACAGTTGCATGGATTCCATTCAGGTCTGTGTTTCTTTCTCTGACCCTCTTCCACTCCCTCTCTCTCACTTCATTTGCCTCAATCCTCTTATTCCCCTGCCACTCTCTATCTGTCTACTCGCCTCTCCATCTTCCTCTTGCACTCTCCTCCCCCTAATTCACTCCCATCACTCTTGTGTGAAGAGGTGGGTAAGGGGGACAGGCTCCTGTGCTTGACGGACAGATTCTGAGTGCAGGCATCTCCCAGTGGTCAACCTTATCGCAGGCCAAGCTTGGCAGAGTTGAGTGGCAGCTCGCTTTTTCTGACAGTACGTTTGGCCTCTGCTGTTCCCAAGAGCTGTCTGTGTGTCTATCTCAACACATATGAGAGTTGACTAGTTTAATAACATGCTAAATACTGCTGTGAATAATTATTTTCTCATGTGAAATAACCTTCAGAAATTATTCACTGACTCTACTGTGGATGAAAGAGCTTTTGTTTCATTCAAAGCAACCCTATGAAGTCTGGCATAACTGTGACACAACCCAATTACCAAGTCTCCCTATTTCCATTCAAGTTTCATCCTGTCTGATACTTCAGTCAGGCAGCTCTTTGAGCTCACTTGAGGCTTTAGTCCCAAAACTGATGATGTGTGACTCTCTATGGTCCGAACATCAACAGCAGGGAAACTGTAGGAAAAGGTGGGATAGAAAAGGCAAACATAAGCGGTGTTTTTCCTTCCTTCAAATTCTTTTGCAAAATATGCTGCAACCTCAAATTTAAAAAATAGTTTGTTTTCACATTAAGACTTAAAAATCTGCAACAAAGACAACCTGAAAGGTGGAATCTCTTTCTAGTGATGGAAGTAAATTTGTTTCAGGGGGAAGCAATGCCAGTTTGTTTTGATGGTTGCTGACATCTATCACAATATTTCACCAACTTTTTAATGCTTGCCAAGTAATTTGGCACACATATTTATTACCCTGAAAGGATGAATCCTACAGAGTTTGGTGATACCCTTACTTTCTTTAAACACCAGCAGTGGCTAAGTTTTATTTGAAAACATCATGTCTTTGCATCTTTTAGCACCATGTGTTGTATTCAAGATCACACAAATCCAAGACCAAGACTTTTGAGAGTCCAAACTGAGTCAAGACCAATGCAAGCTGAGACCAGGACAAGACCACAGCTATAAATATAAACTTACAAACCACGACAAGGTGGAACATTTTCTCTTTGATCTGTTTTTTTTTTTAATACATTTGACAGAAAACACAAAGTGTTTGCAAATCCCTCAAAGCACAACATACAGATCTGTTCAACTAAATTCTTGGAAAAAAAAATCCTTGTATTTATATAAGAGCCGTTGATAAGTCCAGAATTATTTAAAATATCTGAAAGACATTTACTTATCAAGTGAATGAGGCCTAAATTAGGATTTCAGCGGTATTTATGACTAGAAATAAGAAAGACTAATTTCCAAGGTGTTGTAGGTATCTGACACATAAGGCAATTGAAAAGGTTTCCAAGGAGTTATAATCAGTGAGCTAATGGTGAATGTTTTAAGCCAAATGACAGCATAAATTAATAAGGAACAGTTCAACATAAATTAATCATATTTTCATAAATTATCATCACATTAATGAAGTGGAAGAATAGCAGATCAGTGCTGGTCTCAACTGGTCTTGATGGAAAATCCCTATTCAGGCCAGTCCAAGACGGAGTGAAAATGCTCTTGGTACAAGACCAAGACCCTCAAAATGTGGTCTCGAGCCCATGATCGGTCTCAAACACCCAGCACTATGGTGAAAAAGCAGATGGATATTACTAATACTGTTAGTGGTAAAAACTCACAGCTCAAAAATGAAGCAGTAAAACCTCAAATCCTTGGATGTATAGACCAGGCACAGAGCAGTTTATTAAAATGATATTGACCTAAAAGGGAGTAACCATTGTGGAAAGATAACAAAAGGAGAGGAGGAATACAAAGTGAACATTTGGCAAAATTGTAGTCCTATTTGTGATTCAGATGATGAAATGTAATTTGGGTTAAAATCAATGGAAGTAATCAATGCATCTGTAAGTTGAAACACCATGGCGAGCCAGCTCCTCCGCATTGATTGGTTCACAGCACGAGAAGCAGGAGTCAAAGCTGGCAGCAGGAGGAGGGGATGGGGAGGGGGTACTCACTTTCTGAATCAATTGCCACTCTCTCTGCCTGCCAAGCAACCAAAGATCCTCCTACAAAACCTAATTCATTCATTGCTCTGCTTTCATCCCCCTGTCTTTCTCCAAACATTCAACACCCTTCTGCTTTCGTCTGCTCAGCAGATTTTAAAACCTTAATTAACTCAGGAGAAACTTTGAAAGTGAGGGATGTTTGTCTTGACGTCTAGAGGAAGCGGTATGAGGACGGGAGGGCACGTCTTTCCACAACTGCCATCATATCTATTTTATCAACTAATCCAACTGATGATTTGATTTTCCTGCCCACACAAAAACATAAAATGTTTCCTAGCAACGTGTTTAAATCAGTCAACAAAGAGACCTTCTTCAGTGGGTGTACTTTCTCTGTGGGTGGGTTCTGGCAGCCCAGGTGTGGAGACACACTATGATCAGCATGGGCCTCAGGAGAAGCAGGAAGCTGCCTGCCTTGCTGTGCTCCAAATCCAAGTCTCCTTATCCACCCCCCCACACAGCCACCCACCTACCTCAGCTAGTCTTAAACCAGCCTCTCACACAAGCATGCTGCTATCCACAGAGCTGGCAGCATGTCTGTGTGGAATGCACTCTGGCAATTTACGGACACACTCACATGGTCAATAAAAGCTGGAGAGCTAGCACACATGTAAGTGTTCTTAAACTTGTCAGGTCTGACATGATTTAAGCGAAAACACTCTCCAGGATTTGGGGAAAAGAGGTTTTGATTGTCCTGGGGTGCAACTCATGGCACTGACAAAAGTAGACGTGTCCATACGGTTATGTACAGTCAGACTTACACACATGAAACACACATACAGAGACAATAGTCTGCATGCTGCCTGGGACCAAGCAGCCTAATATAAGTGTCCAGGGTTAAAAATAAAAAGGGGGAGGCATGTCACACAGCTGTGAGATGCTGGGAGATTTGTGTGCTGTCAGCCTACTGAAATCGCAACAGCTGAGATGACAAGACACTGCCCCTCAACTGCCTTTTCATTTTCTCCATTCTGTCGTTCAACCGCTTTTTATAACCCACTCCTTCCAACTCAATCTATCAATATAACTTAAGCCATTTCCCTTCCTCTCTTTTCTCTCTTGACACATTTTCTCGCTTCCATCTAAGGATAATGCCACCCACTTCCTGACGGCGACGTTGGCAGTCCAACAAAGCAGCAACCGAGGAAACGAAACAACACGATTCAGACGCTCTAATTCAGCTGTCAGAAGTCAGCTGTAACTCACTGAAAGAATCTGAGAGGTGGATCTGAACACAGCACAGTTACTTAAAGTCACATTCATACTCATGATAGAAGAGATACAGCCAGACATGAACAAAATGCTCCAAAGATTGAACATGCTCCATAGATCATTGAAGTACCCCTGCCCTCCCAAAACTGAAATATCTCAAATTGTCAAAGTAAGTCGACAGTGTCCTTAAGAAAACTAACCATTCACTGAAGGGATTAAGTATTCAGAGTGAAGGTGTCAAGATGCAGAATTTACACCACCCAAGGGAGAAGTCTTGACTCCCAGCCAAACACAACTCACCCCCACCAATCAGCGCCCCAGAAGCCAGCAAGAACAAATCACTAGCTGAATGAAAGGGATGAAAAAGTTTAAAAACTTACTCACCACTTTCCGCTTCCCCCCTGAGTGTGTGGGGAATGAGGTAAAGCAGGGGGAGGGGAGGGGGCGTACTAAACGACAGGAGGATCTCAGAGGGGGCAGAGAGAGCAGCAGCAGTGCAGCAGCCCTGAAGCAACACATTCAACGGCTCACTCCTAATTGAAAAAATCTGTTTTCATCTCTCACAGATCAACGTCTGCAGGAGAGAGAGTGGAGAGGTAGGAGAAATAAAAACCTCTGGCTGAGGTGATGAGAAGCAGAAGAAGGATCCTGTTTGCAGACAGTCATAGGTTGACAGTAAGTGTGTAAGTTAAAGACCGACAGGGAGAGAGAGAATGACAAAGTTTTCAACGGACAAATGCAATCTGGGGGTTGGGGTGGGGACCACCAGGCTGGGTGCTGAGAGGGCAAACAGTTCAAAACATTGACCCCGCCCACTGTCTGCAAACAGCAGTCAGCAGTTTTCCTGAGCCCCTGCCCTTCATGCACTTAAATGTCCCGAAGTTTTCTGTGCTGACATCACGTGGGAAAAGGAAGCAGAGTTGACTCTGCTTGAGTGTGCTTGATGCAGTATTCAGAAATATGTTCATTTCAACTAATTAGGTCACATGTCAGGTTTAAACTCTGAAGAAAGTGTCTAATACATTTTCATAGAGACCATAAGATAGGTAAAAGGTGAAAGCAGAGGCATTTAAATCTGAAAATTGAGTCGGATCTTCTGATGTGTTGTTTCTGTCCTTTTCCCTCTGTGATCGCTATTTGCATTTTCAAAGAGTCTTAGTTGTGTTGATATCCATAAGTTATTGATATTGACTTTTAATATTTCCTGCATGTGATTCTTCTCACATCAGGTCAGACTCGCTAATAACGCGCTCCTGCACAGAGATTCCATAATTTAAGCTTTTTTTCCTTCAGTAATTCAAACAGACAAGCACACTTTGTCCTCCTCCTGTGTTTTTCTTTTTCTGTAGACCTCAATAATCAATTGCCAGTGTAGTGAATCAATGAAAAGCAATATTTTAAAAAACTCTAGATCAAGCACATAAAGATAGTCCACCTTGGAAAGAGAAAAAGGGCAATTCCTGTGGAAACAAAGCAAACTTTGAGCAACTGTTTACTTGTCCATTAAACTACAACTGCTTCATGTTTTATGGCAGCACATGAAAGAGGACTTGAAATAAACAATAAAATGAGCGATTGAAAATCCGAACTTAGATCACGAAGACAAACTGAGAGCCTGTTCAGACAAAAGACAAAGCTGAACGCACAGATCTATAAGCAGCTGTCTTTGATCCTGAAAGTGTTAAATTCATTCATATGCATCGCTCACAATCTCCCAGTCGCTCCACCATTTACACTGCACGTCACTCTGCCTGTCCCTGATAACAGCAAGTGGAATGACAGCGCAGATAAGGTACTCGAACTGTGCAAGTTGTTGCATTAAAGGTGGAGAAAATATATATAGCTGGATGTTCATTTAGATCTATTCTATTGGTGATGTAATTGTGTGTGGACAGGGTACATTAAGTTACCTGAAAAGTATAAGCTTGGGAGATGAATATTGCACACATGCATATTATGATGAAGATACTAAAACTATATACTGTGCAGCCATATATTGAAGCTTGAAGGTATAGTTCATGTGTTTCCAAACCTGCCTGCATGAGCAAAAACAGTTTGAATTAATTCAATAACAAAGCTAAACCATGTCTTCGGCTTTTCAATGACTGATCTTCTTGTTTTGGAGAGCACAAGAGAAGAATTCCCTCCTCAGCAGTTAATCAGTCTCCCTAAATCCACAGAGGCAGCAGACTATGGAAACATCTGCTGGAGCACTCTTCAAATCTCTCCTCAGTTTAAGTTGGACTTATGTACATTCAGTGAGCAGGGGATAACTTAAATCAGACCAAGTTGACTGCGACCTTGTAATGGGTCTCTGGCTGCCAAATCCTAAACTAACCGTAGATTGAAACACCCGACTCTGAGGGGAGGTTCCCCCCTTCCCTCCCTGCCAGTCATATGTCAAATAAATACAGGAAGAGAGAGAGTGAATGCAGGAGAGAGTGATCTATGTTCCCGCAGTCTGAGGTTGAGGTTTCTGGCACCGTCAGTAGCCGTGATGTGGGCAGAATGTCATCACTTCTTCTATGGTTCGTGCACTGTGCGTCTACTGTTCTCAGGGAGTGTAGCACAGCCAGAATCACTGCTGTAAATCTTGGGGGGATTTCTGGAGAACAAGTGGGACTGGAGCCAAGTGGGGGAGGCTGCTGTCCACACCTGACAACAAAGACCTGTGTTGTTTCTGCTGAAGACATGCAGGTATTCACTGAATATTAACATTCACCAGCAGAGTAAAGAACAAAATGAGGGAGGAAAAACTGTGCTTTAACAATGCTGATTACCAACCCTAATAAAACAAAATCTGTTCTGACATTTATGTAGATTAAATCAGCAACAAGCAAACAAATCTCATGTTTCTATCCTGCTGCCATAGAAACTGAGCTGCTGCAGTCCACATCACTCAAATCTGGAACAAAAGAAAACCATCATGCCTAAAATATGCCAAGAGTCACCCTGCTGTGCCAGCCACAATTGGTCCTATTTTAACAGAAATGAAAAATGCCACCTGACTGGCATGCAAGAGTTCTCCTGCAACCAAACCCCCCTCACACCTCACTTTCCTAACAACCGACCTAATGCTTTTACAAAATGAGATCATTTGTCACTGCTAAAAACAAGGCAAGTGTGAAGAGGGCCTGAGGTGCGCCCAGGAAGAGGAAGGGGAAAAAGAATCAACCCCCCCCCCTTACCTCTATTTCCCCCCCATCCATCCAAAAACAGAAAGGATAAGTCATGTTCTCATCCCCCTCCTCCCTTCAGGAGAAAAGTTATCAATCAATCCCACAAAGAGAAAGGAAACAGAACAGAGAGTCCTGCAGGGAGCGGTGCTGAGGCGGACAAAAACATGACAAGAATACAGGTTGATTGTTTTGAAGAAGGGTCCCAAAGCACAGACAGCTCATTCTGGGTGCAAGTATTTCTTTATTTTTCTATAAAAGTTCAGTCATTGAACGCATGCATGCATGAAAAAAAATGTGTCAAGAGTCAACTTTTCAACAGATAATGATGCATCTTGTGTCCACACAAAAATGAGGATATGCTGTTTGAAGGTTTCAGTGCAAGTGTAGGGGAAAGAGAAAAAAGTACAAGAAAAATGATCAGTTGCTATGCCTACCTGTGTGAAGTGAGTTCCTTTGACAGGAAAAAAACAAGCTGTATACAGAAGGAAAGTTTTGTTGTGCAAATCAAGCTACAACTTTGTCGGCTGTAAAGTTATTTTATCTTGCAAAAGAATAATGTTGTCTAACCACAGATGAAAAAAAGTATCATCTGCTTGAAACTGAGCCATAAAACCCTCTCTGAATAAATTTAAATACACTTGTAGTCAGAACAATAAAGATAGCCTTGGGAGAAAGTTCGAAATCAAGCTTTTCTCTGTCTGAAATCTCTGTGCTTCATAAAATCAGGCTTTCAGGGTTTTTCTAGTCTAGACACTTTCCAAGGCCTTGCTTATCACATGAAGCCACAAGAGGTTAGGAATTTGTCTTGTGACCCTGGTTGTCCGCACAGCTCAGCAGTGAACTCATCATCTCATAGTTTCTGGTTGTCAGTACTCTCAGCTTATTAGCTCCGTGTTGTTTCTCTCTAAGACAGTGTGATGACGGGTGATGAGAGCAGCGCTGAGGCCCAAAACCACGAGCCAAGGATGATATGGAGTGAGAAAGGAAGACAAGGAGGGGGTTTAAGAAAATAAAGGGAGAGAGGAAAAAGTTAGAGACATATTGTAGTATTAGTGGTGTTGTTTGAAGCAGAACAAAAACAAAGAGTGATGAGCTGGGAAAAAGGAGAATAAATGGAGTGTGTGTCCAGGAGAGAGTTCAAGAGACTGAAATAGAGAGGGATGAGAAGAGTGTGCACCCGCCCCTCTCTTCTCCATGGCCTGGCAGTCAGCCTTTTGGAAGAAGAAGTGGTATCCGTTGCATATGGGTTACGCTGCACACACAGACACACACACAAATGAAGCAACACCACAAGCTTTGAGGATCTTTTCAAAGCATGGTGCTTTTTCATGACAAACACAGCCCGAAGCCTTGCGCCACAACTAACTGAGAAGCCAAGATTGGACCTTATTAGCTGGAATAATTTTCACAGCTGTTTCCGATTCTGCTGTGCTACAATATGGACTGAGAAAAGGAATGGAGGTAAGGAGAACAGAAAAGTTAAAAACCACTAAGAAGAAAGGACTTAAAGGGATAAATACAGACAAAAAAAAACAGAGCAAAAGAGAAGAAGCGTCGCTCTCTTCAAATGTGACAACAACTCAACAGACAATACATGCCAGACAAAGACATAATGTCCTACAGGAATTAGTAACATCCTCAGTGAGCTATTTAGGGCAAATCATTCCATTTTAGTGGAAGACTAGGATTTCACAAGACTCAACTTTATCCCCCTAAAGCCTCTGAATATTCTTGCTGAACAGCATCAGTGTTATTATGACCACAGCTTCATCAGGAACACTTTACTTTACAGGTCCTTAAATTTCACTGCAATTAGTAATAACAGGAGAAACTTTTTAAAATTGAATTAAAATTTTCTCTGAATTTCATGATAATTGGATGTAAATAAGCACAAAACTTCTTTAAATAGTGCCTAAATTTAACTGTAAGCATGTCGCAGTTGGTAAGTAAGTGCTTTGTTTAGTTTCTTTGAAATTTCATCCAAATTTGAAGGAATGTAGGTGAAAATTAGTGGATAATTTCATTTTCTACCCCTTATCCTGTTCAGGGTCCCAGGTGGCTGGAGCCTGTTCCAGCTGTCTTAGGCTGAGAGGCGGGTTCTGGACACCCTGGACTGGTTGCAAGCCAATTGTAGGGCTCCAACAGTTTCAGCTAAAGACCATTTTATTCATTACATGCAGCGTTTTACTTGTAACCTACTTTTTTCCTTTGCTTTTCTCCACCATCCCCTTAATGGAGCTTGAGTCTCTGGGGACATGCAGACACAGACCATCACGGCAACACAGCCTCAAAGACAAACATTAATTCTGAACACAGTCTCACACCCACTCCCTCACACACTATCATAGTCACCCGTTAGTCATCGTGTCAACATTAGCTGTCCGGTCCTCATCCTGCAGAGTACACAGCAGCTAATAACCTTTTCCCAGTGGCTTTCAGAGCTGTCAGTCACACCACAACAGGAAGACAGTCAGCACATTAAAACAAAGCAAACACCACGGCTGTCTGCTCAGCTGTAAAGACCCATAACTCTAACAGAGCTGCATTTTTCCATGAGCATGGTGGATGAAGTGAGCAAAAGTGTCTCTGATTTTTAAATAATTAGGGCATAATGAAACAACGCCAATATGTTAAACGGTGAAGAAAGAAGAAACGGTTTTGCCATTGTCTTAACCCATTTAGGTTGTAGATGCCTGCTGAAAAAGCCCTAATGAGCCCATTTGTACGCAAACTCTTAAAACATGAACATTTTCTGGAAAAAAATCCAAGTTGTCGAAGTTCACAAAAAAATTATATCTAAGACTCCAGAGTAGAGAAACGTAACAAAAACAAAACAACCATTGATAGTTTAGATTGCAGGCTTTTATACATTGGAAGCCCTTGCTTTTGCCCATATGTATTGAAGCAAATCATAGCGCATTAAATCCATGTTTCAAAAATGATGTCATCGTCTGAAATGACCTACATGTCACATTTGGATCTCAAGGGGACAAACGCGCAAAAAGCATCTGGCCTTAAAATATACGCGCAAAGGCAGAATCCAGTCTAAATGGATAAAGCAACTACTGCAAGGTGGTGTGACAGGTTTCAATACTTGACCCACTCAAAGTCCTGATACAGACATTGTAACATGTCGGGAAGATGCAATGATACTTGATTATTTTAGACTTGCATTTTCACAGATAGCTGATTCTACCTTTTCTTTTCCTTTTTTAAAAAAAATTATCTTCTTTGTTATTCTTCCTCTCCTTTTTCAAATGAGCTAAGAGATTTTATGATTAAATTGGTGTTCGCTCCTCTTTTTCCCTTTCAATCTTAAAATATCACTGGGGCATGACTTACAAACTGCGTACTGCTTGTTTTTTATTCAGATGTGGTGTAAAACTCCCATCATGCTTGTATGCTGGCATTGAATTGATGCAAAAAAGATGAATAAATCAAAGATAAACAGTGGCTGCTGATATTGTGCATGACACAGTATTTGACTTCTGTCTATAGAGTCATTATCAGTAATTTTATCTGTAAAACTTAAGGGAAGGACATATAGTACAGTACATGAGTGATGAAGACAATGATGCAAAAATCCTTGAATGTCCTTTTTAAAAATATTTGATCCTGGATTAGTATTGAAAATGGTGGGGCTAGAGGCAGATTTAGCTTGACGTCAACCTGCCAGCTAATTAAAATCTTATCCTCATTCAGATTATATCATATCTGTATTTCAGGGGATACAATATGTGTCGTATGGATTTATTAATTTCTATTGTAGATGTTTTGATTTTATTAAAATAGGATATTAGCATATATTTAAATCAGAAGCTTCATAAATACTTGTGCTTTCTGTTTTTTAGGGGAGGGTTTGTTCAATGCATAGCAAATGTCATTATTTTGGTAAATAGGATTCCAGCCAGGGTTACTAGATCATCCTCCACTGCAGAGAAAACTTCAGCTGGGGTCCTAAAGACAATTACACACAAACACACACAGGCTTGTAATGCACAAGACATTGTGATTCTACACACACACACACACACACACACACACACACACACACACACACACACACACCATACCACACTAAGCTGAGTAATCAACCACTGGCGATGACTGCAGACAGTCCAGCTGCAGCAGTTTCTCATACAAGCTCTCTTAAGACAGACAGAGATGTATCATGATATCAGACACACCCACTAAATAGTCGTGTCTGATTGGGCCATGACCCGGGCAAACCCTGACCTGTGTGGATCATCTGTGTGTGGGGGTCAGAAAAGTGTGTGTAAGCTTCCTTTGATGAGACACTCATCATCCTGACAATGTCTACTTAGGGGCATGGGAATCTTTTGTTCCAGCTGCAGCTCTTGACCAAACCACAATCTCTAAACAGATCTTCTTTAAAATTCACCATAAAAAGAGCTGCTCTTGTGTCTTCCTTGCACAGTGTGTACATCTACACCAGGTTGTGTGTATGGGTGAGTGTGCACAGCAGAGGGTCTGCGTGGGTGAGATGCCGTCTTTGTTTATCACAGCAGCCACATTGATGAACTGTGGCTGAATGTCTCATGCCATGCAAATCCTAACAATGAGTCTTCTCCCACCTCAAAGCTCAGAGGGGGGAAGTCTGGTGGAAAACCCCCTTCAAAAACCAGGTCCAAGAGTAACACTCCAAAACTAACACACACAACACACGCTTTGCTCCCCAGCCTCATTAAAAAGCCATGGCCCTGCTTTCTTGAGCGCCCAAACAAACAGTCGTAAATTGAGAACAAGGCAGATGATTAAAAAAATAAGTTACCCACAAAATGGAGGTGCCCCTTTTGTGGTGAACACAGCTTTGCAATATGGGATTGCTGGATTGTTTCCAAAACAGGCGCGTGGTCCCCTGCTCTGAGAACAGCTGAGACCCCGAGTCCCTCACCCTACTTCTGCAGAAACACACACACACACACACACAAGCACACTCACAAAATCTCCAGGGATCAGAGCTGTGAGCCACAGTGACACAATCAATCAGCAGATATTGCTTTTATTGACAGTCCCCAGAAGAGTCTCCTTCTGTTTGATGATGTGTCACCCTTGTTTCTCTATCTCTCCTCCTTTCTTCTTCACTCTTTACTCTTTGATTCCTTCGTCCTTCTTTTAAATTGTCGGTCGACCTTTGAGTCCATATCCATTTCTTTCCCACTCTTTCGTCCTGTACTCCTCACTGTCACCATAATCATCACTGCAAACCTCTCATTCTTTTTTCATTTCTGTTGCCATTTCAAGAAAATACCACACGCTACAACCACCCAGGCATGCACACACACGCACACACACACACACACACACACACACACACACACACACACACACACACACACACACACACACACACACACACACACAATAACCACTCATTGATCCCAACTCCTAACACAATCAGACAACACAAAACGATTGCTTCCTTTAGGGGGGAAGGAATAGGGGGACCAGGAAGGGAACTAAAGCATGGGGTCTCATGCATATTTCATATCTACTATGATACACTTTCTACCCCATGCATAATGCAGACACTGTTTATGGATGAGCAGTAGGGTTCAGTGGGGGTTTAAGCTGGGGAAATTAAATGGAAAATGAGATAGTAACCGCTAACGACCTATCGCTCCATGATTTTCAAAACTGCAAGACTGCGCACAAACACTTGCCCTCCACACTTCATTTGTGTCTCTTAGCTGTTCATTGAAATATTAAGATGGTTGAATCGTTTCAAATGATCAAGATGTGTCCCCATATGAGGTGTATAATACGTTTCAAAACTGGACCATCACGTGTTCCCTTTGAAAAAATTTAAACAGTAAGTGAAGGTTGCTATAAATCTAAAAGGTGATCAGCTTTGGTCAATTCAAATAGGTCAGCCGCCATCTTTTTTCATACTAAATTCCTTACATTGCAACCACTGGTTTCATCAAAACTTCATACCCGTCAGATAAATGGTAAACTAGTCAAAGAGAGATCTTATATCCCCTAAAGAGGACGCCCTACCTGGCCTCTAGGAGATCCTGCAATACTACCCAGAGATACTCAAAGATGACAAAGTAGCTTCATTACCCATTCATTTATAATAATATTTATTTAATACATTCCTTTCTTGTCTGAAGTAAAAATTTTCTGCAATGTAAATAACATAAAATGTATAGAAGCCCATTTGAATTAATTAAACAATGAAAAATGTGGCTTTGCTGAATTTTTTTTTCTTTTTTTTTGCCCACATTATGTAAAAAAATGAGATAAGGTAAAACATATGGGGTAAAAGTAATAAATTTGACTTTTTTACCTCAAAATTTAAACTTTTTATTTAAAAATGTTGACTTTTTACTTCAAACATTTTTGTGCTGAATGTTGCTGACATGTTTTGAAAATATTTTGTAATATTTCTATTTGCAAAAAAAAATATTGCACTGGAGGGCCGTAACCATTAACTTAACCACCAAAGATATTTTTTTATGCCAAGACTTGTGTTCATTCTACATTGTTTTGAGATCTGGAAGAGAACCCTGCGAAAGATGCTCTCGATTCATTGTACATATGTATGTTAACTTAAAGTTTTGTCGAATGATGTCTTTTACTCCTTTTGACTTGGGTTAGACAGTGATGATGGGATTGAATCCGCCCTCAGAAGTGAGTGGTTGAGCTCATTTACAACACAGAAAAACAGAAAAGAAATCACAGTCCCTGGGCAGCAGTTAACGTTCTTCTGCAACGAATTCTCTTTATGCAAATGATCCAATTCCAGTTAAACAGATGTCGTATATCAGCCTCTCAGTGAAGAAGCCAAGCCACTTGTCTCATCAGTTCAGCTCCAAAGCATATGGTCTGAACATCCTCTTTATTCTCACGTAACATTCAGCAGAGAAATGAGAGTTAAGGAGGTCAGTAACTTCATGGTGACAAAGGAAAGCTGTTCTTTTAAGTAGATTTAACAGAGAGTTGCTAAAGAGCCAATAATTTCTCTTATCAGGAGCATTTAGACAGGAAACAGAGTCAGAGAGAATACTGGAAGAGAAGAAAGGTTTCAGACAGTCTATCAGTCAGATGGAAACAAGGAAATCAGCTCTGTGGCAGCAGACTGTCAGTTTAACAAGGCTTGACTTGAGCCTTCCTCTCACTCTCTTTATAGCCCCTTCTATTTCACAGGCTGTTTATTTCACACAGTGTCTCCATGTCTCTCCATTCTCTCGTTCAGTCTCTTTTTAAGGCAGCTGATGCTCTTTCCACCTTTCTCAGTGCTGATGGACTGAGGTTTGGTTATTTCTCTACAGTCCGCCTCCTTTCTTCCCACCATCTCTCATTCCAGATGCACAGTGCATAAAGAAAATACCCAAGATGTATTTCCATGTGCCACTTGGGATGTCCAAAATCCAATTCCCCCCCAACAGATGTCGTATATCAACATATCTCATAGGAAGCTACGCTAAGAGGGAGAAAAAGGGAAAAGGGAGGGAGAGGGGGTGGGAGGGAGGAGGAACAAAGGACTGATCATGAGGGTTTTTGAAAGGCAGCACGCCTAATGTCAGACCCCACAAATTCACACAAACACACACACAGTGGAACTGTAACAATAGGGAGGATGTACCTGTATATAATCTTTTACACTACTATCCACCCTCCATCCCCTGATGGCCTTCTGACTTTCTATCGTTCAATAAAGACAGTAATTTGCTGCACATTTACTCACTTTTCCATTGAGAGACTTCCCATTGTGCCTTTGCTTTTAGGCTTAAAGGCTCCATAAAGGTTGTCAGATGGGCTCATTATGATTTGTTGGAGCTGGGTAGGAGTCATCAGTCACAATGGAGGGAGGAGGTTGGCTGGTTGCATGAAGGCAGATTAATGGATGGATAAATGACCCCAACACATCTGGTGTTAACATGCAGTCAAGGTAATTAGATTCTAATTAAATAGTCTTCCACTGGTGGAGAACGCACAAAAATCAAGCTATTGATGAATTTTAAATCACTTAAACAAGTATGAGGAGTTGTTAAAGGTAGATTATGAAGTAAGCATTAAACCTTATATTTTTTTAAGGTGATATAGAGTGATTCATATAAAGTGTAAGAGTTATAAACAAAGAGGAAATCAAGAAAAAGTCCTGAGAGTCCTCAGTCTCTACAGCAGCTCTCTGAGGCTTTGCTGAGGCAGACAAGACCTTGAAAGAATACTACTGTATTAGAGGGAAACACGTTTTCAGCAACAAAACTGACATATTTATGTTAAACATTTTGTTACAGGCTTACACATATCATGGTACCTAGCTAGCTGGTGTGCATGCAAACTCACTGATGCAAAGCAGCTACAATGCCCCCAGAGTTCTCATTCTCAAGTCAAGACACAGTGCTAGCTCAAGGTGGGATATGTACACCCCTGATAACACCTCATCAATGTGTCATACAAATAGGGGGAATGATGGAGGAATAGAACAACACTTAGCATTTGTATCTCTGAGTGTGTGCCTAAGTAGAGCTCCCTTTAGTTTACAGACTGTGCATCTTCAGTGTGTAAGTGCAATGGAATGGTGGAGGATTTTATCAAACTTTAGTCTACAAACATTTGCTAACTAACACTTAACCCAGAGTTTGAGCTTCTCGGTTACAGCCCATGTATGAGTCAAGTCAAATCAGAGGATCACAATTAGGGATAGACACATGTGTCCTGTGGCTGATATATTAGGCAGATTTTTGTATTTTCCACTTGTGTCAGCAGTGACCGATATATTTTTTCCCAGCATGATTTACAGGCAGGTATCCATGGGCAGCACTGTGTTGCTAGGAGACACTAGTTCCTCCCCTGCTTGCAGACTGCAGAGTGCAGCAACTTCAAAACTATTTCAAAATATGCATTTAATAGTTGAACAAAGATTAAGCTGTTTCTACTGTTTACCACATATTCTATCTCTCTTTTCCATCTTGTGTTAGAATTAAATATTGAACAATAAATTATCCTTATTTAAAAATTGAGGCCTATAATAATTGTTATCATTGTGTCATTTTTGTGATTTAAATTGTGGGGGCAAAACCAGCATCGGCCCAAAATATCAGCCCAAGAAAATTGGCATTCTATAAGTCATCAGCTAAGGGTGATGAAAAAAAAAATGGTATTGGCCTTGGCCCAAAAATATCCATACTGGTCAATCCCTAATCACAATGGTCAGTGATTCATATTATCCTGAGAACAATTACTTTATGCAGACAATTTTCTGATAACAAATCTAAATTTTGACAAGACATTTCAGTTTTCACATAAATGGATTACGACCACTGTCATTCCTGAAGCTTCACATGGAAAGCTGTGTCAGCAATACAGCTTAACATAGTATAGAAGGAAATGAAATGTCTCCAGTTTGAAATGAGACAGCTTATCTCATTTGGCAATTAGTTCCATTGAGCTTGAGTTCACAGACAAGATTTTCAGAGAATGCATGCTTAACCAATAGGATCTAATCCATAACCCATGATTTTGAATGTGTTGAGTTGTCCTTGTCTGTCTGCCTTGATGCCAGTGGAGATAAAGGATTGTGTTGAGAGTAAAAACAGTCATAGTGAGCAAGCTACACACTGAATTTATCCATGATAGATGAATAATGGATGGGTGCATGAATGAAGCGTGACATGTGGTATAAATCCCAGATTTACTACTTAGGATGTCGTTGTGAAACACATTGTCCAGTCTGACTTATGGGTGTTGGAAAATGGTTAAAAAAAGACTGTATCACTCAGCATGACTTTAGTGCATCAACAATCTAATATGACCTGTGTGCAATCTGCTAAAACTGATGCCATATTGATGCTGAAAATGGACAGCAGGGCTTTGATTGACAGAAAGTTAAGACAAAAAGAAAGATTCAGGCGTCTGTTGGTGTGTCACTGTGACTGTAATCCCCCCCGCCCATCTCCTCCAGTCTTTCATTCATCCCTCTGTCCCTCTCTTTCTGTTTGTCTGCCTGTTCTGGTGTCCTATCTGTGTCCAGGCCTTTCTCTGTTCATGGTTCAGGGCTTCTATCTGCCTAAGATGATTCCCTTGTGGCGCCATGAAGCTAGACAGAGCAGAGAGAGAGAGAAAAAATCTCATTAAAGACGGGATCATCTGCTGTCAACTACCAGCCCGGCTCCAGCCAAGCTCGGACACATTGAAAATACAAATGGCCAGACAGAGCGAGCAGTCATTTGGACCACTGCCATGCTGCTCTGTGCTTTGTGTCAGATATATATTGGAAATTATAGTTTATTAAATTAGACAGACTGGGAAACCTCAAAAACAAAGAAAGAAAGACATGAAAATCTGCTGATTGAAATTATAGCTATGAATCTTTCTGATTATATGTAATAAAATATGGTCTGCAGTGGAATGAACTGTACTCTTCTGTCAGTGAAATACAAACCAAAAGAGGAAAAAAAACTATCAAGGCAAAAAGGGCATGCAAATGAAAAGAATTGTATGTTCTGTAAAAAGTATCAAAGATTTAATTGTTTTGCTGATTTGGGGCACAGAGAGAAATTGGATCCTTGATTAAATCTCATGCACAGCGGCATTTCAAATGGAGATTGAGGGGTTCAATAATTGTATCAGATCTGGAAATGAGTGCTTTGATTTTTGATTTCTTCACTAATTACTTTTCAATCTATCTTTCCAATCTGTGAAACAAAGCTATTCTATTTGAGAGGTAAAGGAAACAAAGAAAGGCAGAAAAAAGCTCTTATCTTAGAGGAATCGTACCAGACGTTTCCACACGTTATACGTATGACATTCTGATGATTCAGCTCAAGTGCTCCAGTTAGTCTGGTCAAATAGAGTCAATAGTCTGACTTCCATGTGTCAACTAAAAGGTAAAAAGAAAAACGTTTCAAGCCTTTAACCCAAACACTACAAGTAAACCAAAAGGGCCTAACTTTGGTTTTTGAACTGGTTCAGTTATATGGGGTAAGTAAAGGGATCAGTATTGAAGTTGAACTCTTCTTCAATAAACACTTCAAAATAACCAAAGGCACTAAAAACATATATTAAAATTAAACTATGATCCTTTGTATACAATTTACTTTTGGTTATCATTTCCTGATGGCAATAATGCTTTTATTTGTTTCAATTCAGCCACACTTACAGTTGGTCAGCTTTGTGCGCCTGTACATTGAGTGGAAAGAGCTTCTTTAAGTGGAAACCAATCTTAAAATGTTCCTCACTGTTCTAGATTTGGAAACTGTACCATCTAACTAGCTTGTATTGCAAATTTTTCACCTTAAAAAGGTTGTTTCATCCCAAATAGGACCCCTCTATGAAATTCGGCATTCATTAGCTGAAATTAAAGGGAGACTGTTCTTTGCACTACAAAGGTTTGAAACAGGAGAATGTAAATCAATGCAAAAGTAAAAACAGCAGACAAAGAGAGAAAAGAGCAGGGAACAGAGACTTCAAAGTGCTGCTGAGTAGAAAAATAATCTTTCCCTCTGGTCGTGCCAACAGGTCACCGTTTTTGTGTACGAGGATGGTGTCAGCAGCTGCTTCACACCACCTGGAGACCAAGCAGTTACCTCACTGAGCAGAAACTTTTTTTTTTCAGTCTACTTTTTTCATAAAGAAGCAACTCTCAAAAGTTTAGCATGCTCAAATGCCCTGCAACTGCATTTTCTCCAGCTCAGTCAGTGATGATATGACCTCTCTCCCCTGGACCCCCAGTCAGTCATCATTTTCATCAAAGCCCCACCCCTTTGAGGTTTGACAGAGTTGCAACCCATCTGGTTTAATCCAGGGTGAAGCTTTTATTAAGTGAGTGTACACCACTACGACATTGTACTTGTTTTTGTATTCCATCTACATCTTGCTGCATCTTGTATCCCACTTTCCTACATTGACCAGGACACTCAAAGCTGCCCGGACAGATGCTGCATGTCAAAAAAATCCCATAAGGCTTATTAAAAGCAATGCAGAGGATTATAGCTTGTTGACTGGGGGACGAGCTACACCTTTATTTTGCAAGCAGATGCATGATACTAAGGCTTTCATGATATCAGAATTATACCCCACAAATATCTTGACCCAAAATATTCATGGAAACTTTGATTCACTGAGTGAATCTTCAACTTTGCTGATCATCTAATCTTTGACAAAGAGCTCTAGACACTAGCACTGAGAGGCAAAGAGAGGGTCTGTAATCAAATTAAGTTTAAGAAAGAACAAGAACACAAATAATAACAGCAACCAGATAAACTGTTAACAAATCATGAACAAGGCCTAACATCTGACAGCAATGTGCCAAACGACCCAAATAATAAGCTAATGCAGGGACAAGAGCTTGTGAGATCTCAAACTGCCAACCATTCTGATATTATAGGGATGATGCAAAAAAATTCAGAAAACCTCTGCGCTGGTGAGGAAGCTTCCTTGGGGTATCAAAGGTAGACTTCTCCTTTATATGACATCTCTCTAGATATTTAGGGTAAGGCTAGCTTACTATAAACTAATTTATTAGAACCCAAGTCCAACGACAAGATCTGCTAGGACCCTATTGGAACCTGTGTAGCCCAAAGGTGGCCACTGGGGGGGCTAATATGCTCCGGATGTGTATAAGCATGACCAGATACAAAAATCAAACTTGGGCCAAAAAATTTATAAATCCAGTCTTTTCATACCCTACCTGCTCCATGGCCTCTAGGTGAGGAAAAACACAGCCTCCAAACTACTTTCACCTATATGCATGACATTTTTGTGACTTTTTTTAATTATTTTTTTTTTCTTTTTAATACATGCATTGCATTTCTGTTATAATATTCTGTAATGTCTGTGTCTTGATATTTCTTCCCATAGTGTTTTGTAATGTCTTTGTCTTCATAATTCTGTGTGAATGGTAGCAATGTTCCTGTCTTATATGTATGTTGCTCAGAATCCCCTCGAAAACGATATGATTCATCTCAAGAGACTATCCCATCAATAAATAATTTACAGATATACAAATCATGATTTTTTGCTGAGGCAAATTTTGCTGCACAGGCTGTAGGCGCTGCATGCAATTGCTTTTAACTTAAGAAGAACATGTGCACGTGCTGCGGCCATGACATGCCCTCATGGCACAAGGAGGTGAGGGCCCATTTATTGCACATCGCGGCTTAATTCACGCATTATTGCTGTATGCTAATTTTCAACGCACTACCAGCATTACCCTTTTTTTTCAACACCATTATTGTCAGTGCCAATTATTGCAACAGCTCAATATGGAACTGGCTTCGGGCCCAGTTTATATCTGAGGCTTAAATTGCAGAGGAGGGATAAAATAAAGGTCAGAAGGGTTTAGCTAACTGCATACACTTGTGGGTCAGTGTGTATAGACAATATGCATGTATCTCTGTGTGTATGGACCATATGGAGAACAAATCAGTCAGCACACAAATCATTGAGAGGTCTGCTGCGTTGAGCAGGACTGGCCTCAGATGTTTCTCCAGCTGTGGGATTTAAACAATGCAGTGGGAAACTGAGGAAACCAGGACTCCAATGCCACAGTGTCAAGGTCTGATGCTCTTAAAAGTGTTCTTTAAATGGAAGAGAGTGTTTTCACTCTACCTGTGTCTTTGAAACTTGTTAAATGTCAAAACTTCAAAAGGATGGTGAGAAAAACAGCATTCAAGCATCTCCTTAGGAAACTGTTTTATGGGTCCCTCTGAGTATTTAGAGATTTCTTGAGAGGACATAAAGACAAGGACTTGTGAAAGAGAAGCTATCAACAGCAAACAGAACACATCCCACACAGTAGCTCACGACAGGACCTTATATTATGCCCGCCTCCACACGGGCAAACTTTGCTTCAACCTCTTTTCCATTAAGAAGCTTGAGAACTGTCTCCCAAAAAGAATAAATTGATGCTGTCGCAATTCAAACCTATTTCAGGACAGAAATTGCAGTGAAATAGGATGACTCACGTCACATAGGCCGTCAGAAATATCACTGAGAGCAGTTAAAGAACGAGCTGCCGTGACGCAAGAGTGGAAAAAGACGAGCAGAGTGGGTGTGAAAATACACCAGCTTGAACTCAGAAAACGCATTTCTCAGCACAACAGGAGAAAGAACAAACATGATTCATTAAGAGGAATGACCTCAGTTTATGTAAAGTAGATCACATACAGACCCTGACTGAGCTCGGCAAGAGCTTTGATCACCATCGACTGCACTGGGAGGCTGACGGCTCTAATCAAACACTGAAACAACAGAAAAATCTACTTACTCCGGATTCATCAATGCAAACAGATCAGTAAAAACTACAGTAAGCTGATACAATGTTAAAACCAAACAGTTTAAACTTGTATTTCCATTGTTGCTTTGATGTCTGCTGCTGACCTGAGATCAGATGCACTAGTGCCATCTTTCTGTCCAAAGGAACTCAATTTAGACTTCACAGAAACTGTTGAGTCCCTTTTGTAATGAAAATATACACAAACCCACTGAAGAGAAAGAAAAAAAACACGCCGTGCCATAGTTCTCTTTTGGTGTTCATTAGAATTTAACTCCTAAGTCAAGGCCTTAACATCTGATTAACATCATTTGTATCCCACCTTGATGACCTGTTCAGACTATTGAAGAATTTCAGTAAACAGAGAAAATACAAAGAAGCCCGAGATTAATTGTAAATACAAATTATTCAAATTCAAATACAGTCATGGTTACAAAACCTTGACTCCAGTTTGAGGAAAAAAACTGAGCCCAGTGTAAACAGTGGATATGCTTTCACCCTGTAGCTCTTTGATAAGGAGTCAATGAAATACAAGCTTGCTAAGATTAGAAACTTACCAAACACAAGCTACAACTTTCAATGAAGTAGAGGTTGGTTGATTTCCCGTTCAATAAGCTTGCTTAAAACCTTGACCACTAATTTTCTCTCAGTGCCCACTATTCATCACTCCCTCATGCCCATAATTCAGATTCATGGGCTGAATCTCAATCGACTTCCTGAATTCCAATCACTTAGATACCAGCTCTGAATCAATGAATGAAAGCATTCTGAATTATGATCATGAGGAATGCCTGCCCAGTAAATCAACCCCCCAAAACTGGTCCTGCCCTCTGCCAGTCTAACCCCTGGTCTGAAATAAGTCCCACATGCTCATTTGACAGGAGCACGACCCTATTAACCCTAAACAAGGCCTATGCTGGGCCTTGCTAATGATAAACCTGCCCCCCACCCCCTCACTGAGTCCAGTTTGTGATGGCTGACTGACAGTCATGGTCTGCACACACAAACAAAGACACCACATTACAGGACACACACACACACACATACACATATACATATATAAACACACAGGACCTGTGGAGGGTGGTTGTGTGTCAATAAGGAAGAGGTCAAACAACAGATGGTGGTCAGAGGTTTACCACTACTATGAGTTTAAACCAACTCAAACAAACACATTCACTATAGTATGTAGCTTCATTTATTGTGGTAGCCACTGAAGTACAAACCTGGCAGGAAGTACAGACCGTCTGCAAGCCTACAAGATTCTGATATTCAGGTAAAGTCAACTTTACAAAAAATGTTATCTAAAAACTATAACAATAGAAGAAACAGCTGAAAACAACACATGATAAACAGTTAAATTGAAAGAGCCCCCTTGAGGAGGAGTTGCAGTACGCTTTTTACAGCTAAAATTGATTTGCTGATATTTAATGTGAGATGAAGATAATGACATATTGTAGAGGGGGGTAAGAAAGAGCAGAAGTAAAGAAGTTTAGTTTTGTACCATTTGATAATAATTCTTGGGAATCAGAAAAGAATCTTGCATAATGTAAACTAGTTCTTTTACAATTTGAGATAAAACAACCTGTAAGTACTGTAAGCCTTCACTAAAAGCAGGTGGTTATTTGCTTGATTTTGCAGATATTTAGCAATAAACCAATGAAGAAAAATTAAAACCTAAACCTGTGGGTGTCACTGAAATACCAACATTATCTCTATTCATCTCTGGGAAGAATGATTATCGTCACATTTTAAAGTCATTCCAGCCAACATTTGTTGAGCAAATCTCCCTTTAACTGTACATATTATACACATGGTGGCACTTGAAAAGTATTTGAACAACTCAACAAAGTTAGACCTAGTTGACCTCCAGGGACAGTAAATGTCTAGCTTTGAGAAATACGTCCATGTTAAATCAAGGTAAACATATTCAGATGTGGAAACAACTATCTGTAAGATCACAAGACTGACGTGTATCATTAAATTCCAAAAATAGCCAATACATGTCTGCGTAGAAAGTCCAATGAGAAGGATAAGTTGACACAAATGAACAGATCATGCCATGTTGACAAGGGAAAAATAATGTTGGTTCAATGAAATGAAGTTGAGGTGAGCAAAATTAAACTGCAGTGGAAGGTCATTATTTAGTGTTATCACAGAAAAAAATTTGATTGCATAAGTGAAAAATAACAGAATAAATTACTGACACTGAGATTATGTCTGACTGACAATCAGACATGGAGTGATCAGTTAAATTAATCAGATCAGACAGTCGTTCCAGCAAAGCTGCCCATAGGTCTTGTGCAACTATAAAGCTGTGCTCATAGAAAACACAACATTGTGGCTATGCTATGGCAATTGCTATGAAAACACAATCAACAATGGTTATGAAACTGACACTTCCAAACCACAGCGGAACACAATCTTCTTACAACACAAGTGATGCTCGACATGAGCGTGTGTAGGCATTTGTGTTTCTTCTCCGTTGTGCAACCACAGCTGTAAACTTTTTAGGCCAAGGACGCCAACGCTCTGGCAGCCAAGTCAAAACCAGTGAGTGTACGGTGGACGCTCTGCAGCTGTTAGGCAATTATCATCACAGACGCCACCAAGACTAACTGAGCTCAACATCCACCTGCATCAGGATTTAGTCCCTTCTGAGGGGAATTAACAGTTCAGCGCCCCTTAAATTAGATGTCCACATGTGCATCTATCTGCATGGGTAACACTCTGTCCCTTCCTCTATGACTCTCACATTCACACACACACACACATTTTTTATGTTATTATACTCTGTCCTCAATATAGTCTGCTGGAGCACACAGGTGTGGACAAACCAAAATCCAATTGTGTCAGGCAGGCAGTGAGGCAAGACCAATTGACTTGTGTTTGTGTGTGTGTGTGTGTGTGTGTGTGTGTGTCTTAGCAGCCGTTCTCTGTTTGTCTATTGTGTTTGGGAAGCAGATCGGAGCACTCTCCCTTTTGTTGGCTCACATCATTAATCAGACCAGACACAGATACGGCCTCTGTGCTAATCACATGCAACACTAGCTTCCAAGCTAACACACCCAGCAATAACAACGTAGTTCTCATTCAACACAGGGAGTCAAATAATGGACACACTCTCCCTGCTGCCAACATTACCCTCAAAGGAAAAAAAAAAAGAAAAAAAATGTCAGACTACTTTTGAATACTTCTTGGCCTTTATATCCTCATGTGGTACTTGGCCCCCGGTTTGTGTGTCTGCAACACATATATATTGGAAATTGGCTCATAAATCCATAGCAGTGCTTTAAAAAATAAGACATTTTCCTGAAGTTGTGCACTACAGCTTTCAGGAAGAGCTATGAAAATGGATGGGAGCGCTGCATTTTGGGGCCTTATTTCAACCACAAACATTGACACATATGGGCAATGTGGTTTATTTTTTAATGGCAAAGACCGTATGTGTGGAGTGAAGCCAGAAAAATTAGCTTAATGCCAACATCTGTAGCAATAACTTAAGATATGACTCACTTTCCTCCAAAGAACAAAATCTCTAAAACCAGTGGGTGGCTTTGGGGGCTTGCTGATTGCTTCCTCTACATTGTGATGGGTAGGCCACCCATCCAGGGTGTGCCCCCCCTCACACCAAATGACAGCTGAATCAGGGAAGTCCTACAGATAATAGATATGTTTTTGGCTGAATCACAAATATGAACCTTGCTTTGTCCGATTATTTCGAAGCAACAAAAAAGAATGGTATAAGATACGACCTTGGCTCTGCTGAAAGGCCTCTACCTCCATTTCAAGCATCTTTTATATTCACTGGCTATGTTGCTGAATGTTTCATTAATATTCACAGTTGCAGGTGTTTGTCATGGTATGTTATGTGCTGCATATTCAAAGTCTGCATTAAAAATTTTGCCACAAATCTGCTTCAACAAATCTTGGATTAGAGCCTGGCTTGCTGTTTCAACCTGTATTAAATCTTTGTGCTACACTAGGTTTTTCTGGGTGGTTATAGGAGCTTGATGTAAGACAAATCATCTTGAGCGAGCTGGTCAGAAGTTGATTTAAAAAAAAATTCTGCTCCTTTAATAACCATGTAGCTCAATGTTACATTACACCACTAACACATGACCTAAAGAAGTTTGATTTTACACAAAAAAAAATCACAACATCCCATAAACATAACATATCATGACTTTGGTTTGTCTGTTTACACAACTCACTGGTGGATGTGCTGTTGATTACGCTCTAATCTCTCAGATGAATCCCCAGAGTTTGGGCATAAACATCAATATGAGTTGTCTTACTCTGTTTCTAATGCCAGCACACTAATCAGCACTGACAAACAGAAATACACACACACACACACACACACACACACACACACACACACACACACACATAAACATGAAAAAAAGAGCAGAAGTCACCAGAATAAAAATCCCCACACAGACACACACATGATCCCATCAAGCATTCTCCTTGTGTGCAAGATTCATTATTCAGGGACATGGAGCACAGCTTGTCTGAGTTAGAGGATCTGCAATTCAAACAGGCCAGAGGTGGAAGTTTGTGAGCAGCCTCCCTTCACTCTGTCTCACATACCTTGAACAGCAGGCACGTTCACACACACACATACTCTGGGATGTGACCAGCTTACCTAAGGTGAGAGAGGGAGAGGGACAGAGAGAGGTAAAACTCATGAGGAAGGTTATCAAAATCTTATTTACAGAGCATCCATGTGACATCACAAGAAGTAATTAATAAATATATGAATAAATTTCTTGCTTTTACCCTAAAAGGTCAGAATTTAGACACTAATCGGGTCAGTGTGTCATGTGACTGGTAGTCTAAGGTCAGCAGGTCTGAGTCTGTGTTTTGTTTTTCAAAAGATACAAATACACTTCTCTTTTGCTGTGAGGAAAATGCAAAGTGCTGGAGAAAAATCAGTGAGCAGTAACATGTATCTCATATTGAAATTCAGTAGAAAACAGGGTTATATCAAGCCTGAAAGCACATAAACTAATTTCATCCAGTCTTCAACCATCAATGCAAAGTTACAACACAACACAATAGCAATGTCAGAAACACAATTTTGTCTTGTGAATTTGAGAAGTTAATTCGTGAGAGAGACAGTAGTGTATACTGTGCCAGAACTTCTCCAGCAGTTTTTAAAATGTGATCTACACAAATTTCAACATATTTTAACTCATCACACACAAAAAATAGACGGCTGCGACATGTCATGCAAAACTGTTCAGAAAGATCACTCGGAGATCTGTTTTGAACAATCCAACCTTAAACAAATGAATTTAAAAATAGAAGGTAATGTGTGCTTGGTATTTTGGCTGCAAAGCTCTGACAACAGCAGTAGTGGTTCTGGAGTGGTTGATACACATACACAGCCAAGAAAAGATTGCTTCAAATCGTGAACTAGTATTGCTTTTGCAGTTAGTTGTCACTTCTTCTCTTTAAATTGCTCTCTATCATGCACTGTAAAACTGTCATTTTAGAGGCAAAAAAGATGAGACACAACTTGTAAATTGGATATAATGACTGTAGTTCTTGTCTGCCTCTTGTGTCAGAGGAAGATTTGTGGGTAAAATCTAGAAGTGTTGTCAATATCTTCAAATGAGCATTGAAAAAACTTTTCACCCTGCTTTCATCATCTTCCTCTTTCAATGGCTATAAAACCTATCAACAGGTTTTCAACAGAGAAATCCACACTTGGAAAAGAGAATATACATGGCAGCAGTAAGTCTATAAGAAAAAAAAGATCACTGAAATTGTAACTAAATGCATTTCACATCCTTAGCTTTGTGAAGAAAAAAAAACAAAAACTGTCTTTAAAAAATCAGTCAATACAGGGGGCAGGCAAGCAAAGCCTAATTATTGCATAGTAGCTAAAAACAAACCTTCCTTATCAAATCAGTCCCATTAATACTTGACTGAAGCACTGAATAAACATAATACAATACTTTGCCCATTACTTCAAAAAGGTGCATATCCAATTTTATGCTGCATTTACAAAAATTAAAAAATGGAAAAGTAACTACACAAACAAAGCACAACAAAGTCAGTGGGTTGCATAAAAGCTGTCCACAGCTGCCCTAGTGACTTCATGTCCCTCAAAGAAACAAAATTAACTTAAAAAAACCCTAAACTTTTCATAAAATCACATTAACAACAAAAAACTACTGTGAAGACGATTGATTTGCTAGCACAGGTGCTAACTCCACAAGGAGTAAAAGTCTGCTTTTGAATATCAGTTAAACTATTTAGTAACATGTCCTGTTCACAGTTAAACAAATCTATCACAACTACACAAAAGGAGAAACAAAAGTCCATTGAAAGAAAACACTTGTTTAAAAAAAGATGAGTAGCTTCAGTTCACAATAGCAAGACTGTGACATTAAATCAGATACTTGAGCAGAGCAGTCTGAGAATGACACATTAACTGTGGCACACTTTCTGGTTCATGTGCCAAGCTATTAAATATTACATGCTTCAAACTCTGCTTAGGACGTTCTTCATATGTTGCTAAGCACGAGCAGGCACGTGTGGCTGTCTACACAAGCACACATGGGCTACCCCAGCCCCAGGACATCTTTTAGTTACACAAAGAGTCTCCATCATTCAACACCTGCTGTCGCACACAAACGCTGGCACGTTCCTGTCACCTGCCACCTGTTTTCCTCACTCACTCCGTTTCCCACCTGTATGAGGACGCGACATCAATTTTGAAGTAATAACAGGAGGAGCGTGGGGCAAATATTTTCCCAGCATCCTTGAAAACACAAAGACATACTGAGTGTCAACAATTCATATCTGATGCTATTGTCATTTCAAGATATTCACCTCATTTGTTATTTAGAGCCAAGAGGCTCAAACTCTGCCTGGAAACCAGATCAGGAAATAACCCAGGTGTCATTTCGCAGGGACAGATGATGATCAAACACCCGCTTATAAAGGGTGAGGGAGATGAAAACAACACATTAAAGGATAAACAAACAAACAGCCAAGAGTCTCATAAGCCAACCAGATGGGAGTTAATACGTGCTATAAAAGAAATATACAGGCAGAGCTGAGGCGGTGTGATCTCTGTGTTCCCACATGACAGGAGACAGGACTTTCCGTACACTGTGGGTTATCCAATCTGTCTCCCTCCTGTTTCATCACAGAGCTGCAGGCAAACAATTTACATTTCACCCCAGACGTGCTCGCACGGTGTTCATCATATGTCAATTAGTTTCAGCACAGCAAGGACATTAAAGAGGCCGTTATGAGGAAGAAGAGGTTTGGGTTAAACAGATAAATAAATAAGTACGTAGTTAAATAAAGGGAAGACTGGGAATGGTCACGTCAGATTCAAACGAGAGACAAATTACACCCTAAGACCACTTATAAATACTGGCAGCTTTGATCTGCACACCAAATGAGTGATTCAGTCTGTGGGGGAAATGTTGTGTGTGTGTGTGTGTGTATGTGCGTGTGTGATGTTGACAGTGTACACCCAAGGCCATGTTATTTCACAGAGGGGGGTGAATTGACGCTAAGCAAAGCTCACTGTTAAAGAATGCAGAGATACACAGTGCAGATCACAAGGCTTCCTGACTAAGCAAGTCCAGTCAGCTTTATAGGCTAAAACTGCTGACTGGATGCTGGAGCGAAGCTGCTGGACTGTTCATACCCCCAGCAGAGAGGAAGGTTTAAGAGGCCCCTGAAGCAAAGTTTGGTTGTGAGACAGTTAAAGACCAGAAATCAGTGAGGAACATCTTCACCTTCAGTTCTAATCTGAAGGTGAATACTGACATTAACCAGAGCTGGAATACTGTGTTGTAAGGCAGCAATTAGCAAATAGCCTTGTACACATGTAGCCAGGTATTCGTAAAAACGAATATTTCCCCTCGTTCGTTTTTAAAAATACTTTCAGCCACACCTTAGGTAAGTACATCCAAAAGTGCTGCCCTAAGCATGCCAAACCCATAAGTGTCAGTATTTTTCAGACAGGAAACCTGTGCCAGCCAATCAGAATAAATCCCAATCGTCCTGTCCCTCCTCCCAGAGGTTTAAACATGACGCCGGAATCTTATGTTCGGACTGGCATAGAGGTTTGTTCTTCAAAGTAAGTGATAAAATGAATTTGGAGAAATAAGCAAGCAAGAAGTGTTTGCATCAATGTTAAAACCCACAACATTAATGTTCACAAGGTGACATGTTTGTGATCCACAAACTCTGTTTACCAGCAAGTACACGTAACCATGAAATTGACCAGAGTTTTCAGAAAAGATTGTTTTGAGTGACATAAAACAGTGGTTTCACGGGGCTGACAGGCCTAAATGTACAAAACTATATGACGTTTCACAGATACCCTGCTACAGATGGATATGGCCTGTATTGTCTCATCTTTTGCATAATGATATGAACCGGAAAAACTGAGGGAAAATTTGTGTGTTGCTGTGTTTTTTTTTTGGCAAAAACTTAAATTTGAATTCACACAATTAAGTTTTTTTAGAGCTTTCTGTTTCATTGCATTACAGGAAAGAAACAGTGTATCTCTCACGCTTGTTTGAAATGGTGCAGCTCTACTTTGCTCATCAAATTCTCAATCGCCCTTTTTTCATTAAGACAAATCATAACCAAAATGACTTTCAGACGCTTTGTCAGCAAATATGATTTTGATATACCCAAAGGTCTTTCTGTGTAATCACTTAAAAGTGCATTTGAGACCTATTTGTGCTGAACATGCAGATTGAAATGTGCCTGAGCCCACTTGTATATCTTGTCTGAGGCTTTGTGAAAGCTATCGAAGAGCCATCAAGCCTGTCTGTCTGTCTGCGCTCTGGTTGCTCTGAGATGAGCCCTGTGGTGTGGGAAAACCCCAGGGCAGAGGATTAGAAGGAGAAAAGGGGATTTGCTGGTTAAAAGCTGACCTCTGACATGCACACAACAGCCTTTTGATTCAACTTACCATCTCATTCTGCTTTCTGCCTCTGGACTTTGCAGTCACGCATTCACTTAACCAAAGTCATGTTCACTGCCATGGCTTGACAGGGACACATGGGCTTATATACTGGTCTGTTATCTGACAGTAGACGGTGCTGAGAGAACAGAAACAGTGATTGCACATAAGTGACATTACATCAGTCTTTGAGACTAACGTGTGATACATCCAAGCTGGTCATGTGATGAACGTGATCGAATGAAAAGGCAAGACGGAAAGCTTTCACTAGATTAGCTTCCCAGGTGGGGAGCGCTTTTTATTCATTTCCCAGCCAATATGTTTCCAGTGTTGAGTTTCATATCATAGTCAAAGCTAATTTGAGCTCTTTCAACATCAAATTCAACAATTATTACAGTCTGTCTGCCAGCACTAAGTACAGGAGTATCACATGAAATCACGGAGGGAGTAGAAGGAAAGGTTACCTTGCTGGTGAGTTACTCTGCTCTTTGGTTTCACAGGCATTTAAAACGACACAAATGAAAGTCATACCTTTATAATTCAAGCCCTCTCTGGCCTACTCTTTTCTGGAAAGAATGACATTTGTTTTCAAACATCACAACACTGCACTCCACAGACGTCTGGTTTTGATTCTTTTAATGTGGGCTCCTTTCACTGACAGAAATGATACTTTGCAACTCACCAACCTCTTGTGCTGAGTGGAGCTTCAGTATGAGTGAAGATAAAAACAAACGTTTAAGTGATAGAAATGAATTGACTGTTTGGGAAAAAAAAAAAGAAAAAAACTTTTACGTAGATAACTCCAGGCTTTAAGATGATACCATGAGTCATATGTTGCTTCGACAGGTGCCCAGTTCATTACTGGAGAATCTGAATGATGATCTTATGAGACTCAACATAAACACATCCATCTGCTAAAGCTATGCACAGCATTTCCCACAAAATCTGTCCTCAGCAGGGTTCATGATCATTTTAAAACTATCACCAGATGACAAAAATAATAAAAAACATTTTCTCAAACCCTTTCCAAGCTAACCTTCAAATGATCAAATTCTCTTAGGGTGCAAACTGAACACACATACATACAACCCTCGGGTGATCTGTATTAATGACTAAGAGGGAAGAGAAGACAATCAAATGGTCTGACGTCAAGTAAAGAACACAAACCTCTTTCTTCTCTCTTGTTCTGTCTGCTCTTATTTTGCTTTCCACCCATTGTCAAACTGATAATGCAGTACTCGTCTGGACTGTTGTCACGGCAGCAGAAAGTTTACAGCACACTCATTGCCTTGGAAACCAGTCAACCTTTACAAACTAACTTGGCCAGATGAGCAATGAAGAAAGAGACAGTCTCAAATGTGTACACACATTATTTTCTGCAATTCAGGATGATAAAGCTTAAAACTGATATCCTGAAGAAACTTTGTTCGGTGTTTCACTTTTTTCTACATTACTGCAAATGACTCAATGGATGTGCCCACGCTGTCTCTCTACATGTCATTTTCCTGTCTGAAGTAGATCAGCATTCACAGGGAACTGTATCGTCTCTTGAAGGTCAATCTTTGTCCCAGTTTTGAATCAACTTCCTGTAATTTATTTCTTCAAACTCAGCTATGAAACACAGAAAAACAACCTGAGAAGTTTCTCTAACTGTGGTGCCAAATGCATGATGAGCCTGTACCTGTATTAAGCATCACTTTTGCTTCATTCATCTTCCTCAACTAAATTTACCCTTCACCTGGTTTTCTTTAGGAGATGATCAGCTTCTTTGTCATGTATAAATGCTTTATTATTAAAAAATATAACTGATTGAAAAAACAGATGAGTTGTTTCCTTTAAGTTCAAAAATAGAGCCTCGCACAGATTGTCAGGCCAAACCACGAAGAGTCAAGCTACAACAGTTTTTCCTTTCTTCCTGCCATGCCTGAAGTCTTCTGCCTCTACCCACTTCTGTTTTCTCAAAGCCTCGATTTTCTGTTGGCAGCTTGAAAAAATCTTATTTTTGGATTCTTTTCTGTGTTGGTAGTTCATACCACCACCACCTAGCAGCTTTGAGGCATTTTTCTGTCGTTTGCAAGCAGTCAGAAGTGACCAGGAGACATCTTCAGGCGATAGAAAGTCCACAGAGGACTCAAATCAGTGCTAAAGATACAAGAAAGAAACATCTAAGTCTTCATCCTCCCAAGACTTGTTGTGTGTTTTGGGCCAATTCATGTTGAAGAGCTAGATATTTTGTGGTCGGTGAAAATTTAAGAAGTAGCTTATCAAATCATAAATTAGATCTTAGCATTCGTTTATGTACAAAGTTCCATAAATATCCCACAATATATCGTCAAATCAACCAAAACATTGCAATTCTTCAACTCAAGCAATTATTATTCAGCTAAAATTCTATCGCTGATAGAACATTTCTAAAGTACAACTGAAGCCATGATGCATAAGTAACTACATCTAAACTTCTTTTGAACTATTCAGCTCCTCATCTCTCATCACAGCCAGTTGTTACAGTTGTTTTTCTGTTTTCATGTGTCTGTGTGTGTTGACCTTGTGTCCCAGTGAAGCAGTGCGTTTCTTCAGGCCTCCATCAGAGGAAGCTGGCCATGCTTCAGAGCCCTTTTCATCTCCTGCTTCCTGACCTACTCACTCCCTCTGCTGCACCCAGATCAGTTGATACCTGTACAGCTTGGCACCGAGAGCTGGCCTGTTCTCTCATCCATGAAATACAGGCTTCACTTACCAGTTCTCTGCTATTAATACTCATCGAAACACACATGTGTACACACAAAGGCACGGGCCAAAGGAAAACAGAAAATTCACAATGGGAGGGGAAAGTGCCGATAAACCACCTGAGAGGAAGCAGGAACAGCATCACGGCTCATCCAGCTTGTTAGAGTCAGCCTTGACTCATGCACAACTAAAGCGACACCTCTCCTACTTCAGATGACGAGGAATCACAGAGAGTGACAGTGAGAGACAGGGGGAGGAAAAGATGGATAGCAGGAGAAAGGAAGATATACAAGGGTCAAAGCTGTGATGATTGAAAAGTTTTATTTGAGAAGAAAAGATAAGTTGTTCGAAAATGATGTGGCAGAATGCTCCACAGCTAAAGCAAAAAAAGCTGCACATTTTTTCCAAAGTGCTGTTTGATGGAGTGGCTGTCTGGACCCTTTCTCCAATATTAGGCAGCAACAGTCAATTCTCTTCAATCAATACGCTACTTAGGCCAACCCCAAAAAATCTGTACACTCACTCAATCAATAAACCAATCAAATACTTTAACACTGCAGAGTCATCAAGCCCCTTTTTTGTAGTTTGGACAAATGGGGTATTTGATCCCACTGGGGTTTTGGGTCTGTAATGAAATAGAGCAAGTCATTAAAGTAATGAGAAAGTCAAAGAGCAACTGTCAGCATCTCTGTGACTTATAAGGCTAACCTAATTAAGTATTTTTTAAAATAATTTAAATATTTATTCCTGGTTCTTTTGATCAAAACATTTTTCATCACACAAAGATGACTACACAAAACTAAGCTCTTGTGCAATGCTGACCTCTATTGGCAGCTACATCTTTAACATAAATCAGGACACTCTTTTCAAAACAACCACTGAGAAAGTCTCCCAAATACATGAAACCCACAGAGCTCTGAACAGCTCTGATCAAGGCTTTTCTCCTCCACACATCAACCAGGATGGGAACAGGTGGCTGGACCGAGAGGAACGGGAGGGAATAAAGCAAGAAGAGGATAAAATCAAAGGGGTCTTTGAAGTGGTGCACTGTTTAGACCTCCCTGTGTTGGGCAGGCACTGTTTAAACAGGAGGGATGAGGCAATGCATGGATGGATGAATACAGGGAGGAACAGAGAGGGAACTGTGGGGCGGAAAGGTAAAGAGGCAGTCATAGATTGAGTGATACAGAGTGACTAAGAAATCAGAACAAACCCTCACTGCAATTTTAGATCAAACAGCGATCACTAATTTTAGTATTTAATTAAAGATCTCAGATGAACTTCCAGTCTGTGTTGGTTTTGGCATCCCCTGTGGACAAAGCACTCACCTCACATGTAAGAAGTGTTTTCTGACAGAAACAAAGAGCTAACCCTGCATTACGTACAATACACAGTAAAACCGTACTTACTGTAAATCTATGTCATGGAAAATGAAAAAGACGCTGTTTTCATAGAACTTGGGTGATGATATTCTGGTTGTAGAAATTACAAATAACCAAAGATCTTATAGCCTATGATGTTATTCACTTTCATGAACACCTTATACGGACATCAATATTACCTCAGCCTGTTTTGGCACTGGTTAAAAAGTTCTCACATGATGTTTAACTTCATCTCAGTAGATCATGTGATGGAGAAATAAAAAGACTGGGTTAATGCATCACCATGGAATTTGTTCCAGATACTGCAGGTTTGCTGTGGTAGAGTCAACACTTTTTAATTTTGGTTTTCAAAAGCTCCCGCACAAATCTCCACTAACTTGATGAATTAAAATCAAATATACCCCCATTGTTGCTCTCCAGTTTATGTTTCAGAATGACTTTGGAAAGCCTCACTGAATCAGGAGTCTCTGTTTTGTACATGGAGGAGACTCTCCGATGTCTGATACCTTTATTTGTGACCAAATATCAAATAAACTGAAGACTAATCTGTTTTCTTTAAAATTAGCTCATGTTCGCATGCAAAACTGCCTGCCACATATACATCAGGTTTTTTTTTAGTTTTGTGCATGCAAGCTCTATGTGGTCTCTTCTAATGATTATAGAAAAGTATTTTTTTACAACAACAACAAAAGTTCATTGAAGACATAAAGTCAGTACAGGAAGACAAGACCGGTACCTGTTTGAATAGATATTGCGTATTTTAAGATGAGTTACGAAGAAAAACTTATTTGGATCAGTATTAATGTTCAGATCTTCAAAGTAAGTGTTTCTATAGGTGCTTGGCAGGATTTAAAAGAGATCGTCCAAGAAAAGTATGTTGTATGTTATCATAACTCCCACTAAAAGCTTCAGGTGAATTCCTGAACTATTTTAATTATCATGGCATTAATGGAAGATTTGCTTTTGTTCAAAGGACAAAAGAGTAAAATCCCTTTTAGCTTTTGAGAGCAATAATATCAGCTCACTGAAGACAAAAGCTGAACATTCCACCAACCAAAGAGCAGGCAGGAACTAACAAGTGAAACGATCTGGATGACATGAATTAACTCAGTGCAGGGGAGGGCGAGTTGAGATTCGAGGCCTGAACACAGTAAATGCTAACTTACAGTGCGTATGACAGCAGTGAGCAGGCCTCCCTTTATTACCAGTGACAGTTCAAAGGGAGCTTAGCATGCAAAGCCTTCATTAAGGCATGGATCAGCACCAGGGCAAAAATCGGGCTGAATTAGCATCGCCAGCGCACAGGTCACAGAGAATTACAGGGGTTGTCTGATGTGAGAAGGGTGAAAATTAGCTTCAAGTGATAAAAGGCTTCACTGTTTTTTTTTCTAACAGGTTTAACATAACAGAAGACAAACATCAATACAAAGATTGTACTGACCTGCATACATACTGGTTTTACTCACACATTATGAAATAAAAGAAAAACTGACATGGACAGGAGCCAAAGAGAGATTAGATTAGAGTCCCTCTTTAAACACATCTATATGGATGTGCCTTTACATAAGAGTTTATCATATTTAAGCCACCATCTGTGAGAGACTGGCAGGGCTTATCTGATGCCTATCAGTCTTAATCCAAATGCATGAGCACCTGTTAAAGATGACCTTGATAAGAGAAGCAGCAAAAAAATGCTGGAGATGTGGATCAGAGTAAATCTCTTAGGTTTATTGAAGGAGCTGCCAAAAAGCATTGCACATGTTCACACAGCCGTCTATCACAATAAATAAGTGTGAAGACTATATAGAAAATCTGTCAGTCATGGTTGGGTGACACATTTCATCATTCAAAAGTGAAGTTTAGGACTTCACACTGTGCCATTGTTGATGACGTTGAGGTTAAATGCTAATTTCATATACCCTCCAATTCACCAATTGTTCAGTCTAAAAAGAAATTACTATTTGGTTTCCTGTATAGCATTCTTTATTTGCAGGATGGAAGAAACCACATAGATGCTGACACTGAGTGTGTCTTAGTTGGACATGTTCGCCTCCTACTGGACATTTTAGTGCATTTCACCACAATGGAGCAAAACTGTTGAAAACCAGACATTACAAAGCAGATATCTTTTTTCTTGGACACGATGTTATTCTGAATTTTAAGACATCTGCAATAATGATGAACTATAATACAGCTGGGGGTAAGATGCAAATACAAAACACTGCACAAAGGAGAAGACTGATGTTGTCTAACAGAAAGGATCAAATATAAGGTGGTGCCCAGAGACTGAGCTCTGACCAACTCAAGTTGCCTAAACCCCCTTTGACACCATATTTGAACTCATGTGTTGTTTATTTTACGGACAGGAATGGGAGGGCTGTTCTGTTTGTACGCAGACAAAACAACGCAACTGAGCTTTGTGTTTGCTCCATTATATATGTCTTTCTCATTGTGTTGACGTTTGTTTAGGAATGTTACGGATGACAAAAAAAACAACAACATTCTTTCGTCAACAAATATCATACAGGAATAACTGTAACAATAGAGGAAACATTAAGAGCTTAAGAAGCAATTACAAGCACAGAGCACAAGAGCAACCCAACACCTCACAGGATCTCATCTTACAGGTATAGAACCCACCTGGTAGATAAAATGACACCAATGTTATTTCTCCAAGCCCACTGCTCAAACATCCATCTTTCTATATAACATGATGTTGACAACCACACAAAGCTCCATATGCTTACTGTAACTATAAAAACTAACCAGGACACGCAAAACAAAAACCGTTTCAAACACACACTTTGTCTCCTGAGGTGTCACATGAGCATTATCACTCAAACAAATAGAAAAGGATAATTTCCTCTCTTCTCAAAGACATGTACAACTGCACAGCATGTCGGTAACACAGCACAATTACAATCCGTCAAGAAAAAAAAACAAACAAATGAGGCGTAAAATACACAAAAACAATCATTTAAATGTTATCAGTGCATACAATCAGAATACCTAATAACATAACATTTCAGTGTACTCTCTTGCCAAGTGCAAAGAAAAACACATTGCACCCAGAATCAGATAATACTGCAGGAATGAGTGTTTACAATTTTTTTTTTCCTTTCTTTGTCCATGTTCAGTCAGCTTAACCACAGCCTGAAAGGAAATGAGAAATACTACAAGCTATATATCATGTCACGCTTTCCTCTAAATGTGACATTTTGTTTTGTGTATTATCTTGCTGGCATCTGAATTTCAATGCTGGGATTTCATAGGAATGTATCAGCTGACTGAAAAGCCCCTCTGGATCATTGCATGCAACAATCATTGATGTTTCTGCTGAACATGTTTTTAATAAAGCACATCACTGTAGTTGAATACACTTTGTATCCTCAAGCTGGTATAGCATGAGGTGATTCAGGGAGGAGAAATAAGGTGAAGTAGGAATAAGGAGAGGAAAAAGCTGGAGAGCAAAAGAGGACCAAACACTGAAAAAAACAAACCGAGGGAGTAAAAGGAAAAGGATATGAAACTACAAATTCTGTCTGACATCCAGCTCCCGACCACACAAAGGTCAAAGTATGATTTATATCAGCGCTTTACACCTCTCTGGGTTTGCATTATCTGTGAACGTCAGTCGTACATCACATGACCCAGTAGACCTGTCAAAAAATAACCCCTAAAAAGATTGCATGACAAAGACAAAACATGCCACTTCCAAAATAAAAGTCCAGCATGCAAAGTCATTCACCTCTTGACCTGTACATACACTATCACAGATCTGCTTTCTGCTAAAAATAAAACCCAAGTGAGCAGAGAAAGCAGCAGGGTAAGAAGTGTTTTCCACCCAAGTCCGATGATTTAACATCTCCATACCAATACAGAAACATAGCCTTAGTGATAAACTAGTGAGAGCCTATTGTGTGGTCCCGACCACCAATGGTTTCTTAACTTTACCTCCACCCCCGGCCCCCTCACCTCACACTGAGTCTTCTTCTCTGCACAAACAGTCAGGGCCCATTCTTATGCCTGGAGAGCAGTGACAGTTTTATTTGCCAGGCCGTCTTGTTAACACAGTGAATAGGGAGGCCTGTGTTATGCAGATCAGACCAGGTTACCGAGGGGACAGACGTCAAGAAGCCATTCAAGGCCGGGTTAAAACTCAAACCCAAATCCCTCTTGTTCTGCTTCAATCTTCCTCTTTTCATTCTCTTCTTCCCCTCTCCTGCTTACACACAGCTTGTGTTTCAGCTAAGACCCTGCTGCATACAAGGACAAGCTTTGTACAGCGGCCGTCAGCTCTCAAAACCTGAACAAAATAGTTCATTCAATTTTATTTCTTTATGTTGTAGCCTTGGTTGAAGGGAACTGCGTAGCAAAGTAAGACTTGATTGCATCAGTTCCATAAATTTCTGTACAAATCCAACCCCATCACCAGGGTCAAGTGAAACCCTTTAAGTGCACATTACAGGCAGAACTAAAACACACCAGCAGCGTGTGGGAGAGAGTCATGTGATCAGGTGGATCAGGTAGCACACACACACTAAGAGGACATGTTAATAAGCCTGGTAATGAGTCTCATTAGCACATGGAAAATCAATCTAGCCAAAGGGAGCAATTAATAATTCAGACAGAGGATGTTGAGCAAGGAGGATCAACTCCAATACCAAACCTGCCCACACTCCACAGCAGCCCACTCAGCCCACCTATTGAGTTACACAAGCAGCAAGTAATACAAGCTCTTTCTTCATGTTTTAGGTCTTTTTTGGAGGGCAGACCTGCTCTGTCTATTACAACATATTACGATGTATATAATGCTCCACACTGCCCTAACACAACCAATCCTAAAGGACAGAATTTTAAAAAGCCTCCTGGATGTTAGAGGCACCTCCTGAAGTTTTAGCCAACAGCATACACACAGATTCCTGAACCATGAACTCACTTCTGTCATTGTGAAGAAGCTGCAGCTCCACAGCACACTTCCGCCACTCAGTGTGACACCAAACAGCCCACAGAAAAACCTCATTTCAGACACCTTTCTCAGCAATCACATTATTGAGCTGCAAAGAGAGAACTTTTTGTACTCGGGAGTTTGCAGAACGCTGGGTTTAACACCCACACTTGAGTCAAATGACATCAACAGCAAATTCTTGAGGGTAATGTTTCTGTAGGCCTGGGTGACTTTAAATACCCAGTACTCTTCTTTTGGCTCTGAATGGGAAATGCTTCAACACACACAGTCAGCTCACTGGTAAAGCACAGGCTGAAACATCTCCAAGAGTATATTGGAAACATTTCATTTGGAGGACAGTGCAGAAGAAAGAGGAACTGAAATGATGAAAAACCGTACATGAGCTGAGCATTAGCATAGTAGATATTCAGAGTCTATCAATAACTTTGTGAATTTGGCTCAGGATAGTGTAAGTCTTAAATTATACAGATGTGGAAGTGCACTGTGAAGCCTACAGCTACATTCTCTGACCGCTCAACTCCTATGGATATTCCTTAAAACATGTTCATTAACATACACATAAACCTAGAATTAGAAACCTGAAACTTAGACATTCAAAAATCAAAAAACACAACAGAAGTTTTCACATAGAGGTTTGAGGTAGACAATGCTTATTTACAGGAGGTAGTTCAGACGCTAATCTGACCTGGTTTTAAGCACGGTCTAGGTGAGGGTGTGAGGTGTGAAAAAAACAGGGTAATACAACTTACTGTAAGGGCTGACATGGATGGTAAGGCCAACAGTAGTGTCTACAATAAGCAGTAAATAGAGATATTGATATCTGAAATTAGTCCTATATCAGAAAAAAATATATATAATACTATCAAATTATTTCAACCTGCATCTAAAATCTCTGACATAAGCACTCAGATACAAACAGTCCATTCCAGACTCCACTCCAGCACTTCTATCCAGCAGTAGCAGTGATATCTATTTCTCATCTAAGTCCGAAAAAGACATTATAGCTGAGTGCAAAGCTTGTCAAGCACAAGTTTCCCATGGTGGTAAACCAGGGAAGTTTAATACATTTAGACTTTTAACATTCCCCCAAGGCTTATACAAGCCTTAAAGTCCTACAAATAGAGCTGAGCGTCACACCATACATCATTCATCCTCCAATATCTTATCGAACTGATATCAGTATTGGCCAATACTCAAGGCTGCCCCCCCAGCAGCACTATGTGCTCTCTTTGTTCCCAAACCCACTGCTTCACCTGTGCCCCTTTGTAGCCTGTACCTACCTGTCTACTTAAAGTAGACCCTGTAGTGAATGTGCAGTGGACAAAATAAAAAAATATCAACAACAACAAAGGTCAAATGGCTCATACAAGTACGTTTTATTATGGTCATGAACTGAACTTATTTGATTCTTGGGATAGGTGCCTACAGATAATATTTCCAAAGCATATGATGACATAAGAAAAATGCTGAATTTAAAAATGTAAGCCATTTTGAGTGAGAAAGCGGAGTTTTCTGGCAAATAAATGACTCACCAGTGATTTAATTAAGGGTTTCTACAAGAAATTCTGATCATTTGAGTGAGCTTTACAGCTTTAATTTATGCAGGTACTGCAGGCTAATTTTACAGCATAAAGTCAACTAAGAGACAGATGTAATGCACCATATTTATAAGGTTACTAGAGCTTTATTAATCAATAAAAATAGGCATGAATTTATCTCTGGTTACATGTATCTGGCCTCTCATCTGTATCCAAATTTGTGTCATCATATACTCGTCCATATAAAAATGTAATTTTTTTTTACAAATATGATTTATTGTCTTTTACTTTATCTGGACTATATAGATAAAATAGTGAGCATGTCATTAATGATAAAACTGCAGCTTGTTGCTCTGTTTTGGTTTTCTAAATTTAGTTTTTACTTTGTGCATTGTGCTTTGTTGTCTCCCTTGATATTTCACAGTAAAATTTAATATCACAAGTTGCTAGATCATTTCTTTTTTTTTTAATGGAGATCAATGAAGTATCTACCAACCTCCTGTGACCATATGCTCTTGTCGGTACTTCACCACTGTTATCTATACTTTTCATTCTTCCCTTGCTTATTTTCTGCTCATTGAACAATGGCAAAAGATCCAACTACAACAATGCAAGTTTCAACCCTCACACAAGTACATTTAATTAATGATGAGACTTTAAGGTAACAATACAATGAGCAGCTCTTTGAGGCTGTTCTGGGGCAATGCTGTGTTTTGTGCTCTGTCTAACACTAACATGGCAAAATGGGTATAACAATGACTCTGACATACTCAGCAGGTAAGATTCATGGTTTGCTAGAACATGCAATGTCACCGTTGCTGATCAGAATGTCTTTTTTTTCTATTGAGGACTGTTTACTTTTATACATGTACAGAATGATTTGGTTGCAAATCTTTAAAAGAATACTATTGGGATCTATCCAAGGTTGTAAAAATCTCCCACATTAAATAGTCCATCCAAAACCCATCCACTGCATTGATAAAACACTCTACGATTCATTTGTATTAAAAGATCGTCCTGGTATGGAATTGTGAGAGGTCACAGCAATCATTATTAAAAAACTCAGCATGAGACGCTTGTGCTTTTGTCCGGTCAATTGGGCAAACCAAAGACATCTGCTTTGTTTGATTAGAAGAGACAACACCATATGCACCCGTGCTTCAGGGTCAAGCAAAGTCTTACACATTTCCAAACACACCTCTACCAATATATCTTACTAAATTAGCATTGTAACATGGACTCTTGTTAAATAAGAGGTTATTTGTGAGACTGGCAAGTTTCCCTCCAAGGAACAAAGAAGAGCTCGAGCAATAAAACAGTCTTTTACCTCCTCATACAAAAAGTCAGACTATTCAAGTCTGTGTCCATGGACAACATTTCATTCTTGCTTGTTGGAGAAGAAAAAGTTGACTTTTAATGTGAGGCAGCAGACATGCAATTAAAGGCTGCATTCCTGAGCCCACCGTTGGCCCTGTAATAGTTTACAGCAGAGGATGCTGGATAGTCTGACCCTCCCCTTCTTTTGTAGATTGCCATAAAGAGAGAAAATTCCTCACATATTCACGCCTGCAATTTTAACTTCAAACAGTCAGGCTCTAACCACATCAGCTTGTCTTTTGCCAAAATAATGAAAGGAATACAAGATGTACTGCATTGATGAGATTAAACAGCTTGTGTGATTATTCGGTTAGACTGTAAAATAAAGCCATGCAGGTGTGAACTACTTTATACTTACAAATCCTGGTTTGGTTACCAGTAAAAGTATATTTCTTAGTGTAATTTTTCACATAATAATGCACCAAAAGACAGAAGTAAGTGGACACAGCTTCAGCCCAAAGTATCTCTATTTGGACAGCAATGCTTGTTGGCTGATTGTAACTGACTGATGTGTGTCTACAAGAGTCAGCTGATTCGGATAAACCAACAATATTTGCTCCTCTCACAGAGAGAATAAGATGCTATTTGTGTTGCATTCCTAAGGCAGAGCTATACACATTAGTCACACTCTTTCACACACTAACACAAACCACCTGTACTTCTTGCAGGGTCATTCCTTCAACAACATACAGTTTGTTTCGCAGTTTAAGCCCATAAACAGCAACTAAAGGGGCAGTGGGCTGGAATTGACCCTGCTGTGTGAATGAGTCCTCCAGTATAAACTATTATCTAAGTGCACATGGGGGCTGAACAATGGTTTCTTCACAGCAGCATGGATGACTAATCCTATTCATACGTCTTTGATATTTGAAAGGTTTTCTTCTGAATGTAGCTCTACACCAAGAAGACACATGAGTTATTTCAAGAAAGCAAAGGTAGAATAGATACTTTTTTTTCTAAAATTGGACATGAAAAAGGTGTGCTACATTTTTCATTTGAGTAAAGCACAAAAAATTTGCTTTTTTTCCACATGTGAATAGATTCATCTGTGAGTGCTTTGGCTGAAAATAGACTTCTGGAGTCCTTCAATGTCAAATGTTCCCCTGTTTTTACAAAGGAAACGTCAGCATACTATTATTACTATGATGATGGTTTGAAGTGATGCTGTTACCTCCATTTGTGCAAAGTGAAGCCAGGACACTGTTCTCCACAGGTGAGGCAGGGCTGTCCTCTCTGTGCCTCATCCGCAGGGTTCAGCTTGGAGCGAACGGAAACAGGAGAGCGGGGATAAACGGTTTAACATTAGCCTTGTTCTTTACATAACACAGCCTCTAACTCGAAGTGTCCAAATACTACTCAGTCAGGACTATATGTTACTTATTTTTTATGCATACCCATAATTATTATTCTTTGCCTGTAACCTTCAGACCTGTTGCTAAATAGTTACCAAATGTACAAAAACATGATAAAGGGTCATTGATATTCTGCTTGGAAATATTCAAGTAACTTCTTCCTTTGAGATCACGTGATGCACAAATAATTAATTAGAAAAAAATAATTATGAATAAAATAATACCTGGAACAGTTTTACATTTCAGCTCTGGAGTGTACCAGAAAGTTGTGCAACAAAAGTCATCACAAGTGTGTGAGAGAAAAGCAGTAGGTTAACAAATATCATCTGTAATTTTACTCTATAAGCTCTGTGTGTCTATGTGTATGTGTATGTGTGTATGTGTTGCTAAGAGGCTCGTGCCAGCTTTAACTTAACAGAGCAAATGTAACTCGATGCCTTGAGCAACACGGCAGCAAAAAGAAGAAATATTCAGATAAAACATCTACCCTAAACCTACATTTTCGAGTTGAGAGACAAACACCGACCTAAAGTCAGTGTCGCTTACCGGTCTGCTGGAATCTCTTCTCCTGTAGCCGCGACTGAACATGACAGACTGATCCCCGGAGAGTTGAGACGCAGGCGGGCAGCACCGAGAGACGAATGGCTCACAGAGGAAACTGGTGATGACTGGAGATCGTGTTTGTCGCCTTGAAAAAAAAAGAACTAACTCACGACTGTTTTTTTTTTGTTTTTTTTTTTTCAAACACACCGAGCCTCAGCTGAGGTCTTATCCTATTAACCAATTTGATTAATGAATGAAGCTGTTCCGGATAGCAGCTCCACCCTGTTTCCACTCTTAGCCAATGGACGACAAGACAACAACTTTTCTCAAGACAGGGGAAAAAGAAATGACTCTTAGAAAGAAAACAGTGATGCAGCAGTGAGAGGCAAAGATGATAAGGCTGACGTCCGTCCTGCAAATCACTCGAGGAAAAGAACAGACGCTGTTATCCTTGAGAGAAAAAAAATGTTATGATTGCAGTCTCCTTTACAAATATATAAATAAAACGGTAACAGAATCCTCTGTCCTTCACAGTTTTCGCTTACTCGCTTAAGTAAAATATTAAACGTATTTCATTTGTATAGAATTCCAATGGCATTTTCTCATTTAGATGTCACTGTGATCAAAAACACAACCTTGGCTCATGACAGACATCCGTCCCCTGGCCGTTCCCAACTGAATAGGGGAGACTGGGGACAGTTGCAACACTTTTTACATTACTCTCAGTTACTCAGAGAATATTTGGACTAGTCTCACCAAATCTTTACTTATTAAACCTGCATCTGTCTGCTAAATGCCCATACCATTGCCTGTTCAGTTCATCATCGGCAATAAAATATATTAATTTTGCCTATTTTGAACAAAAAATCTTAAAAAATATGGTTGTGTGGTCTCTTCTAATATGACCAACCTAATAGCATGTGGACAGTTGCAACAGTTGTAACTGTCCCCATGGTACCAGTCATGACAAAACACCAGCCAGCCACATTGACATTGACACATGCTCACCATGTCAACAAACAGTGATTCAAATGAGATTGGTTTGGATTCATTTATACATAAGGTCAGGACAGTATGACAAAAAAACAGCTAATGAAAAAAAGCTATTTTCATACCTCCAAAACAACTTCACTTGATAGTCCCTCTACCCACCAAGAAGTGGTGGGTAGAGGGTCTGACTGAGCATTTGCAGTGTGAGTGTCATCACTCTAGCATGTTTCTGATTGGAGAAATTAGGCTTGTTGCAACCGTCCCTTGTTGCAACTGTCCCCAGTCTCCCCTACTTACCAAAATGTGATAACATCAACCCGGTCTGAGAAAAACTCTACTGGCTCCCGGTTTAACACAGAATCAGAATCATCTTCAAAATCCTTTAATTGGTCCATAAAGCTAGGGGCGTATGTATGGTTTTGACATTCGTAGGGGCATGACTTACTCCCACCCCCCATCCCACCCCCACCAATGATCAATGACATAATAACAAAATATTTAACAAAGATGTCTAAACTTATTTCAGCGGTAGTGCATAACATTACATTGTAGTGCAAACAACTGCTACAGCTACAATACATATATCATATTAAATTAATTTCTATAAAATGTCACAGATCTACTACAGATTGCCTTAGTGTTTCTTCTTTATCTCTATATTTTTTTGACACAAATCCTTATATACATTCTACCATGTCCTTATTTGTTCACCTGCTGCTGTGTCCCTACCTCCCCGCCACTGTCTGACAAAGGTTGTGCTACTTCCTCTGTCCCTTGAGTGAAGTGAAAGAAACAAATCTATCTGCTTATGGAGAAAACGGTTGGAAATGATGTTTGGCATTCATTAACGGTTGCCTGGGAGGGGCTGTTTTCGTCAGGGGACTTACACTTTATTTGGTGAATTCACTTGTAATGTATTTCACCTTTGTTTTCTTGTCATACATTCTCAGATGTGAGTACATTTGAACAGTGTGGACTTCCTCAATGCTGGAAAAACATACAAGCAAAACAACTCGGACAGCTGATAGGGAAATTGGCCAATCAAAAAACATATCTGTCCTCTCAAGCATACAGGTGATTCCTCTGTTTTGCTTTTGCTTCTGTTTTGTTTGTCCCCCAGTCCTCTATGTAAAGCACATTGAGTGTGTCTATAGTGAAATGTGCACTATAAATAAACTTTTATTTTTGTTCTATACCAGCACTGCCCTTAATATACTTTTGTAAGCATTCACCTGATTCTCTCTGATTGAATCCTTACAGTTATGAATTTCACAAGAAACTTCAACTACGTGCCCTTGTTTTGTTTTTTGTTTTTTTCCCCTGCTTTCTTACAGTGCTTACTATCAACAGAGAAGAGTCTTTACAGGATCAGCAGTACTGTCTCAGTGTGAGAGAGCTTACTGACTTGGCTACATTCTTTCAAACATTGTGCAAAAGCTTTATTATCATTTTAAGACACTATTGCTCAAGGCTCCATACTCTCTACCCATCATGCAACTCTGTCATCCTGACTATAGTTCAGTCATAAACAATTCTGTCAGTTGGTTGCCTTGAAAATTTTCTACAGTAGTCCTATTCTTTGAATGCCTTTTTTGATTTCTAGTAGCTTTTTGCAACCACAGTTGCATGAATGTTTAAAATGCAGGGACAACCAAAATCTCAGAGAGACTTGTCTGTTTAGAATAACTGAGGGAATACATGTTGGGTAACTTCGGTGAATTGTACTGAAATATTTATGCACACCCTCAACCCTTATTACCTGACTATAATTGAGGTTTTTATGGGCAGCTAATTCAAGGAAAGGGTTGTCAGAAAGGCCAGCTACTTTAGAAACAAGAAAGCATCGGCTGATTTAGAATTTGTCTTGGAGTTGGCGGGCTATGCCCACAGGGTAGTGGAGAATTTGGGAGCAGGACAGCTAAGACTGCAAATGAAGTTGGGAGCCATGACAACCATATCTATTTCTGTGTAAAATTGGACTGAAAATGCAAGTGGTTGGCAAGCAGGCTCACAAAATCCAAAGGTAGCTCTCTGGAGGAATTATGCTGGAGCTAGTGCTGGTAAATGTGAGTGTGATTCAACAGATTGGGCTGGTTTCCAAGGCCAAGTTTTTTTCTTGGCGTCATCATGTGGTTTTAGTGATTTGAACACAAATAAAAGTCTTAAATAACCTGGACAGCACTATCTCTGGTAACTTGAGGACACATTGAGATTAAATCACTCAGGCCACTTGCAGAGGTGGTCTGGGTCACATTTGCCCACATTGGTCTGGCAGTGTGTACGCACATGTGGATCATATAGTGAGTGCACTCAAATGGTTGCGTGGACTGGAAGTTATTCCAAAGAGAGGGAACATTTTGCTCTTTTGGGACTGAATCATCTAAGGTTTTGTAATATGATCAAGATAAAAATGGTTTTCTCATCATCATTACCAGAATTACCGGCTGAAAAAGAGCACCTTTCTAGGAAACCTGTCAAAATTCTAATGAATATATACAACCCTAATTACAATTGCAAATCCTATTTGACCTATATCCAATTGAATACACCACAAAGACAAGATATTTAATGTTCAAACTAATAAACCTTATTGTTTTTTTGCAACTATTTGCTCATTTGGAAATTGATGCCTACAACAGGTTTCAAAATAGTTGGGACAGGTTCATGTTTCCCACTGTGTTACATCACCTGTCCTACTAACAACACTTAATAAGCGTTTGCGAACTGAGGACACTAATAGTTGAAGCTTTGGGGCTGGAATTCTTTCACATTCTTATTGATGTACGACTTCAGTTGTTCAACAGTCCCAGGGTCTCAGCTGTTGTATTTTGCACTTCATAATGCGCCTCACATTTTCAATGGGAGACAGGTCTGCACTGCAGGCAGGCCAGTCTAGTACCTGCACTCTCTCACTACGAAGTCACGCTGTTGTAACAGGTGCAGAATGTGGCTTGGCTTTGTTGTTCTGAAATAAGCAGGGACGTCCCTTTAAACGATGTTGCTTGGATGGCAGCATATGTTGCTCCAAAATCTGCATGCACCTTTCAGCATTAATGGTAAGTTGCCCATGCCATGGGCACTAACACCCCCCATACCATCACAGATGCTGGCTTTTGAACTTTGCGCTGGTAACAATCTGGATGGTCTTTTTCCTCTTGCACCTGGAGGACGCAATATCCATGATTTCAGAAAACAATATGAAATGCGGACTCATCAGACTACAGCAGACTTTTCCACTTTGCCATTTCAAATGAGCTTGAGCCCAGAGAGAGTGGCGGCGTTTATGTCTGTTGTTGATGTATGGCTTTGTCTTTGCATGGTAGAGTTTAACTGACACTTGTAGATGTTGTGATGAACTGTGTTAACTGACAATAGTTTTCTGAAGTGTTCCTGAGCCCAAGCAATAAGATTCTTTACTCAGTGATGCTGGTTTTTAATGCAGTGCCACCTGAGGGGTCAAAGGTCACAGGCATTCAATATTTTCTGCCTTACCTCTTACGTGCAGAAATAACTCCATATTCTCTGAATCTTCTGATTATATTATGGACTGTAGATGATGGAATCCCTAAATTCCTTGCAAATGAACGTTGAGAAACATTGTTCTTAAACTGTTGGACTATTTTTTTCATGCAGTTGTTCACAAAGTGACCCCATCTTTGCTTGCGAAGGAGTGAGCCTTTTGGAGATGCTCCTTTTATACCCAATTGTGACACTCACCTGTTTCCAATGAACCTGTTCACCTGTGGAATGATCCTGACAGGTGTTCTTTGAGCATTCATCAACTGTCACAGTCTTTGTTGCCCCTGTCCCAGCTTGTGTGAAACATGATGCAGGCATCAATTCCAAATGAGCAAATATTTGCACAAAAACAAGAAAGGTTATCTCTTGGCTTTTATCTTTGAGGTATTGTACAGTCTTCCTTAAGGATTTCTAACACTGAGCATTTTTTCATTGTCAGTGAACTATGACCTACCTACTCCAGCCTACAGATGTCTGTAAGGGCTATCTTGCCTTCAAAGACTACAGTTGCTTAGAAGGTGGACATGATGTTTAGACGTGTTGGACAACAACCTGAGGCCTGAATCTGCTTAAACCACTCGTCAAATCTCTGTGAGCAAAAGCAAAAAGCAAAATACTGGGAATCGCTCAAAGTAGAAAAAAGATAAATACAATTTTTCAAAGAGGTGTTTTGCTTTACAGATCAAACGAAAACTGCACATAGTACAATTGATACATATTGACACTGTACTCTTCTCAATAGTGCTTATCACTGTTTTTGAATTTTTGTTAGTTTTTATCTATTTTTTTGTTTTACTTTCATATAGTTTCATAACCTCTAAGTTTATTCACCATTTTTTTCTCAAAATCAATCAAACTCTGGGTCTGTAGTGTGTGATAGATTCACTGGTTGTTTGTGCAAAAATGAATCAGTGGCATAAACTTTTAACAAGCAGCTCTGAACAACCAATATCAGTCAGTCCTTCTTTGTAGAAATCAGAAATTCAGACCCACACACTCAGAAGCTCTGTGGCCATTTTCTGGATGGCTGGAAAGGAACTTGCTCTGCTTTTTGGGATGGCTGAGGCCTTGAAGCTTTGCTGACTTCCCTTACATCTGTGTCCACTAGTTTTGCTTTAGAGTTTATCATCACTGTTAGACACTGGGTTTAGATTGATAAAAATGAAATCACTGACAGATCCTGATAAGACAGTAATGCATAAAAATAAAGCAATAAATAATACAAACTCTAATCCATACAAATCAAAATCTTAAGAAAGGATATAACTGAGGAGAGGCCTCATTTGGTATGAAGCCCCTGCCCACACATTATGCATATACTAAAGGCTGGTGTCAAACAATTGATGCCTCAGCGAGGTCTCCATGGAGATAGAAACCATGAAAACAGACACTCATACTCATACACACATATACACACATAGATAAAACTTATAGTGTAATGCCCAACTGAATTCTATTTAACACATTTCTAAAAAAAAGAATCTTCTTTTCCACTTAATTGGCCTTGATCTGAAGATATTAAATCATAGAAGTATTGCACTAACTTGCGCCGACAAACATCTCCTCGTCAGATATGAGAGATCATCACCTCACCACTAATTGCAACATAAAATCTTCTAAATGCTTCACTGAGTTTCCATTCACATTTAAACATGAGTGCCACTTCATTTTGATCAGATTATAAATTGAAAGTGATGAGTTTGGATGTACGGACTCGGAATTAAGTGGTCTTTGTGTTTGTTCAACATGTTAGGAAGAATCCAGCACAATATTGATAAAAGTGTCTATAGTGAACCTTTTGTAGCCCCTTTGAAACATTTTACAGCTGAGAAAATTGCTCTGTAACCTTATTTTTAAAATCGCCATATAAATTTTAAATCTGCTGAAAAACTTCTGTCACTTGTATCCTGGAGGCAGCCGTCTAAAAGAATCAGTGATGAACAAGAAATCGAAAGGAAAACCTCAAAATGCAGAAGCGACCCATGGGATGTTCATAAATCAGCTCATGAATCAAAACCTTTGGTTCAGACAAGCCCTTATCTGAACAAGTTCCTGTCACGTCAATCCTCCTTTTATCTTTTTTTTTTCTATCACGTATCCCTTAAACAGCATACTCAGGCAGTGTAGATTGACTGTTATAGAATCAGTCAAAATAATGTGCCGGCTATTGCTGCAACTCTCCTGAGATTACTAACGCAACATAATATACACACCAATGTAGATGTAACACTTCCTTCTTCACTCTACTTCTGTACATTTTCACAGCCTCTTAGTTGTGTTCAGACTCAGATGTAACTGGAAAGATATCAGTTTGTGGGTGTGAAGCATCCATCAGCCTTGATATATTCAAGCTCATGAGCCAAAATTGAGTTGGAATGGAGAGGTACATTTCAGATAGAAGATATCTGTTAATAGATACCAGTTGAAGCTAAATCATAGGATGACTGCAAATGGATTTGAAATTGCATTTTGGTGGATTGTTTCCCTCCAGCCTTGAGCTATGCCATACAGTTGTATGTTTTTCATGAAAATCTCAGTTCCTTGGTACTAACTGTAGCAGATCACATGATAAACAGAATATCAAAAGCTTCCAAAACCAAATTCTGCTCCTCGGCATACAGATACTCAAATTTCTTCTGGCAGATGCAGAGAATTGTTCTGTCAATCCATCAGTTGATAGCTTGGCTCTTTTTTTTTTTAAATTAAGCATCAGCATCAATGCCAGTTTGAAAACAACTAAGGGGATCTTAACTTACGCTGAATTCAGTTTTCTTCAAACTATGCTGTAGTGGGGAGTGGAAAATGCCTTGGCACTTGTAAGCCAAATGGTGAAGTGTTATTTGGGAGCTGGAAAAATCCTCAAGTCCCTGCAGATTCAAATGATCTGGATCACCAGGAGGAACCTGAGTTTGCATGAAAAGGATAAATCTTACTGAAGTTGTTCACCTGAGAGAGAAGAAGAAGAATCTAAACCCTGCTCTACTATAGTGAGATGGATTTGTAGATGGGAAGTTCTCCTTGATTTTTTTATTGATAGGATGTGTTTTGGATCAATTCTATTACTGGATTTAGATCATTGCAGCAAAACACTGACTTTCAATTCAGTAATTCTGCAGTGGAGGAGGTTAACTTTGATTGCTGGCTGTTAACTCACTGGGTAAGGCCTTTAATTCATGCTTCAATGGAATATTTCTGGTGCTGACTCCACAAAGCGTCTTTTTAAAATGGTTCTCCCTTTTATTTGGCTGTAAAACAAAATGTTCCCAAAGAGGAAAGTTATATTTGGTTAAGATCACGTGCAGTTTTAACAGTGGCTAACTAGGCTCGGTGGGTGGCTTGTTAGTACTGCAGCAGCCTGAACCAGCTAATCTCCAAATTTGTTTCAAAAATTCCCAACAGCTTTGATGAATGTTGTTTATTTTCTAGGAGGTGTCATGGCTTCATGGTTTTCAGGTCCTGGTCTGTGCGCACTTACAAAGAAAGGCAAAGGATTACCTTCTGGTCCAGCTCGTGATCTCCCAAAAACTACTTTCCTGGATCCACCCCTTTAGTGTCAAATGGCCTTACAAATAACTGCACTATAATTGATAAAGACTACTAGTGTGAGAGTGGTGGTGTTCCTAATTTCTGAATCAAAAGGGTTTTAAGTAGCTTGACTGTATTTCCCAAGCTACCATTGCCCTCAGCACAGCCCAAGTACGTTACTATTGGGGCTTTTTGTTTTTAACCAGACTTCTAACCAGCAGATGACTCCAGCAGATTTGTTTTTATAACTGACTTTTTGCATCTATGAAAATGACAACCGTGTTAAATTGTTTGGTTGAATCCTGCACAATTCTGCTGGAGAATGTAAACCCAGTCATGACTCCTCCAGACAGTGGGACATCTTTGCAGGTGATTCCTCAATGAGCCAATATACTGTAGTTTACCGCTGCTACCTAAAACATTCCAGAATGATCTGCTAACATTGGATTTTATTTTAGAAACAAATCCAGCTTTTCCCTTGGAACAAGGAAAATTCTTGTTTCAGTTACTTTTCTGCCTTTGTTGGATTATGGTGATGTCCTGTATATGAGCGCCTCAGCCAAATGCTTCGGACAGGGTGTATCATTGTGCGTTGAGATTTGTAACTGGGTGTAGACGTTTCACTCATCACTGTGAATTGTACAAATTCTCAGATTGGTCATCGTTAAAGGTGCGCTGGCAGACCCACTGGTTGAAGCTGATTTACAAAGCTCCTCTGGGGTTGATGCCTTCTTATCTGTGTTCTTATCGCTAAAGAACAAACAGTCAATATACTTTGCGTTCCTGTGAGGTCTTCAAATTGTCTGTTCCTCGTGTTCGCACCGAATTTGGAAAAAGAGCTTTAAGTTTTGCTGCTCCCACGACATGGAACTCTCTCCAAAGTGACTTAAAAATGATGGATCTTATTTCGCTTGGAGCTTTCAGCTCGGTCTTAAGAGACAGAGTATGCGAGTCAATTGGACAGTGTCAGTGCTTCTGATTTGAAATCTGTGTGCAAGGCCTTGCACTTTATTCTGTAAATCAATTTTCACATTGTAAACTGACGTTTTCTATCAAGTTTATTTTTGTAATTTGTCTTGTCTTATTGTTATGTTTTATGATGCGTGCTGCTGCCCTCTTGGCCAGGTCACCCTTGCAAAAGAGATCCCGATCTCAGTGGGTTATTACCTGGTTAAATAAAGGTTAAATAAAGTTTAAAAAAAAAAAAAAAAACTCATCAAAAGACAACAGAATAAACAGATGACAAGAGATCCATGATGACTGGGGTTACAAACGAAAGTCTGGTCAATGTACATCCTGTCTTTAATTTACGTGGTTTCAAATAAACATATAAGCATCAAAACATAGCACTTTCATTGCTCCCAATCCAGCACTACCATCACTGCTATACGCAATAATTTTCATCCACATATATCTAAATGGGGTTGCCATCCTTGTTTCAAGGAATTAAACCCAAACAATAAATTTTGCCTGTCAGGAGCCCTCAGCCTGCGCTTTTTGTGAAACTGATGCCACATCTGCTTTTTGTGGTTCCAAAACAGTAAACCATGACAGAATTGGGTCAGAAAGTTTTGTTGTCATCTATTAATTTCATCCATCTAAGATCCAGCAGTTATAAGATGTTGGCTGATGGAAAAGTTTGACAATGATCTGGTTTCACTGAAGACAGTAAAAGAAATACTTTCTGATTGGGTCGATCATTTATTACAGCAGTATCCTCAATTTAATAGCTGCACATTTCCCTCCAGCCAATATTTTTTTTTTTTTTGTCTCTCGGTTTGCTGTACATTCTTGTGACAATCTATGTTCATCTGCAGATGCCTGAAAAATCATGTTGATTTCTATGATCAGGCTATGGTGTTTTCTCCTGCAGTTCCCACATGAGATTATGTAAACTAATATTTGAGCCAGGAAAAATATCGAATTTCTAGCCATCAAGGATTGTAACTTGGACAGCACTACGAGAGAGGGACCGAGTGCACATCAAGTGGGTAGATGTTTTTTTTTAGCAAGTTGTTCAGGAAGCAGTCTTTCTGAATCTTGCTGCTAAACAAGTACTGGATGACTACTTTAAATTTGAGTACTTGAGCATGAATTTCAATCATGTAACTGCTAGATTTGGCATAAATTGCTAAAACTCAAAGGCTTAGATAGGTACTCACAAAGAGGGTAAATAGAAAAAGGCAGCTAATGCGGTGTGGATAACAGATCTGAAGACACACTGATGCAGGTAATTTCAAATTAAAAGGGTTGTTGCGATCTAAAAAAACACAAAACAGAAAAAAATCGAACGTAACTCAGTGTTATGAGCAGAAAGTTTGCCGTTGATTATGAATGGGCTGAAAAAATGATGTATTTCCATAGTCATAAGATGCATGTCTCTAAAGCCACATTGTCTCATAAATCAACTACCCTGCAGAAAAAATGCTCATAGTTTGTTCATGGAGCAGAAGAAGTTTATTCTAGTTTGATGATTTGATGCAGTGAGTTTTAGTTTTACCATAGGGCCAGTAATGGGAACTGAAAAAATTAGCTGATAGGTCATATGTTATGTGTGTGGTAGGAGTTTAGATTAGACCCATCACACATCTGAGGCATATACAGGCCAGGCTGTTGGTTAAAGGGGGAAAACATGAGTCTGGGGAGTAATAACTTTATGTGTTTGGACTGATAATGAATCAAGGACAAGCTTGACATAAATAACACATTAGTCCCAGAAATAGACAGGAAAGTTTGAAATGTGTCAGACTTTTAATATCCTTCTGTTTAATGCCATATCTGATCACATAAAAGCACCAAACTCTGCCCTTACAATACACACAGTTATGACATGTCAAGAAAGGTGTTCACAAAAAAAAGCATGTTGGCAGAGAGTTTGTTTGATGGTAATATTTCTCGGTAGTTTATGATCGATGCTTATGTACATTCACAGAGAAAACAACAAATAAATACTTGTATATAAAATAAAGACTTTATAAAGACACTTAAAATGTTTAAATTCAACGATAAGTATTCATTTCTTCGATTAACATAATACATTTATGTAAAACAAAAAGAAAAATACAATTCAGTATCATAATAGTCCCTTCATTTATGGCACCTGAGAACTTTGACAGAACTAAGTGTTGACATTCACAATGAGAAGTGCATTTTTCAGTTGCAAATGTTAAGGCACAATTGGTTTACTTCCCTATCTTAAGAGGTGACTTTTCTAACAGGCACAGTGGCACATTAAGGCAGTGAAATTCCCTTTGGCTTTAATCGCATTATCACATCAGGCATTACAATAGCACAATATAAAGACGGTGTAATAAAACAGCATAATGGCTTACAATACATTTTACATACAGGATGTACCTCCAAAAGACTACAGACAGAAAAAGGCTTCAATAGTGTAAAACTGTTTCTGTGTCCTTATCTACCAACATTACACCAAAATTGGTCGGACGACTGCATTGAACATATACACAGAAAGTACCCTGATATTGCCAGAAAAACGAGTCAGACAGCTTGAAAGTGAAGGAACAAACATGTGTAGTTAAGGCGGGTGCTCAGAAACAAACATAAGAAGAGGAATATGAGGTGCAGCCGCTGACTGTTTACTGTACAGGCAGCAGCTGGACAGTAAACAAACTGCGGTGCCTGTGAGCTTTAGAGTTTGAGAGGCGTCCCCAGGGCCGGACCAGTGCATTACTCTCCTGTGTCTCCTCTATTGTCCCGAGGTGAAGTCTGTCTTTAATGCTACTCTAGACAAGATAACCTGTCTGCTCTGTTAAAGCCAGAGGCTAATAGCTCTCTCTGGTCACTGCATGCTTCTCAAGCGATACGCAGGAAAACACAGAGCTTGGTTCTCTCTGATGTCTGGCAGACTAATCTCTTCAACTTTTGTAGCCTATAGCATTTCCTTAAGATCTAGTAAAGCATTGGCGTGTTTGTGTGTGAGTAAACATTTTACTTCCTCCCTATTTTGACCTGAATCCCACTTGCACACCTCCACAATTACCATTCATGCCTTCTACATGCTTCATACTTCCAAGCCTTTCAGGAATGTTGAAAATCTTCATACCAGCTGTTCTACTATCCAAAGAAAAATGTTATAGCTATGTTTTCTTTTCTTCCTTTGAAAGAGTCAAAACATGAATGATTGAATGAATGAAAGCTGAAACTGATTGACTGTCCTCTGTCCAGTTCTATGAATGCTACAATTGCAGTCACATAATCCAGTTGGTTCATGATCCCCTGTTTTGTATTTGTTAAGCTATCTACACATGTAACATAACTACAGTAAACGAAGGTGAGAGGTGTCTTTGTGTGTGAGGCATCAGCTTTCTAAGACTTACACAAACCGAAGCAGCCCAGTAAGTGAAATAAGCAGGACGGCAATAACTTAGAAATGGAAAGAATGTTGGACTGGGGCATACATTAACAAAAAAAATGAGCACTTCACTAAACCAGAAAATTTCTGACAGAGCTGCCCAACAGCACACAGTGTAAAACAGGTTTATGGTTTTGCTAGGCATCATGCATGTGCCATGTGTCAAAAGAATAACTTAGTGATCAGTGACACCTCCCTGCAACTTTGACATCATGGGAATAAAAACGACGTACTGAAATGATCTCAATAACTCCACACGGCTTAGAGTATGGAATAACACTAATGAACCAAAATATCAAAAGGCACAAACATTTGTTAAATTATTATACAAAAATAAATGGAGAGTACAATAAATAAGTTATTCTTATCCTGCTTTGTACAGTACTTACACCAGACTAATTTACACTATCCACACACAAGAGTGAAAGAGGTCATGTAGGGGATGGGTTTATAGCACCAAAGATGAGGCCAACTTGGACACAAGAAGCATCTTTAGGTCTCAGATCCTTCCACTGTTACAGGCAGACTGGAGCTAGATGATGGTGTACATTTACCACAGTAACCTCCACATATTCCCGACACTCTGCTGCCATCCTGTGGGTGTGAGGGGAATGACATCATTATGAAGGATAATGTTGCTACTTACGCAAAAACTTAGAAATACAGTCTTACACATGTTGATTACGAGATCACATTTTTAAGGATAACAGCTTTCCTGTGTTCTGTGTAAAGAAACCTTTGATGTGTATCATCCAAAGTTACCAACCTTGACTATCAGAGTTGAACAAATAAAAAGATTTAAAAAAACAAGATTAAGAGCCACATTTAGGAATTCGGTGCAGTGACGCACTGGTGGCTGTGAAATCAGCCTTTCCCTTTCACAAAACACAAAGACTTGGCCACAACAGGCAGTTTGTCATCAGGTCTGAATAGTGTAATCACTCTCAGCAACAAGCACTGAATACAACCTGATTCAGCCACCAACACTTCAGTAACGTGATTAACATTTGGCACAATGGGTGTTTTCTCCCAAACATCTATATAAAAAAAGAAAATGCAGCAGACAAGTGGTGTGAAAGCATTATCCCATGACACACAAAACACAGCATAAAATGAGTGGTGTGCCTCATCTGCATGTAAGTGTTTGCTTTGAGTGTCCAGAGCAGCTCTACTGGCTATGAATACCAGACTGTGAGCGCTTTTTGGCATCCCAAGTGCCTTATGTTTCAACCTCACCAAAAAGCACTTGCCAGCCAATGTGATCTCCATTTCAAAGAAGGAGCAGGCTGGGCAGAGGGCACTCATGAGTGCAGCTGCCCAACAAGGGCTCTTCGTAGTCCATAAGGATAAGTAGTGTTGAGAAAAGTGAATCCACTTGGGACCTTTTTTGCTTAAGGCTCCAAATTGAGTAGTTATCATGACTAGTCAGTGGAGATGAGACAGTGAAATAACAAGTCTGGGTGAAACATAGGTCATAGACTATAGTAAACCAGTATTTGTAGCTTTTAACATTAAATTCTTTCAGTTTCCTTTGAACAACTCATTGACTTTTTTTGTTTGTTTTTTTAAGTGTCTGACCTCAGCCAAAAACCTGAGCTGAGTCAAAGGTGTGTCTGACAGAGGTGGCGCTCAGGAAGACTGTTAACACTGGTAAAGTAGGCTCTTATGAGTATGCATATGCGTCTCATTGTTCATCGTAACTACTGAAACGACTTTTTGGACATGTATGTTCTTTTTATTGAATTGCCATACCTGTGATTTCTGCACATCAACCACTGCATAATTGCCCTGGGAGATCCATGAGGCGTCCTCAGTCACCTTAAAACCTGTTCCTGAGAGGTTAATCCTAAATCGCCCCTAAAAGGAGGGACAGAAAAAGATAGAAAGAGGATTAAAGCAGTAAGCACATTAATGAAAAAGACACATACACATTGCAGATCTATCACAATGTGTTTTGACAAAATACAGAAAAGCTAATTTGAGTCGAGTGCAAATTTGGATGCACCTTAACTCACTTTGCGCCATGCTAATTTATTGTAGTGATCTGTTATTTCAGGTCAATAAAATGGTCAAACATAAACCTTTTCATTGATGCTCTACCTAACTATATAACGACAATAATAACTTAATAAGCTTGAAAGTGTTAGCTTGGTGAGTAGCAAGTATAATAGATCAGGAGATCTGCCAAGTCATGAGTAAAAAGTTTCGAAGATACATTTAATTCATTCAAGTAATAAATCATGTTGAGGAATTATAGTAAAGATGCTCTAAAAATGGTGCTGAAAGGGAAGAATGCTATCAAGACTTGTTGACTGCAGACACATACATTTAATTCATAAGCAAAATATTGAACATATTAAAAAAATATATGCACACTTTAAAATAATTCCTTTTCTATAAATGTCAAAAAAGGGTATTATACAGAACCAATCCATCATTGAAGTGAGTCACATTGTGTCTCCAGCTTTAAGATTGCACCACTAAGCCATGAAAGGAGACACGTCATCCTCGTATCCTGTTATGCACAGCTGTTGTTCTCACCTGTGGACAACGAGCTCCACTGTAGCAGTCTCCAGCTGTAGCAAAAGGGACACTCTTGCCTTCACGGGTGAAAGCAAACTGCCAATCTGTAGCTGTATAACAAGATAAACCAAGACCGTGAACAAATCCAGGTTCGCAGATGTGCCCAGAAATTAGTATGTTGTAATTTGTCACTTTAAGACCTCAGATGAACTCCAAAATGAATGCTTACATCTTACGTAATGACCCAGATTTGTGGTATTGAAATGGCCTTTTAGGCTCAGTCTAATATTAGTGTAGTTTCATTTACTTTGAGTAGTTTAATTCTAACTGTCTTGAGGCTTGTAATTGTGTGATGCTTAAATGAACCTTTAGGACATCTTGAGCCCATTAAGCTTTGTGAGCACAGACATAATTAGACAGTAAAGGCAGCTCTTGTTTGACTGTAATGTAGAGTTAACACTGCTCCAGGATGCGGTCGTGTTTTGTGTGTGTGTGTCTGAGTTTCTGCATGTGTAAGAGCCACTCACTGATGATGTTCATATTGCTGAGGTCCAGGCGGACTTTAGAGAAGGTGGTTATGCCAGCGGCAGTGTAATCTCTCCGACAGTCACAATCCTCTCTCCTTGAGCCATTGGCTGGACACTGGGTGGGGTCATTGAGCCTGGGAAAAACACATAGCCACACACACACAAAGACACACTAAGACACACACGATACCTTAGCCCAACTTTACACTTTTCATGGAATTTATTCATTTGAAGACAAAAAAAACTGCAAGGAGTCAGCTGGATCTTATAATGAGCTGTTCTCCTTGTTATCCTGTTAGCTGTTTACCTGAAGGCAAAGATCTCTGAGAAATTCTCTTCCTCCCCAGTCGTCAAAGAAATGTACTCCTGTGGAGCCTCTGTCTGCATTCCTGCACAGTAGACCTGAGGAGAAAGAGGCAGTGGAGGAGGAGGAAAAGAAAAGATGGTAAGGGGATGAAAGTGAAAGAGGTGGCAGCAAAAAATAATGAAATAGCGTTGTTTGGGGGCCAAAAAGAAATGATGAGATGGCAATAAAAAGCCCCCACATAGAAGCCACTGTGTAGATGAAAATGACCTGAAAATACTCATGCTCCTAATATTTTTTTATGAGCCAGTGATGGTTTGTTTGGGGACAGAGAAGAGTTTCTGCTTCTGACTGTGAGACCTTGAAAACCAAGGTTATCTTTTGGGTCCCCTTTGAAATGTTTGGATATGTATTGAATGTCACAGTGACATGAAGTGTACAGCTGGTGTAAAGAAATCAGTTGAAAACAGCAAGTGATAAAATTTATATTTTAAAAGTTTATTGTGACTTTACCTTTAGTTACATCGGTACAAGAAACTTGTATGTTACGTGTAGTATGGAATATCATAACCCTCGTGTGGCCTGACTGGAGACACCTTTATAAATGAATCATAGGTGACTGATGTGTGATGACTTGTGCTAGGATCTGTGATTTTCCCAATACTGCATTTCTTTATGGATACAGCGACAAGTAGCACTTTTGGTCTGCTGATTCTGTGAGCCTATTTTCAGTGTCAAGTAAATGACTGATACAAATCTATACCATAATCAAACCACTTTTGTCGAATCGAACAAAATAAATCAACAATCAGATAGACATAAACTATGTCACACAACCCGTGGACATGCACACGGAGAAACACAGAGAAGGGGCATAAAATTAAAGGATGACTGAGAGGTCTAGTGAGGTAGGGATGTGGTAAACCATACACTATGTGATGTACTCACATAGTGAAATGAGTCAAATGACTCACAGGGAAAAGCAACCAGTTTGGATTACACAGCATACAGTAACACAGCAGTAAACAAGAAACTCAAGTTACAGTTTATGGAGTCCTGTGGCCGGGAAAGAGCACATTAGAGGATATGGTCTAGTTTGAAATAAGACGTTTGCTCTTTCTCAATAAAAATGCTTTCTGCTGGTGTAATACTATTTCACTATGGCCCATTTCCTGGCTGTCAGATCTCATGGATGAGCTTGAATTATCTTAAAACTTTCAGCTTTTGTGAATCATTCAGACCCCAAAACATGTCTGAACTATGACCAATGTTTAAAAAGGTCAAAGCCATGACTTCAGGCTTCATCAATTATATTTGTGATCCAGTGAGATTGTATCATTTTACCTTGATCGCCCTTCCTTTAATATTCAGAAGGTGTTCACTGTCTGAGAGCAGCCCATTCATACTCTGGACATCCAGACAGCTAGAGGGCAAGTGGCCTTGAAAGCAAAGAAGACACAGACATAAGTAGGCGTCATTATTGTATCACTCTGTGATTTATAACAGGACAGGCACTCACACAAAGGCTGTGTATACAATCATGAGCACGCATGCACAGAAAAATTCCAGGGGTTTGGTGAAGTGTGGCAAATTGCTGCAACGAATCAGAGAAAACGAAAAGCCACCCACTCTTTGATGTCCCATCCTACCACAGGGAAGTAAATACACTGGACAGTGAGTCTTTGATGTTTGCCACAGATCATAAATATTTCCCCAGAGGCCTATTCCCTGGATGATCGCACCAAGCCAAGCCATTTCTAATACGAGAATCTGAGCTGCATTCACTTTCTCTGTGTGTAACTCTTGACCTTTTTTTTTTTTTTTTTTAAGAGAGCAGCAGTATTCCTGGAGAACTTACAGCCTGGATTTCTGCAGATTTTTCTGGCCTCTGGAATGGCATCTAGGGAACACTTATTGCTTTGTTGGCCATCTGCTGACACGCACTGCACTGTTCTCTCCATCACTCCTTCTCCACAGCTGGCTGAACACTGGAGGGGAGGACAAGAACCAAAAAGTGTGAGAAGAAAACTTGTGTATGACTGACTAGTTTTGTATTCAACTACATTTTTGGTCAGTTTGTTGCTTAACTTTATCACAATACAGTTTCACATTTTGCTGAATTCACTGTCCTTTTAAATCCAAAAACTAGAAATGCGTATAAAACCTATGGCTTGAGAGTCACATTTTTGTAATTTTAAAAATGTTATGCACTTCAAACAGCTTTTGTTTTGTTTTTGTGGTTGCAATGAAAAGTCACAATCAAATGGATGCACTATAACTTTTCAAACACTAATTCAGTTGTCAGGGTTAAGTTCACCAAATCCAAGTATTCTTCCTCCAGCCAGACACCCGACTGAATCACAATTTTCTCACCAGACCCCAGATTCCAACCCTCCACTCCTGTGGAGGCGGGCAGGGGTCCAAATTGCATGGCATGTAGCTCACAGGGGGAGTCCCTGGACAGTTGGACAAAGACTGATGGCTGTACTCATAGTTGTCATTCTCCACATGCACCTCACTGCAGGAGATCAGACGCTGACGGTAGCCCTGGCCACAGCTGGATGAGCACTGGAAGAGAGAATAAATCACAAGCATGAAATAACAGCAAACCCCCTGCTCAGGAAACATGGCTGATTTCTGTCATTTCTGCATCGCTGGTTATGAAGATGATGATTCACATGAATGGGCTGCTTGAAAAGAAAGGTATTGGTTTCAGAAAATGCTTTCAAATAATTCAGATCATGAAGCTTTTTGTCGGAAAATGCTATTTAGATGACTTCTCAGGGATTCTGTGATTTTCTCACCTCAGTCCATTCCCCCGTGATCCAGATAAACTCACAGGCCTCAGCATTACAGCTCTCGATGTCTGGAGGTCTGATCTGGTTCACACAGTATATTTCGTGGACCTCCTGCTGGTTGTGGTCTACACACTGCAGGGCTCGTCTTCGGTGGCCCTCTCCACATGACTTACTGCACTGCAGCAGAGACAAGACAGAGACGAGCCCTTAACAAGCAAAGTAGGAGTTGTGACAGAATTGCTCTTATTTTTGATGGAACTGGATTAAGAGTTTTGTATTTAGTGAGACCAAAAATTGTCTTGAATCTAACTCACAAAATCACTCACAAAGTTTAAATGCACCACAAACTGTGTGTGCCAGTGCTGTGTGCACATATTTAGGTTTCACATATTCAACAAGCCAAGAACCAAGTATTGCATAATTGAGTCTTATCTGGAAAACTCTTTTATTCCCAAACACAAGTGCTCACACATCAAGATAAAAGCACATAGAGCATCCATGCACAGCAGAGTGGCGATCCTCACTTCTCCAGAATACGACACAAAACAAAAGCAAACTGCAGAAAATCTGCTTTAATGTCAACAGGGGGCTATGTTCTTGGTGATTTGGACTTTTGAAATGAGTTTTGAAGCTAACCAGGTGTTGCATTGGAGTTAATGATTTATAATTTTTAAAAGAACCACAACAAACTATCAGTGAATCCTTTTCTGTGCTTTTTGAGCTGAAAGGTTGAGCCAACGGCATTGGCTGTCTGACCACTACTGAGCAAGAGAAGTTAAACACTAGCAGACAAAACTAATGATCAAGACGTGAACAAACCAGGGAACACAAAAAATTGATGGCTTTAAAAGTTCTACCCAGCATTTTAGAGAGGACAAGTTTTCTTTTTTGGTCAGTCTGGGGCATGGGTACTGAACTGTATGGCAATTCACTGAAAATGAAAAATATCTGATAACATGATGAGCTGCTTTTGACAGGGACCAGCTGCATCTTACCCTCCTTGCCAATACATAGTTATTCCAAGTAACTCCCAGTAAAGTAAAAGTTGTTGTTAAAGCAACTTAAAAAAAAAACAAACCTAAAAGAAGTAAAGCATTATGGGAGAGGAGGGATCAATGTTTTATTATGAGACGACAAACTAGCTGATGGCATTTCTTTCAAGTGTTTAAACAAAGCTAACCTCACTCTCTCCAGTTTGAATTTAACAAATAGAAATCAGATTCTTTCAGCTTACTGATATGAGAAAGCGTATAAGCACAAAAAGAGACTGGATGCTTATACACCCTATCAGCTAATTTTCTTGTTTATGTTTTAACAGAGGACTTTTGTTGAAGCCTGAACTCCACTTCCAGTTCAGAGACACAAACCCTCCAGGGACTCCATGTCCCACTAGACACGTGTGGAAACTCAACTATTACAGCATTCAAGTTTGGGAGTCATAACTCAAGCACTTGATATTTTAGCAAGGCTCCCAATTGCACCAGAATCGCTCTGTGATGCTCACGCATGAAGCTGCTTTTCATCGCTCTTAATACATGGAGCACTGACAAACAGCTGACTACCAGGAAAGACTTGAGAAAAGCAGCCACATTACGCAGGAATAAAGCTGTGTCATGTATACTTGACATTAACACTGAGAAAAAGCTGTGAATTTTTTTTTTTTCATTCTAACACGTGAGTAAGGCCTGGAAACTTAATTTGTTTCAGACCAAGAATTAAATTACTCCTATAAAACATCCTCTCCTGTTTACTGAGTGTGAGCATATAAAACACCAGGAATTTCAACCCCAGAGAGGTGAGCTGTTGTACTTATGTCCAGCTGGTAAATGGGACACCCAGGCAATGAGCTCTTAAAATTTCTCTCCAGACTCTCTCTATTCTTTCTGAGGAAATGTTTCATGCTGCTCATTGACCCAGATTCAACATCACTTAAACACAATGAAGAACCTCCTGCTGCAGCTGCCTGCTCTAATCATCCAGGCTCTCAACAAGGATCTGTAGCCTCTAGCCTATAGAAAATGACTGGAACTCACTAAGCAGGAATGCAACTATTAAACAAAGCCCTGATGTGACTGCAGGGGGAAGAACTTGAGCTCCAAGAATCACAGATCATAGATAACAGTAAACTGAGAGATAAAATGAAACAATGGAATAAATTCTGTGCAATCTGCATGTACGATAATGTAATAGTATACCATATGCAAAACTATACTTGAAAACCTGAAAATCCAAAAAGAGGACCCCCGACCTGGCCTCTTGGAAATCCTGCAAAAATACCTAAATATACTCAAAGATGATGTGGTAGCTTCATAACTCAAACATTTAATAAAACACTCCTTTTCTAGTGAAGTGAAAATGTTCTATGCTGTAAACAAAAAAATGTATTCAAGCCAATTTATGCAACTTAAATATATAATAATGAGAAACCATCTTTGTAAAGACTTTTTTTTGCCCATATTAGGTCAAAGCTTAAGATAAAAAGTCAAAATTATGTTCACTTCATGGTCTCATAATATTAACTTTATTATTAAGAAATTGCAACTTTTTATCTTAGGACTTTTACTTTTGTGTCTCAAAATTTTGACTTTTTTTCTTTAAATATTGACCTGATTTCAAAATTTTGACATTTAACTCATGTCGACTATATAATCTCAAAATTTTCACTTTTTTAATCTCAGAATTATGGGTTTTGTCTCAAAATTTTAACATCTTTTCTAATCATCTGACTTTTTATCTCAAAATTTTGACTTGCTTTCATAATTTTGACTTTGAGGTTGGGGCATTGAAATAATGCCAGTGGTCCAGTGCAGCTACTCATTATAAATATCACTAGTCTGTAGGAAAAGCTGGAAAAAAAACAGACATTTTGGGGAATTTTATAAAATCCCCCCTGACATAATCTTACCACCAAAGTAGGAAATGTTTGGGCAAAAGAGGATGTTTGGTCACCCTATATCTCACAACTAATTAAGTTTGCTTTAGAATTTCAATACCACTACAAAGTTGAGACGTGAGTTGATCAGCTGATCAAAATTTCATAATGAACTGTAATCTGTGGCTAACTACGGAAGCGTATTGCTGCCACAATAGAAAAAAAACAAAAAACGAGTTATCTCAAAATTGTGAGATAACCCAGTATGATAAAATAACCGGATAGTTCAGTATCACAAATTATTAGTAGCATTTTATTTGTCTGCAGAAATTTATTTAGTCACTCATCTAAGTTCCTTGTTGTGGTGTTAAAAAGGGACATTAATGATAGAAGACAAAATAAAGATAACTGTAGCCCTATTATGACCCACAGCCTGTGAGACGGGATCCACACACAAACCGAGGGTCACAGTAAATGATCAGGGATCTACTTCCAGAGGGTCGGACTGATTCTCCCTCCTGTAGAGTCTCATTCATTTCAAAATACATTTGAGTGTTTGCAAACTCATTGTTATATCGTCCACAGAAGTCAATAACTGCAGTAACTCTCCATGTCTTAACCCAAGCATGAATAAGAATTGAACTAAATCATCTAAAGTGAGCCACATGCAATTCTCTAGACAGTTTCCACATTCAAACATGAGTTTAGCAACATAATCACCTTATAACATTGTGAACTGGTATCACAAAATTTTGAGACAACTCAGTTTCTCAAAATTTTGAGATAACTCGTTTTTTTCTGCTGTGGCAGTAATAGGCTTCCGTAGCTAACAATTGGCACTCATCCATTCAAAGACTGTTGATAAAGTAACTAAAAGTTTCTGCTTAAGCTTGATCAGATCATGCAAGGAGGATTCTCCATGCCAGATCACTTATAAAGTTTGTTTGGATGAATTATTTACACATATGTGTGCATTTACGGCACTTTGCCTACGCTTCTGTGTGAACACATCTGTCATTCAGCGTTTTAAGCGTAGAACTACGTTCATTTCAACGTTGCTGCAGCTTTGATGGAAAAAAAGAGAGAGAAGGAGAAGGCTGATCATCTGATTTCTATCAGGGCCATGCAGCCGCTCACTTGCTCTCCTCCCCTTTGGCCTCCGACTGAGGCAGCCACTCAGACTTCACCAAATATGACAGACAGAAAAAAAAAACACCCTGGCTCTGTTAGAGGCAGAGTTGCAAAGCTTGTAGTGTCAGCGCTCCAGGCTTACCGGCTCCCATTCTCCCTCTCTCCACCAGAACCGGGAGGGACAGTCAGCGACCCGGCAGCTCTGGCTGGACGCGGGTCTGGAGCGCTGGGAGCAGCCTCGCTCCGGCTGCTGTCGTCGGCCTCCGACCTGGCAGAAGACCTCCCGACGCTGGACGCCGTCTCCACACGATGCTGAACACTAGCAACACCAAAGTAAGAGTTTTGAACGACTTTAAGCAACCCTTTCTTCAACGTGTTTCACTGTATCATTATTTAATACATTAAGTTATTATCGGAATACTTGAGGCCAGGAGTTTGCTGTTCTGGTCCTGCATGTTTACAAAGATGATTCATTGTGGGACGAAGATTGATGAAGTCACAAATAAAAGGTGTGACAGTTTACTTAAATCATCACACCAGTTGTATATTCTTTGAAACGTGGACTTCATAACTTAGTGCGGTAGATGCTCGTTTAAATGGTGATAAAATTGTATTTTTTTAACATCTTATAACTGTTTTTTTAATCATTGCATGAAAAATTTCAACTGTACTATATGTACTCAATGTTATATGAAGTCATGGACCTTTCTATCAACCCAATGTTGCATACATTGTTGATAACGACAACCTCATTGCATATGATTTAATCTCTGGTTTTTATTCATATTCTTTTATTCTGACAGCAATGTGATCAGTATGAAGATGAAGTCTGGAAAGGCGATGGTATCATTAAATTCTATGCAGGCTACAGCAGATGTGTTTCTAATGAAAGCCTGTCCTTTGCTGTAGCTAATGGAGAACATGTTTCAACATAAAAAAAACAACACACAGAATAAGAGCAGCATGGAGAATGTGTTTTGTGTTATGCCAAATATGTCAAGTCTTAAACCCAGATGAGGAAACTATCACATGGTATGATCAAAGCATTCTTGGTAATCTTTAAAACTGTATTCAAGATTTAGGAGTTGACATCCAACAAAAGCTTTCTTTTGTGTTTTTTTTCTTTTCAGACAGAAGTTGGTGGTTTTGAACAATGTGCACATTATCATGTTTATTCAGTAATGCAAATGAACTGTATTCATTTTTGTTACTCTTCATGTTGCCTGGAAACAGGTGCTTTGTTTTTTGTTTTTTTTCCTTGTTTGGGATACTTCATAACAAAGTGACCAATCTTTGTTAGACTGACTCCATGAATATAAATACACAGAGAATAATACCACTGTCCTACTTTTCATGCAGGTAAGGAGAACAGAAATACACGCTGAGGTAAGTTTAGTTCCTGCGATTCAGCAGTGTAAGATTTTTGTGTAAAGATGCACATCCTGAAGATGGTGCACCCCGAGTGCAGTAGATAGACTGCATTATATCACTGACTAATTAGGTTCATGATAAACAGTGACATATGTCAAGTTGCATGAGGTGTGTGTTTGTGTGTGTGTGTATAAACAGGTACATCTCAGTAAATTAGAATATTGTGGGGAAAGTAAACATTTCAGAAGTTCAATTCAAAAGTGAAACATATTTGATATAATTTTTGTACATACAGAATTAAACATTTTAAGCTTTTTTTTTTCTAAATTGTGATGATTATGGCTGACAGTTTATTAAAACCCAAACTTCAGTGTCTCAAATAATGAGAATATTGCATATGAATATAAAATTGGTGTTGATACAGAAATGTTGGCTGTCTGAAAAGTATATGAATTCTTATGCTGCCAATCCAAAGTTTAGGCTCCTTTTGCATGAATTATCGTACCAGTGTGGTGTTTCATGGAGGTGATCAGCCTGTGGCCCTGCTGAAGTGTTATAGAAGTCTGATTTAATGGCAGCACTCATGTTGTCTGTGTTACTGGGTCCAGTGTCTCTCATCTTCCTCTTGACAGAACTCCTTGGCTTTATTTTAAGTACAGGTCTAGTGAATTTGCTGCCCATTCAAGTGCAGTAACATCATCATTTAACCAGCATCGGTACGATTGGCGCTGTGGACAGGAGCCAAGTCCTTCTGAAGAATGAATTCAACATCTCCTTAAAGCTTGTCAGGAGAAAGAAGCATGAAGTGCTCTACAATTTACTGGTACATGGCTGTGTTGACTCTGGACTTCAGAAAACAGAGCACACCAGCAAATGATATGGCACCATCACAGACTTTGGTCACTACACTGAACTTCAAGCAACTTAAATTCTGTGCCTCTTCACTCTTGCTTCAGACTCTGGGTCCTTGATTCTTGACTTTCATTAGAAAACAGAACTAAGCAAAAGTCCATTTCCCTTTTCTCATTTCTCTTCCCCGGCCAAGGTAAGACACCTCTGATGTTGTCAGTGGAAGTGGCTTGATAGGAGAAATGCAAGTTACTACTAAGTTCCTTGGTACATCTGACTTTTGATGCTCTCACTCCAGCCTCAGTCCACTTCTGTTGAAGATCCCCCAGCACTCTACGAACATCTGGCATCTTTAACAATAACCTTTTGTATCTTACCCTCTATGTGGGGGGCGTCAACAACTGTCTTCTTGATAACTTTCAGTCAGCAGTCTACCATATCATTGTGTATCCTGCTAAACCAAACTAAAAAAAAACATTTAAAGACAGGAAGCTTTTGAAGGTGTTTCCTGCCTAATGCCCCGATTAGAGTGTGAAACCATGAGTTTAAAATGTTGAACTTTTTCTACAGTTCTACTTATTTTAATTTATGAGATACTGAATTTGGGGTTTTTACTAACTTTAAGCTATAATCATCACACTTGAGACAAATAAATGTGTGAAATATTTCTTTCTGTGTGGACTGAATCTTTGATCTTGCACACACACACACACACACACACACACACAATTTTATGTGTACTGTGTTTATATAAAATACAACTTATGCTAACTTACATACTATTGCTGTTTATTACATGCCATACTGATAGATCGGTACAATGCAGTCTGTTGCACCATGGGTAATTATGCTGTACTTGTCAAAGAGCCTTGTGTGGAATATCACTCCCTCCTGGCATGTGTCCTGCTCCACAGCTGCTTGGAGCAGACACATATCCTCCTTGATGTATGTAGCGCAGATGTGGATCTGTGCTCACCGGGGTGAATTCAGAGAAAGAGGAAAAGAGAACAGAGAGGGAGCCGATACAGACATTAAAGGCAAAGGGGGAAAAGAAAGTCAGCAAGCAATCTGAGCTACTGAGGTGCACATTGGTATGGGAGATAACGGTCAGGTTGGGGTTTGAATGTCTTATTTGCTGTCCAGGGAAACATGTTTTTTTTTTTTTTTTTGAAAAGTGGGTTAGACAAAGGTAAGTTGAAAGAAAGTGATCATTGAGAGAAAGAGCAATAAGGAAGATAAAAGAGGAGGAAATGTGAGCACTAGATGGAAAAATATAGTCATCACGAGATAACAATGGATATCTTGAATTAAAAAAGGAAGCACATCTATCCTGCTGCTTTCGTGAATGTGGAGTATTGAACTACAACTATCATGTGACATGTAACGCATGCTGCCTTAGTTAGAGTCCTGGCATGGTGGATAAATGCAGTCAGGTTTAGCTGCAGATGTTTTTACACAGGCTGGTAAGAATTAACATGGAGAGCGAGCAAAAAATACTGACATGTCTGGGCACATGAGAACAAAGGTAGAAGAGAAGTGTTTTATAGCAGAATAAGAAATCCCACCTCTCCCCAGTTTCCTGTCTTCCACTTGGGGCATCGTCCTCCTCTGCAGCGCCTCTGCCTGCTAGGTTTTGGGGACAAAGGCTGGCAATTTTCCTCTGCAAGAAGACGGCCGGATCCTGTCACACAGCTCACCTTACGGGACTTGAACCCTCTCCCACAGGAGGCTGAACACTGCGAGATAACACAGGAAGGACTGGGTTTAGTTGAAATCAAAAGGTATGTTTTGTGTCAGACTGGGAAGCACTTGAAAAACATTGAATTTCTGAAAAGATTTGGGGGTTTAAAATAAGTTTGGTATCATTCAGGTGAAACATCATGACTGAGTCAAAGTGTTAAGGAGTTTTTGAATGCTAGCTGCAATCAAAATCAAGTTTAATATTCGTTTAACACATGAATATCTCTGTAGACTGAAAAACAGAAGTCCCACGTGGGAAAATGGTCCAATAGCAAAGCATGCATGATCAACCGGCAGCAGTTTATTTTACCTCCGGGTTCACCAAGTTACTCAAAGTCTAATTCAATGTGACAGGTAACACACACACAGACAAAGACACACACACACAAACACAGCAGTAATAGAGGAGGGAGTGGAGAAGGGCTGGACCAGGCTTGGATAATCAAAGGGGGCGTTGCATGTGAGGGATGGGAAGCGACAGACAGAGTTGAATGAGTGCGCAGCTCAGCATGTGGTGCTGTCCTGACCAGCAAGGGACTGTAGTGGACAGGAACACTGCTGCGACCTTTCACCCCTTTTATTATTTCACTGAAGTTAGTTATGGTGTAAGTGATGTTAGTTGTCTAGTTATTCAGTGATTAAAGGCAGAAAATATGATGGTTTTATAATGTGTTTTGTAAAGAAATAAAGACAACTGAGTGGTTCTCATGGTAACATTGTGATACTGTTTTAATAAAGATGACTTTGGAACTGTGCTATTTGCGTGTCTTTGAAATTGTGTTTTCCAAAATTAGTGAAAAATACTGTTATGATTTGTTCATTTTTGCATCACAACATAATAACAGCACTTTCATTTCTTTGTAAAGCGTGGGAAGTAAGTTCATTCTCACAGGATGAACTGGGCTTTTTGGTAAATGTTCCAGTCATTTGAAAAAAGGGTTCAGATCTCCAGGGTAGTTTTCTACATTGTTGCGTGGTTCAAACTTAATACCTCAATAGCTTCACTCTTAAAGAGCATTCCTGCTGGTGCAGTGCATTGAAATGTCCTCAGAAAACCTTGACAGTCGCTGCTAATGGGTCACATTAGAGCACCATGTGTTATAAGAACATGCAGGCTTCATTAGCTTTGCCCACATCTCCTCTGGGGCTCTGTAATTATCCCCAACAGTTCACTGATACCAACATTCCTGCTCACACATATTGGAAATTTATTGCCTTGCTCTTCTTATGAAAAATATCATTTATGTAAAATCAATCCTGTTTGCAGGATGTTGAGGGTGTTGTCCATTATTGCAGTTTGTAGTTCAATCCTTGGCACTTCCTGTTTGCATGCCGAAGTGTTCTTGGGTAAGACATTGAACAAATAGGATCCTGATGTGAAGGCCTACTATTTCATGCCAGCTTTGATGCCACTGGTATGTGTGTGTGTGTGGGAATGAATGACTGAGAGGCACATTCTAAAACAATCGTCTGTAATGATTGAAGGCCTAATGCGGTAGATGCAGCCTGGTAACTTTGATGGAATTTGAGCACCTCGGTCACCTGACAGATTTGTTAAGCTGACATCACTCAAAATACAGATTAAAAGGAGCTACAGAGGATAACTGTATAACTGGAACTAAATAAGGTTTGGTACTAAAGTAAGCATGAGCCTGCACAATAGGAAATAAAATTGCTCACACTTTCATTTTCAGCATTGTGTTTGAGAATCCACGTCAGCTCTGTTTAATCCCCTTTCTCTCTCCCCCAACTCTGTATCACAGTAATTTCCCAGAAGTTTGTCTGTGCTGATGGAACAACCAAGAAGGGGCCCTTTTCCTGATCAAACATGACCCTTGACCCACCAATGCAACACTGCATTGTCTAACTTGCGGCACCCCTCATTCATAGAACTGTCAATGGCCCCTGCATTGATACACGGTCATCAACCAGCATTAGTCCGGAGTAAAGGTTCCTAACAGAAAGGTCTGAAGGGCTCTTGCTACTTCATAGCGTAGCACGTGTCACCGAGCATCCCAGAAAGAGCCGTGGTGGGTATTAAAAGTGAGTTACCACAACAAATGAAATGAAAGGTATACTGATCATTTCTCACATGGGATAGAGGTTTACCTTCATGGAGGGGGCTTAGTAATCTAACAATGAAACAAGACTGCTCAAAGAGGTGAGGGGAAGCCCGATCCACAAGGATAATGCTCAGTGATTTGGGGGAAAAACCCTGTTTGTCAGGAAGCACTGCTTTATTGGATGCCTTTAAGTTTAACCACTAAATAATACAGTACACTTCCTTTTTCTCAAACACAGTGTAATTACTAAAAAGTTTGAGTCAGTAATGAGTGGGTGCTTGTTACTTCAGTTCATTCAAGACAAACAACTTCTGGGCTTAAAGAGATCTTTTAAAGTTCATTTCTTAGTTTTCAGGTATCTTTTGTGATGTTTTTCTTATTTATAGCACTAATGAAGACTTTTTTCCTCCTCTTGCTGCAGATTTAATGCTAAATTTTGGTTCTTGGAAGAAATTTCAAGTGTGTGTTGTAACTTTGCGTGAGTATGCTCAAACCTGATGTTTTTGTCTGTTTCTGTCTTTTTATTGCAAAAGGTCTGCAGAGCTTGGGGAACAAAGGGTAAGTTTGATGTTAGTAATCAGTTAGCAGAGCCGATCCAAAACATGTTTTTTGTTATTCAGAAAAAAGAAAACTGTAAATTTCAGTGTAATATCACTGCCAATTAAAAAAAACCCATTAGTGTTGCTTCCTTTGAAGTCCCCATATTGTTGCCCTGATTCTCAAACCCCACAATATATTGCTTTGTTTTACCTTGAAGAATATAAATTCTCCAGTGAAAATAGTGAGTGTATTTTGTAAAAGGTCATGTGACACATTGTAGGCCATTAATGGAAGTGTTACCAGAATGTTTTTGTCCCAGTAAGAACGAAAAAAAGCCTTGGATAGTACCTCTACGTCACTTTAATCGTAACCTTTTCTGAAAATGAACAGAAAACCAACAAATTCATAAAAAATTAAATATTGACATAACATTATAATGAAGTAACAATAAATACAAGTAATTACATAAATGTACAGAAATCTTCTTGAAACATAGACGAATACTGCCATTTGCGAATAAGAGACATACAATGTACTTATTTCAAGAGCCTGTTGATATGTTCTGTACTGCTGTGTGAACCAAAAAGTTGACCACAAGAAGTCAAACTGTGAGAATAACTATAAAGATGAAGAACAGGATGAAGAATAGTAGAATGTGCTGAGGTAATAGTGTGCTCTACCTATACTGATCTGACCTCAAATTGAATTTAAGCTACCTTACAATCAAACACATGAGGAAGCCATTACAACTGGTAGTTCTCATTAGTAAATGATGTGTGGTAAAAAATATACTCACTGCTGTGTTAACAGGCCCTTAAAATAAAGTTTGATGTCAGTACAGACATTTATGACCAAGAGGAGTCAACTGGGTGGGCTGCAGGAAAAAGCTGCCCCTAACCACAGATTCTGGATCAGTTTTAACTGCTCTCAGCTGAACTGTTAAAAGGTGGTGGAAGATGATACTCAATCTGAATCTGTGTTTAGGGCCAACAACTGCAATGGGAAGCCTGAACAACTCATGCTTTATGTTAGCTAGCTAAAACCCCTCTGGTGCAAGGGAGTGAAAGATACGGCAGAGGGGCAATCAAAACAGAGACTGAGGTAGACACATTAGGTTGGCTCAGAGTAAGAGCTCTGAATACAAAACACTATTAACTTCCCCTGTGGTCACAGGTATCTCATGTTCAAACTGGACATTTTAACAGCACATTCTCTCAAAGGTGAAGAAAGCTGGTTTATGGACATTCAAAAACAATTCCACATTGTTTCATCAGAGCCGTGATCAACTTTGCATTTAGCTGATCGGTCTGATTAATCCACTTACTGCTCATGCAAAGAAATAAAAAGTACAGAAAAGGGCAGCATCAAAAAGTCAATGTGCCACAAAAACAAACAGCTGACCAAAAATATGATGGTTCAATTGTGATATACTGATATCTTACATCTCCCTTGTTTTGCCAAAGCACCACTATAGTGAAGGTTATTATAGTTGAATGGCTAGTTGAGTTGTGTTTTGTTCCAAGTGAGGTATTGTTGAGCATAGCATAATAAGAAATTCCAAATACTTACTGTACAAAGAAAACATCAACTAACACAATATAAATACTCATGTCAAGCACCTTTGGAGCAGAGAGCCTTAAACCTATTGTTTTGGTCACACTAAGGAAATCTGGGTCAAAACCCTCTGCCAAACTGGAAAACAATGGCTATTAGTTCTAATTACCACAAACTCAGTGAGACACTTTATTTCACAGTGCTGTACAGCTGCTGTTTGCTCATGGTTACTATTGATACTGGACGTCTCAGGAACTTTTGAGTTAATATATTCACGCTTCAGTGTCAATGTCATATTGGGCATAACCCCTGCTGGTTTCATAGCACAGGATGAATCCATAAACTGTAAAATAAAGTGTCTACAAAAGGATTAGTAACTCCTCTAGAAAAACACATGTGCCTTGAGACCATTTGAATTCTTAATACAATAGCCATTAAAAAATGTGTGAAGTACAAAGTTGTTTATAAAATACACGGGCCCCATGGAAGTTGGTGCTTTAATGTTCAGAACAGAACACCAGTATTGTCTAGCACCATATATTTGGAGATAATGGGCCACTCTTTGGATTATTAAAAAACAAGGCATCGTACTGTATATTCCTGATATACAAAAACATTCATCATTATTTGCATATAAACAACGATTGGCTATATGTGCGAAAACAAAGAGCTACGACACAAAATAAATCACTTTTTGAAGTACACACTATATACAAAGGATAAAAAGGTAAAATATCTTAATAAATTATCTTTAAAAACAATATTTTACAAAACTATTTTTGATTGTGATACAAAGTGATCCTGAATTTTTAAAACACTAATACAAGGCTCAACAGTTGTATGATAACTTGGACTGAAAAAAAAGGTTCTTATGGTCACAGCTGTCACTGAAGTGTTTTGTGATGTTGTACTTTTTGGCATATCAAGTGAGTCTGTTTTTGCCATTAAAGTGCAACAGGAATATATTTTCCAAATATCTTGAGGAAATATTGACCAATTACAAAAGGGTCAAGAGGTGGAAGGGTTAAAAGTATAAGAGAAGTTGGAGTTACATTCCTCTAATACAAAAGCACCATAGTAAAGCCCCTTTCACACTGCTTGTAAAGAATAAGACTACCAGTATATGTAAAAATGTGAGGTTAAAAAAAGGTATATAGTAGTTTTTATGAGCGTACCGAGCTCCATGGGTCTGTGCTCCAGTGGGGGCTAGACGGGCACGGCTGAGTATTGCACTGCTCACGATCTGGGGGCTTGTCGTGGATCTCGCAGCTCAGATCATTGAAACGCTCGCCATTTGGACGCTGACACACCACCAGCCTTGTCTTTATTCCACCTCCACATGGCTTGGTGCACTAAAGACAGCAGAGGGAATAAAATTTGCAGGTTAGGAAAAACAGTTAGTAAAGTAGGTAAGCTGAGCAAAATCCTTAAATCAATTGTAATGTAGTTCAGAACCTCCACAGTTAACAAACCATCACTCAAAGTGACTGCTCCACAGTTGTCTACAAAAATGTCAGCAAAATTTTACAACCTGATTCTCTTTGCTTAACTGTCTCTGAGGCAAACTGCGGCACCATTAGGCTATTCTGTGATATAAACAGCAGTAAAGTGGTGTTTTTCTTACCTCCCCCCAGTTGCCATAGACCCACTGAGGACATGGCCCCGACTCACAGGATCGTTGCTCACTGGGCCGGCTGCGGTCCTCACAGCTATTGGCAGGATACCCATTCTCATCCTGGCACACAACTACACGCCGCTGGAAACCTCCTGCACATGTGCTTGAACACTGTTGGTACAGAGAGCAAATAGCACATACTGTCACATGAACGGTTCTCACAAACAGGTACACAAAGGGCATACATTACACTGCATATAAAAAGAAACAATGATAGTAAAAGTAGAGCTTCTAAACGTCAAGAAAATTATCTCATATCAGATAACTGACCACATCCGCTGCCTTCCCAAAAATACACATCCTTGGGATAGAGGAAGGAGTAGTCACCAAAAATAGCTTCATGCATTTCCAAGAATTATTGACAAAGTTTAAGGTAGTCCTGGAAAGGGACGATTACTGTTTGATTTAAAAAGTGCAGCTGAAGAAGCCAAAAAAGATCCAAGGGTTGGAGAGTCCAGTGTCATGGAGTTACACAACACTATGGTATGACTTTACATGAATAAGGCTTTATCACAATAAGAGTGAAGGGCCTGAAGGACATGGCCATACATCAAGTGCCTTCCAAAATCATAGATAAAACAACCAGTTTGCCAACTGCCTTTTTGACAACACTTGATGTTAAATGTCTCACCGCGCCCCAGGGTCCAGTTCGCCATTGCTGGGATTGGCTCCGAGGCAAGTTGTTCCTGTTGCTGGGGATTGGCAAGGATGGGAAAGGTCGAGGCTCAGTGGTACGGGAGGGGCACTGAGACATGGCACAGTCCTGCTCTGTGGTGGGACGATCATCTGGATCACACTCACTTTCACTAACTTCTTGGTCACTGAAGTTGACGCACAGTACCTGCCGTGTCGTCTTTCCCTGACCACAGGTTACCGAGCACTGAAAACACATATCCAGATGGTCAAGAGATTAAAATTGATGTGTACAAATGGCCGCAATTTTAGATTTGGATTTAAGCTTTGAGATAACTGCAAAAGGTAAAACCCCAATGGTGTGTTTGTTTGGGTACAAATTTTGAAATGGACCCAACAAGAAAGTGACTTGTGAGCTCTTGGGGTCACTTCTCCAGGTTTGATAACAAAAATGAAACTGCCATGGTCTGCATCAGAGCCCTTAGTGCGAATGCGTTACTTGTTTTCCACCTTTTTTGTACTATATGACTTAATCTTTTTCTTTGTAGCTCTATTTTTTTGCTAACAACTCATTTAAGCTGTGTCCTCTGGATCTAGCCCTTGGGGAAAGTTTTTGGACTTTTTTATGCCATGCAATCTGGTAATTACATTTTTCCCACCACTGTTGCATGGCAACCCCACGTTGTTTACAGCCAGCATCAGCTGGTCGTGCTGAAGCCAGCCAGCACAGCTTTCACAATAGTTATTATCCAAGCAGAGTTATGAAATCTTTGTACACACAGATTATGCAGAGGAGTAAAGAAGCTGTGAGATAAAACAGTGGAACCAAGATGACGGAGATGTTTGGAGAGGAGTTTTAAGGTGCGTCTTCCCACTTTTGTCATGGTAAGGTGAGGTTCCTGGCTAACAAGATGGATGAGCTTCCAACGTTAGCCAGGAGTCAAAGGGAGTTTCAGGAGTGTAGCTTGATGTGCCTCACGGAAACATGGCTGATTCAGTACGTTCACCTCAACAACGTGTCTCTCAACAGCTTCCAGATTGTCTGGGCTGACCAGGACGCCACCTGTGGTGGTTGGACTCTATAACTCCTCCCTTTAAATTATGTACCGGACAGTGGACTACTAACCTGGATATATTCATTTATGTATTTATCATATTCATCTACCTGTAGACTCTGCAATCTGTTTGTAAATCTGTTTAAACACTGTGTAATATCTTAGCACCTATTTAGTGTGCAATATCTGTTTAGCATATTTCATCCTGCTTTAATCACAGTGTAAATAATTTGCCTTTGGTTTTTGTTGCTTTTGGTTTTTAGTACTTGTTTTGTATAGTTTGAACGATTGCTTCTTTTATTACCCCAGTTGTATTTATTCCCTTGCTGCTGTGTTGTATTAAGAGCTATGGTAGCAACAAATTTCCCCCTGGGATTTACAAAGTATTTCTGATTCTGTTTCTGATTAGCGACTTGTAACCTCTGCATATTGTTATGACTGTCATCTCTTGACCTCAAGGTACCAGAAAAACACTTTACTAGAACTTTACTGGAGGACAGCTACTCACTCTTACATACTCTCTTACAAGAAAAAAAGGCAAAAGCACATCTGCTGAGAACTATGTCTCAGGGAGCCCCCCTATAATCAGAGTCTAGTTTGTCTTGCATAAGTTGATCTATTATACTTATGCAACAGCTGTCTACTCCAAAACCTTGCCTAGGATTACACTGTCCAGACGTTTACACTGCTGTGTGGCAATGTTGTTGTAAAACATTGTTTTAGACTCTCTAAGAAGATTCTATATGTGGTAGTAAAATGTATTTCAAGAAATAATAACTACAACAATCAGATAGTACACTCAATAATCTACAGACTCAAAGAATAATCACAAATCTGTCATATAGGAGGACTTTGTCACTATAAGATAAGAAAAGTTTGGTTTGTTTTGGATTATTTAAGGAGCAGTGCATGTGTGTTTCTGTGTTTCTATGTGTGTGTGTGTGTGTGTGTGTGTGTGTGTGTGTGTGTGGTGACCAGACCTGAAGTCTGGCTGAACTGTATCGCAAGGACTGATGAGAAACATCTGTAAACAAGACTGAAGCCCCTCACTGGAGCCCTTGCAATATAAAGCCTCAGAAACTTCACCCTCCGTCCCTTTTCTTCTCTCTCTCTCTCTCTCTCTCTCTCTCTCTCTCTCTCTCTCTCTCAGATACACACTTGCCTTCCAGATGCTACCCTGCTTTTACCTTGTTGCTCATACAGACAGCTTGATCGCGTGTGTAGACACTCAGTGTAGGTGCAAAACCATGTAAATTATACTAAAATAAATAAACTTTGTGAAAAGATCTGGAAAGCAATATCGATGGCAAACAATTTAGAGTAAACAGCAGTGCTGTTAAGATAATAAGATTCAGATTTGAAGAAATAAGCTCACTGACTGAATTGTGAGATTCATCTGAAACTGTCCTTTTTACATTTTGAGATGCTTCGATGCATCGAGGCACAGCTACTTTTCTCTTCACCTCCTCTGCTGGACATGACTTATGAAAGATAATGTGTGATATCTTTGTAAGATGAAACTGCATGAATGGGTATGATGGCTGGTTTACTTACCACTGTCCATTCCAGCACTTTCCACTGTCCACATGCCACTACAGAGCACACTTCTCTGGCAGGGGGTTTTGGAAGGTGGGCACAGGCCGACTCATCTGCCACACCGCCCTGGTTATCGCGGCAGCTTACATATCGCATGCGTGTCCCTTTGCCACAGCTGGCACTACACTGTTGTGCAGATGAGAAATGTTGAGAAATGTTGAGAAACAGGAAACCAGCAAAATAAAAACATTAACTGAAGCTGTGGCAGTAGAACCAACCTGGGTCCAGGAACCAAACCGCCACTGAGTTTTGGTGCCCTGATGGGAGGGGACTTTGGTCCCTGGGAGAATCGGATGGCTGCTGGGACACTGAGCCAGTTCACAGTCCTGTGGAAGGGAGGACACATACACTCATTTATGCAGCGATTAACAAAATGAATACACTGTCACAACATCTGTCCCTGGCTACAAAATGCCATGAATTTCAGAGGTAGCTCCTCTGACATGAAACAGTCATTAAAAACTCCAACTGTACTGCTTCAGCACTGTGTTTGAGAGTAGTTGTGTTACACCACCACCCCAAACCCCTTACCAAAACAACATTAACAGGGTCCCCCTAGTCAGTTCAAACTATGGATTGTGGCAGTAAGCCACTCAGCATAAAGCCCTGATCCCTGTCATAACAGGTCATAGTGGAGTGGTATTCAGGGCTCCAATGCCCATGCTGGCGTGGTTGTAAACTCCACCCCTAATCCACCCCCTCGTCCCTCACCTTCCGCCCTTTCTCTTTTTCCCCTCATGCCCTCTGCTGCCCTCTGACCCCACGTCTCTAGGAAAAGGGTATTATTCAGGTCACACAGGCTCTGAGCTGGCTCCACATTCCACACCCCACCTCCTTAGAGATGCAAACAGCCACCTTGGCAGTGCTTAAAGTCAGTATTTGTACATTTCCCATGTGACTTGTGTTCAACTTGCATAAATAAATTATGATCACAAGTGTGTATGTGCTATATGCTCACTATAACTAAGGTTTTTAGAAATCATACAGCAATATTTAACCCAACTACATTCATGTGAAAGTACCAATCAAAACATCTCTCGCCTCCATGCTGCCTCTCCCTTGTACTCAGTCCTTGATCCCTCTGCCTCTCCCTGTCTTTCTAAACCCTGCTTGGTGGCTAGCGGTGGCGGCACTGGCGGCCTGGTGGCCCACTTCATGGCTGGCTGGTTTGAATCACAACGAGGTGAGGCGACTGCTTCAGGGTCACTGACTCTGCCGGCCCAGGCTCCGGAATTAAGAGCCACTGCGACTACAGGGGGGCCCCATCCTGAGTCTGCATGCTCGGACCTCTGAAACAGATTTACACCCTACAGTGCACACACAAATCTCATGTCCAGCTCAAAACAGAGCCATGGTCCCCACTGATGTTTTGTGCATCCCTTATAGTTCCATGTGACACTTGACAACACAAAATTCACTGACAACTCTAGGTGTAATTGAGCCATGTAATGTTTTCAGTTCACATCACCAGTGGGAGGACAGAGGAAAAATGATTCAAAAGAATAAAAACACGTTGGTGTTAGTCTAACTTAAGCATCAGCATGGAAGGCATGTCGATAACAGAATTTTCAGGATGACACTGAAAGCTTTTTGTTTGTGTGGAGACAAATGGACAGGAACAGCTTCCCTCTCAATCTCTCCCGTAACCAAATAACCAAGTCTTAGTGAGACCAGGTGGGAACAAAGTGTGTGTGTGTGTGTGTGTGTGTGTGTGTGTGTGTGTGTGTGTGTGTGTGTACATGCTTCTTTCTGTCCTTGGTATATACCAGTTTGAGACAACATTGGAACAAATGCTACTCACATGGGAGGGAGACATACAGAGATTGATGGTTGAAACACATATTTATATGATAGAAAAATACGTTTTTGAAAAGGGAAACAAAGGAAACACATCTTACCTGGGTATCAGTGGGTCTGGTGGCAGCATTACATTCAGTGTCATCCATGACAGCACCATAAGAGCCAACTACACACTTCACTGCTCGCATCTGGTAGCCTGGCCCACATGAGGTAGTGCACTGAGTTCACAAAAGGAAAAAAAGGAGAAGTGGAGGACCATGAACTACACAATCCAAATAAAAAAGTGCTGTAAAAAAGTGCAGGAAAAACAGACCGTTCATCTGAGACTGCAGGAAGATCTATTTATTATTGAAATCAAAAGAACCTCCATGGTTTGACATTGATAGTCTCACAAATTACATACACAAGGGACTTTGCTTATAGAGATTGCACCGGTCTTTTTCCATTGTAGCCAAGTCAGAGGGTCCTACCCCACGCTCTCTTCTGCTTCACTGCCTCCAATGAAACAGGGTCAAACTTGTGTGGCGGCAACTTCAACTACCATTTGACCATGCTCCATTAAACAACTTCAAGTATATCTTAACGCATGCACATCCTGATGAGGGGGAACAAATATCTCAAATTTTTGGGTGTCCTCCCTTTTGTGCTCAAACACAAATGAGACAAGGCTAAGAAAACACTGACTAATAGAAAATGCATGCTGCATGTCTATAAATGTATGAAGCTTTGTAGAAGAAGATGCCTACTCATCCATGACTTTCACCTATTTATTTTGGCAGGAAATACTTGATGGGTGTGAGAAAAAACCATGGAGAGAAATGATGAACTTGGCTTATCTCTGGTCTCTCAATGGTTTACATCTGCAATGATTCACGAAAAAAAAAAAAAAAAAAAAACCTACACGTAAATCTTATCCTCCCTGCTGCTTCCCATCACCATATCTTAAAAAGATAAAGGCATCATCTGAGGGTATCTAGTATGTGTATTAGCTTTTACATGCATAAAAGGAAACACCTCACTTTTATATCTAAAGACACAGATTTATATGATATTACCTTGCAGTTTCAGAAGGACACCTGATGTCTCAGTAAGATAACCAGCACAATTTTCAATGGAGCACATAAAAACCCAACCTCTTCTGTTTTAAATACGATTGATTCACATCACAAAAACAACAAGATTTTCCCATAACATTTTCTCCACAAATGATCTTTTTCATATTGCCATCATTTGTATCAAACTCACTGTGTGAACAAAGCTAAAGTATGAGTTAATACTTTGATCAGAACTCACCTGTCCCCAGGGTCCAACCTGCCAAGAGGCACACTCCTGTTGCTGGCAAGTCTGCACGGACTCAGGTTTAGACGAGCCACAAAAGCGATCATCTAAACGGTCCTCACCAAACTGACACCATGTCTGACGATGCTTATAGCCTTTCCCACATGTCACAAGGCACTGAGAAAGTTTCAGAAGTAGATATGTATTCAGTAATAATCAGCCATGGTTGTTAACTGTGACAAAGTCTGTTTGAATGAAGATACATGGCAGACGGATATTGTTGGCTGTTGTGAAAAGTAGTTAATTGAGCGTAGAGGAAAAAACTGTCCTAGTGTTTATTTGTGTGTAAGCACAGTGCATATGCATCCAGTGTAGAGTAGGTGTTTGTATTCAGCAGCACCACATGGGAGATCTGAAAAATTTCTGGAATGCAGGCCAAATCTTTCTAAGCACCACTCTCTACAGAGAGACTGTACAGCAGTTAAGAATAATCTGACACTGTAATCACAGATTTCCCAACACACAGTGTAGTGAGAGAAGGGGAGGAACTCTCCTAAAGCTTTGACACACAATCAACACTGGGATTTTACGTACGACCAACATCACTGTTAGATTTCAACTCTATCTAAGCTGGAGTCTGTTTCTCTCTCCATTGACTCAAACTAGCCATATAAACACTAGCTAGTCATCCTCAGGGAAACGTAGATATGCACAAACCAAAGATGAAATTGTATCTTTATTGGAACTCGCAAAACTCATTATAATGTTTGTTTTAATTTTTCCCATATCTTCTCTTTTCTATATCTAAATCTTAAATGGAAGAAGAAACATTTCAGTGTCAACCTAATTATGCGTGCGTTATCATCATCTTAATTCATCGTCCTGAACAAACTCCTTTCTCTGAACCCTTATTCCATTTATCGGTAATGAGGGTGGATTTTCTCCAATATGTGAGTGTATATAACGTTTTTATGAATAATATATAATCATGATGCAGATCTGAACTGACCTCAGACCAGTCCCCAGTCTTCCATTGTGGACAGAGAAATTCATTGCAGGGTTGGACGGTCAGCTTGTCCCTTTGACTGCATTTGCTCTCATCGCCGCCAGCCTCAGCTGCCTTTCGACACACTGCCCCTCGACGGCGGGTTCCCCCACCACAGCTCTTGGAGCACTGCAGCAAAATGAAACGTTTGAACATCAGGGAGTGTAAACATATATACACAGCCCGAGATAAACTTTGACAAACATCTGGATCATGATAATACACAAACCCCCACAATTCCCACAACAATCTTACCTCCGACCAAGATGAGTACTCCCAGCCACCCGGATTGCAGTCACCATGGCAACCTTCCTTGTCATCAGGCTTGCGCTGACTGCTGCAGTAGCGGTCATCAACTTTCTGGGTCTTCCCATCTGTATGGCTAATTTTGGCACAGTAAATTTCCAGAGTTCGATATCCCAGGCCACACTGGGCAGTACACTCACTCTTGCGAGCCACGTGCCACCTGCAACCACAGTGATCAGGTATCAGAAAGTATGGAGCGATGAAGTGTAGAGAAAACGGTTGATTGGTTCACACAATGACCCAAGTTTAGTTAAAGCAGAAACACAAACCTGAGTTCACAATCAGTGTTGCAGGACTCAGTTATGACAGCAGGTCGAGCTGTACCGTGACACCTCTGGTCTGACACCACCACCCGGTCAGACTCTCTGCTGCAGAGAATCTTACGCTTACGCTCTCCTATTAAGACAGAGATACAAATAGGACTATTGGAAAATGTTGGAGATTGTATATAAACCTATTCAAGACATGAAACAGAAATATGGCAATATAGTATTTTGTTTTTGATACTTAAAACTAGTCACATGTATGTACTTTATATTATGATTTCACGGTTCATCACATCCCTCAAAGTGTTAAGAAGCAAGCTGTCACCTTAATTTGAAAAGGTTTACTAAAAATTCAATACACAAAACACCACTGGATTTCAATCCTATCACCAACACTGTGTCCAATACCCTGTACTGAATCTCAGCCAAATGATGGTACAGTATGGGAACTAACTACATTTGTTTAATGCTCCAGACTTACTTGGACAGCAAAATACATCAAAATGATCTGACAACATAACTTTTAAGCAATCTTTCCAACAGTGTGAACACAATATTTTCTCTTTGCAATTTGCTTACTGTTATTCAAACAAGACAGTGTCAAAAATGGGGAAAGTGTTTCCCAGAAGAGTGTTTGAGTTATAACACATAACAGGTTTTTGAGTTTACCTGCAATATGCCTCTGCACGCCCACATACTCTGACATATCTACACTCATGCCAGAGAAGTTAATCTGCCCCAGCTTACGATGAGGTCAAACCTTAATCGCTCGGTCCAAACTTATATGTCTAGCATAAACCTGTCAACTCTAGCTCAACAGCCCTCTCTTTTCAATCTGGCTGGCTCAGCAGTTCCCACATCTCCTGATTCTGTTCCATCTCATCTTTACTTTGGCCAAACCATTCATCATTGACGGCTCCCATCACCTCACTGTGCCAATCCCTTGTGCCTCCCCCTCACCTTGGCACAGACGGCTGCACTCCTGCCAGGGCCCATAGGCATCCCAGAAGAACTGCTGAGGTTTGTCCTCTATCGGGATGTTAAAAGAGTACCTGACATCTGGGTTGTAAAGGTTCCCTACAGACAGCACCTGTGAAACATGCAAGCAATGTGATATGCATTAGAAAACAGTCATATTATTGCTTTTTCTAGCATAATGGATCATACACATGTGAAGAACAAAACTTTCTGCATGAAAGTGGGTTTAAATGTTGGGTTATCATGCATTCATAATACATTCAAAATCCCATTTTTCCTAACTCAAATTCAAATGATCCCACTGCTTATAACACTAGTCCAGCTTTGAAACTCCTACATGGCATATTGAACCCTGTTATAAGTGTAGCTTACCTGGACAATGATCTCCTCTTCAATGCGCTCAGTGCAGTTGATCCTCTCAATGACATGGTCAGAACCGCTGTACTCTATGATGGCATTTCCCACTTTGATTTCCCTTTTGAACATGCTGACCACAAACTCTCCATTAAGCAGGAACTCTCCACGGCTATTTGATATGGCTGCAGGCACACAGAAGACAGCAGTCACTTACTTTACCTACTTTGCTGGATCATATGTAGGAGGGAGGCAGAATGAGCCTCATTCAGTAGTATTTTCTAATTCAATTTTTGACAAAAACCAAAAAAATGAAAGGTTTTTGAACATGATGCTAGTTTAATATAAACCATTTAAATAGAACAAAAATAGCTTCCATGTGACAGGACCACATAACAGCAGAGTAAGCAATATTTCATTTTATGGAAAGTCAAGTACAGTAACAAACAGTGACTAAAAGTGGCTAACAGTGGCTAACAGAGCAGTTTTATTGGGTAAATAATCCCAATTCCTAGTGAAGTCCTATCTAAGAGTATCCTGCTCTGTGCAACGGCCAGTCTGCTGCACCCATTCTCCTTAATGCGATTAAAGAGCTAATTTCCTGACTTTACTTTCCCCGCCATTTCACACATTACACTAATATGACCACGGAGAGCAGCCCTTATCCCAGTTAAAACATCACCACTTTGGGCCCCTTGTGACTATGCTCTCACTCACAGCTTGACTTGTAATTAAGCAAACGGCAAATAAACACACGCTCAGAGAATTATAAAACACAACAATAATTACAGCAATGTGCATATACACTCTGCACCTGCAGACACACATGTTGACCTTCATGGAATGGTAGCCAAAGGGCTTTCGAAACTCAAGTATAAGCATGCTCTTACCAACGTGTAGACTAATAGCTGACAAAGCAGCTATTAGTGTACAGAAGTGATATCTGGACTGACAGATGGGCATATGGTACAGAAAGTCACACACAGAACTACAGAAAATGCACGCATGCATCCACACACCCAAGACAAACACTCCTGAAACGGTATTCCCAGGCCTTAAGGCTCATCATCTTCTTAGCGTACGTACAAGATGCCAACTTCTTGAGGTTAGAGTTCAGATTTGCACTCAGAGATATTACACTAATTCTGAAAGTTGAATACACTGCGGTGCAGACAAACCATAGAGATAAAAGTAAGAGCTTTAAACTGCACACATGAGCTATGACAGAGCTGAAGCTGTAAAAAACAAAACAGAGTATGCAAAACAATGGCATATTATCATTATCATTATTATCAAAGGATGTCTTACCAAGGTAGTTGTCATCCTCTGGTTTCCCTGAATAGCTGTGCTGACGCACATCTATATTTGTTGCACCACTGGGTATTCGCACTACTTCATTATAGCCTGTAAGTGTTGTGAGTGATAGGAAAAGGGACATTAGGAAAGTAAGTTCTCAGCCTGAATTCACAAAAAAGTCTCACCATTGGAACAATCTGTTGTGACAATGCAGATGATGTTTAAATTTTTGCTAACCAAAAGTCAGACAAGAATGTCTTCTTTGAACATATTGTAGCTCACCATAGCGGACGATGTTGAAGGTGCCAGCCACAGTTTTGCAGGAGGAGTTATCGCCCCCACACACACCACACTTGTCCCTTCTGGCTTTAGAGTTCAATACATGGTCACAGCCTGCTTGCTGCATGGGGCAGGGTTTGAAATGTAAGATAAAGGATAAAACACAAAGATATGGCTGTTAAAACAAAGATAATGAACATTATACAACATAGAAATTGTATATTACTTTTTGATATAACCTCTAAAAGACTGTTTCTTGGTTTAAGTCCAACGCTACAATACTGCAAATCAGAGAGGCTGTTTCATAGCCTTGTTTTTTCTTCCTGGATGGAATATTGACCATGAAAGACTGATTCAAACACAGTGACCCATAAAGTGGTTTCACAAGATCTTAATGAATTCATCCATATCACTGATGCACATGTGAAATTAATTTCCTCTTAAAAAAACACTCTGGAAATGGCATGTGCTCTGCTTGTCATTAGTGGACTGTGGATAGGCTGACTCACTAGTAAAAGATGATTTAGTTCTACAGTATATGTGGAAATCCACTTGCTGAGATCAGAAAGGCAAGTAACTGGACCTCAGTCCAACCAAAACACTGTGTGTGGTTCAAAGTGTACACACAGCAGCCCACTAGTGTTTTTTTCAAGGAGCATATTGATGTGCATGGTGTGTTAGTAATCAAGCTGTCAAACTCAAACTCTATCCGTCAAAGGCTCAAAGCAATAAACAGTCTCTTTTGAAGAAGGACTGAAGCTTTTTTTTAAAGAACAAAAACAAAAACAAAAACATGTAATCTTTTGGAAATGATTACACAGACCCACACAATAACTTTGCAAGTTTGGTCAAAGTGAAAAACCTAAAGTTTTGGAACAAACTCAAATGTGTATGTGTATTCCGGCTGAAGAATCAAGGGTTATCTCGGTAAAGGACCTCACCCTGCACAGGCCCTGGACACAGATGTCGTTGGTATCGGGTCCACATGGAGTGCCATCAATGACCCGGTCCCTGAGCTGATAGTAAGCTGTGCTGCCTGCCACCCTGCAGAACAGCTTACACCTGTCCTTCATCAGGACTGACAAGAGGCACACATAGAGATGAAAATTCATTACAGGCAGTGTTGAAATCAAACTTAATGTGTGTGTCTAAATATGGGGTTGGTTAAAAGAAAAAGGTTCTTACTTCCGCTGTACTTGGGTACCCAGCGAACATTTGGAGGTAGACCGTTGATGTTAAAGTGCCTGCCATCAAAAGCTGCGCATTGCTCCTCCCTGAAGTCTTTCTTCTGCCTGGAGCAGGGCTCAGAGTTGCAGGAACGGAACTTCATTCTGCGGCCAACACAATACATTCCTCCATTCCTGGGCCTGGGGGCAAGATCGGGGAGGCCAATAAGCCAAGCTTAGTTTAATCTAGTAATTTACATTACTGAATGGAACATGCAAGACATTTTTCCTTCAAGTCAAAACATCCATCTATCCCCTCTTCACTTTCACCATACTACCACATGTCTACATCATGTCAGAGATGCTATTTGTGGCTTCAAGCTCATCATGACCTGTTGTTTTCTTGTTTTCAGCATAACCAGGGTGAGAGGACACCTTCAAGGAAACTCAATGACCTGATTCTTATTTCAGGAAACAACTCTGGAATATCTTCGATCAAAGGGTCTGTCTTGATGAATACTAACTATGGAAAGAATTCCCTTAAGGAGGCTTGATCTATGCAACATTGACTTTGGTAGCTAAAATGGAGACAAGGTCCACTAGACATGAATGACTACAAAGGGAGGAACTGCTCACACGGGTCGGTTGCATTCGCGCACGGCAATCTTGATTCCCCCGCCGCATGTCCGCGAACAGGTACCAAAGGGACTCCAAACTCCCCATGCTCCCTCCACAGGTGTGGCGTCGTGCTCTTTGGCTATGCACAGGCCATGTTTGCAGTGCTGTAATGAAACAGAAACAGTTGAGATATGGGTCAGATGAATGAGGAGTGCATGGGTGCAAGATGGGAGCAATGAGGTGAGCCAGCAGAGGAAAAATAAGCGTGAGACAGAGAAAAAGTCAAAAAAGGAGAAATACAGACAGAGTGAGCGCATGAAATCTTACCCGTAGAGCTGGCAACACATCTATCTGCTCTCCAGCGCTTTGATGCTAATCTGGGAGAAATTATACAGTAAAGCAACTAAAAAAAAATAACCAACTGAAAAAGACTGTCACAGCTGGGTCTGTCTTGAGAAGAAGACAAGTAAACGTCACGTACAAAGTCAATAAGTACTCCTCAGCCCCTAACAGTTGGATAATCTTGCACTCTTTCACAAACACACAACAACTTCAGTGTTTAGTGTGGGGCCCTCTGGCATGGCACAGAATGAGAAGTTTGTGCAAACATGAAATGTATCAACATTTGTCCCTATTTATAGTTGTGTGAAACTAATGCAGCTAACAAAACGTCATTCTTTTCAGCTACAAAAGACACTAGTGGGTAAAATGTAATAATTTATGACCTCACAACAATGTCACACGTCAGTCGTAGTCTAAGACTACAGTTAACATGGTCAAAACTAAACATGCTGATCTGCTCTTCATATTGAAAATTCTAATATTGGCACTACTTGGCTCCCCAGAATTAAAATACTTGGAAAAAACTGTATCATTATTGTCACTCAACCTGAAAAAGCCTAGAAAGCCACAGCCATTAAGTGGGGATTTTGAAAATGTAACATTTCAGTTTGTACATACTGTACATATATGAATGATAAATGAAAAGATAAATGTTGCAACAAATTAGATTTAAAAGAGTCAAAACTTGAGCAACATCTCTTTACAGAAACTAGAGTGTGTGACCTTCACCAGGGTAAATAGAAAAAGTAACTACCTGTTTTTCAACAATTTCCATCATCTCCCTGTTCTCTGATTTTTGTTCTACTTTGGTTGACGGCTCACCTTTTAGACTTTTCTGCCTTTCTACTTATTCAAAGATAGTTACCTTTCCAGGGGAGCAGTCCGTGCCATCAGCCCAGGGCATGTGTTGGGTCCTGCAGCCTCTCTGGGCGCCTTCAGGACTGGTGCACCACAGCCTTCTGCACTGGGTCTGAGAAAAACACAAACACATAATATGAACGCTTTTATAGTTTTATATTTTTATTAAATTTGCAAAACATCAAGGATAGCTTCAAAGATTGTGAGGAAAAGATGAACTGACACAATATGTGGAAAAAGTGAAGTGCTGTGAATACTTTCCAGATGCACTGTATACAACACAAACCTTTGGTAGGTAGACTGGGTCCTTTTTTGGACTATGACCTTTCTGATTAGCACAAACTATTAGGAAAACTATTCCATCTATTAGAGCTAAAGGTTGTCATATACAGTGTGTGTGACCTAAAAGTCATCAAATATAGCAGAGAATCTCTGCAGCACATATAGCCACACCAGAGACTTCTCCCAGAGAACCACATATGCAACATGACAGTTTAGATTAACACACAAGTCCACTTACCATATAAGGGCACACCTGAGTCCCCGGCCCAAATATCAATTCACATTGTTTATTGACATTGTATATCCGTCCAGGGAGCTGCTGCGAGAGACTGTATGGCCTAGAAACGGGCTCATCAAGCAAGCATTCACCATATCCTGTGCTATTAAGAAATAAAAATAAAATGACTTAAAGAAAAAAGGGAAAAACAAGAGACACAAACAGACAAAAAACACACTCAGTACAGCGGAGAGGTCATTTCTTTCTGTACATCTACTACACAGAACTCCTACAGTGCACAAAGTTTTCTTGACAGATTTCTGTCCACTTCCAGTCAACTTTACTTAGAAAGTGGTGTTGTTTCAGGAGTTTGATGAGGAAAGCAGTACTTATGACTGCAAAGCAAAAGAGATTAAGGATATAATATCACAATCTAGACTGTAATACTGTAGGAGTTCCTTGATCTTCCACAGTGGATTAAGGAGGCTTTTGAAGGAAGAAACTAGAGACTGTAGCAGCACTAAGAGTTATAACGATTTATTTGTATACCCTAAAATGTGTCTGATGCTGCCAGAAGTTGGGAAAATACTGTATACAAACACTGCACTGTTTGTGTGTGTTTATATATATTATTATTATACCCTACATGCTTCAGAGCAGAACAAAAAACATCTGAATGTACAAATCCATAATGCATGCATGTCTGAAAACAATCTGAGAGAAAGGAGGACAACTTACTCAAGGAACTCTGTGATGTACTTCCTGCTACACTTGGACCACATCCAGGGGTTTGTGTTGTAGTTTAGAGTAGGAGCCATCACATGTTGCTGAATCTTCACTCCATCCTCCTTACACTTGTTACTGTCATCGTGAGGCATGTTGAATCTGGAAGAGCAAAAGAAAAAACACATCGACATAATGATTCTTTTGGTGGAAACTTTACACTTTTAATTTAGAGTTTCCTGAATCAACAATGACAAAACACCCATGGAAAAAATGCTTCTTTGCGTGTTTAAGTATTTCATTTTCAGCCACATGTTTTTCATCTAAACATCAAATTCTAGCTTTTGCTGTCACTGTGTTACTGGCTGTGGGAAAACCATTCCCGGTTGTTGTTGAAAATAATGCAGAGCATTTGTATTGCCTGCCTGTGGGGAGTCTGGAAAGAAACCAGCACAGTATTAAATTATATAAACACTGGGCAACCACCATAGAAAAATTTAGATGTGAAAATCAGAGCACAGTTGGTATAAGAGAAGCATTCAAACCCCTGCTGGGTGAATAATAAGATCCAAGTCAGTGGTAACCAGGTATACCACCACACCTCCCACAGTCCTCTTTTTGATTGAGCTCCTCAGCTCCTCGGCTCCCCAATCAACATGTACCATCTAACACTGACAACAGGAGCCTATCAGTCACCATGCATGTCGACACAGCCTGATGTGGGTAAACTTAAAATAATTCCACCTCTTGTTTTTATGACAGATGGAGCATTTGTTTTGAATTGATGAGGACATTTAACTTCTGCAGACACTTTCTCTTCCACCCCCCCTCCCTCTCTCACACAGCACTGGCTCAAACAGGCTATGGGACAATGCGAAATAAGCTGAAGAGTATCTGAAATTATGAAAACCAAACTGCAAACTATTCCTGATTCCTCTAAAACTAAAAGCCAGCCATAATCATGGCATGATGAGGTGCTAGAAATCCAAAAGCCACCAAATGTAAAGGGAAAGTCAGAGGAATGTACGGCTGCAGTGCTGCTGTCCAAATATGCAAGATTCCTTGATCCTCATCTGTTAGTGAGACATGTTTGGATTCCTAGAAAGACCTTTGAAGCTCTACCAATGTCCTGCTGAAGCCAAAACGCTCATCATCCAGGAGTGATGACAGCACTTAAATAAACAATCAGAGGAAACATGCTGTGCTTACACATGGCCAAGTTCATGGGCGATGGTGAAGGCAGTGCTGAGTCCATTGTCCTCACTTATGCTGCAGCTCCTGTATGGATCACATACTGTACCCAACTCTGCAAGTCCTATAAAATGAGGAGAAAAGACCGGCTTTAGTTGTTTTCTTGATAGCAACTGTGGATGGATCATGGCTTTAGAGAGTTTTTAAGCACATATAAAGAGAAATCCACATACCTAAGGTGTCACACTTGTCCCTTGCTCTACAGATGTCCTGCCTGAGGTGGAGACATTAACAATGATTGGTCAGCAGCACTGTCAGTCATTGCCTCAGAGGAATATCTGATTCCAAAATCTAAGATCCTATTCTAGATCTACCACATGCCACTATAATATGCTTGTTATGTTTTTAGCACCTGGTGATGAGGATGGCAGTGTCATGATGTGAATGATGGTTATCATCCAGGATGTTCTGGCTCTGTTGCCAAATGCAGAAGTTCTTTAAAGTGGTTTGTGCATTAAAGGAAATGACTGGACCATCCTGGGTACACAGACAGATGAATGGCATATCATGGTTGATAAGTGAGCTCACCATTAACTTGTTGTCAATGTTATAGAACAGAGAAAATAACAAATTAAACAGGCTTACCAGCTCATTGTTGATTATTACTAACTTTACAATCACAATGTTAATCAAGTTGCCGATGCTGGGGTCTTTGTAGATAGAGGATACCTGAATAACAGAAACAAAACATGAACTTCACAAAGAGAATGAAACACGTTTTGAATAGAAAATTTGCTCCAGATCAGGGTAAATACCTGTTACAACATTTTCATAACATTAAACCACTTGAAAAGAGGATTTTTCTCAACCCTGCTCAAAGTAACATACTTTAAATACAAATTGTTTTGCATACAAAAAACAATATGCAAGGGCACCTGCATGGCCTAGCACTTGGGTTGCACACCCCAAGAGGCTTGGGTTCAAACCCAATAGGGGCATCTTTCTAGCATGTCACTCCCCACTCTCACCTTGTTTTCTTCTCTATCCATTGTCCTATCCTTTCTGAATAAATCATTAAAAACAACTTAAAACAAACTAACTATAATGTATACATGCCTTCAAATGATTCTTGAGAAATTGCAACACATCTGCATTACATATGTTATCACATATTATGGTCTTATTTTCCTGAATCATTGCTTTTTGAAGCCTCCATTTCTGCCTAAAAATGTTTGAGTTAAAACAGCACAGCTGGGCTATCAAAGTCAATGTTTTATGATTTAAAAAAAAAAATCCTGAAGCTGGTTGCTGGGAAAGACTCAGATAAAGTTCTTCATGAAAAAATCAGCAACAACAATTTATCGGAAGTTTTGAGGATGTTGCTTTTATCACACACCACTTTCTAGTCGTTGTCCAGCAAGTACCAAGGGATATGGTTGATCAGAAGATCAAGTCGATAATGGCCCGAGCCCCCGTGGAGAAGGCAGCCTCTGCCAAGAACAGAATATAGGTCATCTCAGCCTCCCCCCGAGGACTGCCGGCCCCAGGCGTCTGCAGAAGCTGGTGTTTGAAGTGGCCTAGAGTATGTGGTCTATGTGACATACCTGAGCTTATTTTTAACATTCATCAAAGCTGTCAGGAAGGGTCTACCTCAAGCTGCCCTCTTTTCCCCCTGGCTGTTTGAAAGTGGTGTTTACCCCTGCCCTAGTCTGCCCTTTTCCCTCCCACGGCCCTTCTCAAAAGCTGGCTGACCGACTCGCAGCACAAATAGGACAGTAAGACTGGTACAAACATTCAGTGCACCATTATGCACACATTTATCCATTGTCAGTCTGTAAATGTACATGCAAGACACACACTTTCACTTCCCAGCCATGTCTGCCAACCAATTTCATTCTGAGCGCAGTCTTAAAGCTTTCTCAGACAGCAGTACTTACGATGGACATTAATGTAAGTATGTAGTGCTGTAGATTGCTGCCGTGATGCTCCACCATTCTGCTGTCAGCCACTAGCATGACTTCAACAAAGCGCGGGTAAGAGAGGAAGCGCTTTGATCTCCTGTGAGGTCCTGAGTCACCGCTGCTATCATTTGATGGCCGAGCGCTAGCGCTGCCGCTCTGTGATCTGAGCAGAGGATCGCTGGCAAGGCTGGCGCTCAGGGACTCTAAGTCAGTGAATACACCAGCACTGACCACAGGGGCAGCATCGGAAACTGCGGTCACATCGGCCACTGACCTTCCTCCTCTTAGCTTGTGTCTCTTGTGTCTGTGTTTGTGCCCTGGGGAAAGAGGAAAGCAACATGTGAAAACAGGAAAATATGAAGGAACTATGGAAAGTAGTAAAACGTAGGAACAGAAGCAAGAACGAAAAATGTTGAAAATTGGAAAAACATTCAGTGAGGTGAAATGGTTGTCTGTAAGTGAGTATTGTTAAAAGATGTTGCTGCCTCCTTTGCTCTTTTGTTTATTGTTGCTCAATGAGTGGGTTGACAAATGAATGCTGCCTGGAATGCCTTTTATTTCTCTCTCCCTCCTCTGAAAGAGGAGGGGAGGAGGGCATAGAGTTCAGGCTAGGTAAACCTGGCACCCAGCCATAAAAAAATGGAGCACAAACTGCAGTGAATAAATGAAAAGTAGTCAGTTAAACAAATGGGAGGCACTATTTCTCAACAATGAGAGGACTTAGGTCTGATTTTGATCGTGACATGGCAACAAAGCTGCTAAATGCCTGTTTTTTTTCTTTTTCTATCAGATGCAGATCACCCCCCTGGACCACCAGCAATGCAGCATCAAAAAAAAAAAGAAAAAAGCCGGTCTACAGTATAGTGGTGTTTCACTTCAAGTTAAAAAGATTAGTGACTGAGTCCAATGAAGCTATGTACTATTCCTAAAAACTTTAAGGTAAATGTGAATCTGTTCAAAGATGGAACAATAATCATCTGAAAGTGGGTCAAATTCATGTTCCCTTCGGGCTTTAATAATACTCACACGCACATGCACATGCACAGACACACAAACATACTTCTATACACTACCAGCCAAAACATGGCTACACACACGCACACACACACACACAAATATATATAACATGCAAACGCAAACACAAAGACAAATACGCCCTCTTTCTCCCTCTCTCTCTTTCACACACACACTCAAACACACATGCATGCACACAAGTAAGTCTAAACATCTGCCTGCATAAAAAGTGTCCATCAGACAAAGAGAAACATATTTCCAGATTTATTTATTGTCGAAGTTTGGATTATTTGACCGTTTAAAGTTGGCAAGACATAATTATACAATTTACACTATGTGTTCATTGCAGAGGGTCTAACTAACTTTCTTATCAAAGAGGCAGAGGAAGTGCAAGAGTCAACAGGAAGTTCAGCCAGTAAACTGAGATGGGGAGATACAAGGGTGAACTTCAAAATGATTTTTCCTGTGTGAGAGTAGGAAAACTTTATCAGTACTGTGCTATATGTGAACTGGACCACTTTTACATCATACTTTGGTTTGGTCATTTTGCCTCCTTTTTTTTCGCTCACAGATGGAAGACATATCTTAAATGCAAAGTGCCATCCATCTACTACATCAAAATAAAAAGTTGAAGTTATCAGAATTCACTCATATACTGTTTCTATTTGCTTGGTATTATAATTAAAATAAAATGTCATCATGAAACAGTTGAGAGAGTCAGAAGAAAGTATCTCAGCAGTGTCATTCTTGATTTTGAAGTGTATCTCTTAAAGTAAACAGAGGTTTATTGTGTGCTCACTGTGAAAATAAAAGCAAGATATTTCCAGACTTTTTTTCAGCTTCTGTGCAAATGAATAGCAGAGATGTGTGGCAGACAGAAAAATGAAAACCCACAAAAATGAAAAACCAATTACACCTGCCTTCATCAATGGGAACCTTTTCAAAATCAACAACATGGGCAAATACTGAACTGACTAACCACCATATAGTACTGTATATGTTAAGGTGTTGAAAAAAAGTAGGTTGGCTCAATTTGTGAGCATTGTCATTATTGTTTTTGTATACTGTAACGTACCTGAAGTGTCACAAGGTGAGTCCTCCCCAGATGTCTGTTTCTTGGGTGAACTCTTCCTGTATACAATATGAGGTTTTGTGTGTTCCTCTTCATAGTGTTCTCCTTGATAGCTGTGTAAGGGCTCAACAAAATATTCCCCATCTGGAGACCTGAAAGTGCCAAGCTGGGTTGAGAAAAAAAAAGCATGATAGTTAATATCCATACGTTTGTTCCCTTCAATATTAGTTTCTTTCTAGAATCAACATAGACTCAACATTGACAGGACATGCATAGACTTAAATAATACTTTCATTTAGTTAGCGGGACACCATACCATAGTAATACAATCAATGGTTTTACTTAAGAAAGTATAGTATTGCCAAACAACAGTCAAACTTGGCTTATTCACTGTGCAGTAAATAGGCCAGAGAATATAAGCAAGGCCAAGCCCTGAGGGTTTGAAAAGAAAAGGTAAAATGAGTGAATTTGCATGCATGTAGGAATGGTCTCAAAACAGGAGGAAAAGAATAATCGGGGACGTCTGATTACTATCAGGGAAAGAGTGGGACTATTTCTTTTTGGCAAGCATGTTGAAAGTGTAGTTTCAAGCACTCAGGCTGTTGAGTGAGGCTGCAAAGCTCGGGCCTTTATTACCTCAGATAAGGTACAGTGAGGGCCAACTGAAGCAAATTTTGAAACCTCACTTTTGATTAAAGTTTGGCATGAGTCATATTAGCAAATAAGGATAATGGATCATAGCAAAAGATAAAACTATCCTACATGAGCAAACATTTTCAGTAGATATGACTATCCATCAGTAACAGGTCACAAGGGAAGCCTTCTTATATACTTACATTCCCATAAGAAAGCTACTGCTGTGATGGGACTTGTGTACAGATTGACCCAGGGAGTTGGACAATCTTGAAAGGACTCTCCTATATCTTATATACCAGTGGCCACCAGTAGTACTTCCTATTTTCTATAGTATATGCCTTTGGTGGTCTTAAATAAATACAAACCATGCTCTATAAAGCTAACTTCACTCCCTTGAGCTCTCTGGAGGACATGGCAGTCACATCTTTCCTCACTGATCTGTCATTTGAGATGAACTTGACCCTCAACTCATTTTTATCCAACTGTGTTTTTATGAAGAAACTCAAGAGTGCACTGCTCCTCTCTTGCACTGTTGCATCTGCAGGCCTGAGAGTGGGACGAGTGGGACCAGTTTGTGATGACGTCAGTACCAACCACCCTCCCACGGTACGAGCGTGCGTAAATACGTCACCAACAGCCGGGAGAATGAGGCATGGAGGCAAGATTTGGAAAAGCTTTCATTGAACTTGGATAAGAGGAAAAGAATCAGGGACCACATGCCAGTACAGTATTATTATCTAGAAGTTTTTGTACTACTGGCTTCACCACACAGCACGTTATTGAAGTGAATATGAGCCGGTAGATCAGTCCCTAAACTGTCTTTTACCAGTTTCTTTTAAAACTAAATTTAATGTGACGAACTAAGTGACGGGTTTTATCCTTTACCACACGTTTATGTAAATTTTCTATGCGCGTAATTCTTAAAAATAAATTACGTTTGAAGGGAAAAGATGTTTGAATCCAGTATGAAGTAAAATACAAATTTCCATTTGCAAGCAAACTTTGTCCATGCTAAGTGTCCATGCGAATTTGTTTGTGTTGTATCTGTAATAATGGCCCCTCAAAACACCCTGTGGTAAAGTCATCTCATGCAGACTAACCGTGCGTAAAAACTCACCAGTCCAGAGCACAAACTGATGACCGCGGCATGTTCTGCTTGTGCATTTACTTGTCCCTTATAGAAGCAGTGTCTTAACTCCGTGTCCTCCTCCTCCTCCTCCTCCTCCTCCTCTTCTTCTTCTTCTTCCTCATCTGCTGCAAAATCCGTTATGTTATCTCCTCGGGGTACTCCAAGTACTGTCACAGTGTAAAGAGGTGCGATAAATCCCGAATCCAGCGTGAGATTGAGGTGATAATTCTGTCCAAAAGCAGATATCCTGTAGTGAATATTTGGCGAGGCCCAGTGATCCGTAGTATTACCGGTGCTTTCGTCCAAACTTCGTCTCTTCCTCTTGAAGTGCACACTAGTTGGAAACTTGTCACCGGCTTCATTCACTCGCACCGGTGTTACAATCTCATACACACTGATTCCGTCTTTTACTGGGGAATGCAAGCAGATTAATAACATTTCAATTAAGATTGTGCACTCCACAACATCCATACAAATCAATAGCGCACATGTCAATCGATCGATTATAATTTCAATGCCTTCATAATACAGTTTAAAAGTAATGCAAGTACAATATAAAGAAAGCGCTGCAACTCGTGTGCTTGGCTGCATTCAAAACTCATTCATTCTCTGCTCTCTCTGCAAGGAAATAACCTCCCGAGAGACAAATGCACGGGTTGTCATTTCGGTATACTTTACCTGTGCTGGAGTTCAAAAGCAATTTCCCCGTAGATGCGACTACATTCAAGAAATCAGGGAATAGCAGGAACCCCAAGCCCCAAAAGAGCACATGCATGATTGTCCACGTTCAGAAGAGAGTGGCAGCCTGTATTCCTGTAGTAATAATATATTCCTCCGGTCACTCCGGCCTTTCCGCCTCCTGTCCGCCTGCCACATTCACTTTTATTATCCTCGGCTCTTTGGTAGATGGTCTCTGGCCGGTGAAGTACACTGCTGGGACGTGAGCGCTTCGCGGATTCCCTGACGAACATGCATAATGCAGAGAGGAGTGGGCTGCTCAAACAGTCAACTGCGATGGGCTCTGCTGCAAGCCTGTGCAGCTTTCTTCACAGCTAGGGGCGGGGTATCACTCAGGCAAGGTACCCTGGTGATACAATGAAGCCACTCCCGTATGCTGTGGTGAGGACTCACTTATATCCACTATGTGATATGATCTGTAAATTGTTGCTCATCCCATCCTGGTTACACCCACCAGTTTGTGTGAGCTGTTACAGGTTAACATCAGCTTGCACAAGATCCATACCCAGGGGCCCACTAAAAAATGACCCCATGGACCGTATTCACCAAGAATCATGATTTAATTATAGGCTTCTCAATTTGACATGTTTTCAAATGTAGTTCAATAACTTTTAACGAATGGGCAGTTACATGGTGTGAAGGGCAGATCAGACCATAACCCTGAGGTGGGGCCTATATAGGGAATACCTGCCCTGGGGCCACAAGCCAGATAATGTGGACAGTGCTGTATGCTTAGAAGTACATGGGATCACTGGGTGACAAAATTCAAACTGGCAAGCACTATAGTCACATACACTAGTGATTTGAGGTCTTAAGTAGGTGCTGGAAAAGGTATTGTGTGGGGATAATGGTAATGATTTTATGAGCTATAGCCTCCTCAGTAGAACAATGCCACAGACAGTATGGAAGCCTTTGTAGGTGCCTTTGTTATGTGGGGGATCAAAGAGGGGGCCATCCAGTCTGTCTCCTGCCACATTCATGAAAAAAAAAACCATGCTCAAACGCAAAGAGCCATTCACAGAATACACACTTTGTTGTACTTTTTCTAGTTGTTGATGGTATTATTTCAGGCAGGTGCACAGACCAAATTAGACACTTCAAAAGATCAAACAAGGTACTAAAAAGAAGTGAAAAGGCAAAATGTATAGAATTCACATCACAGATTAAAATGTCATCAGCAAACTAAAACATTGTGAACTATGTTCCACTGTCATTTTTAAGGAAACTGTCAAGCCCTTTTTTATTTGACCAATGAGAAGTACATCAGGCTAGTTTGATTTATTATGAAGAAAACACAGACCTTGAACTGTCCAAAAATATTTGAAAGTTGTCATTAATTAGTTGAAACACCTGTGCATTTTCCCTTCTGTCACAACGATATCCATCATTATCAGTCTTTTAAACTTATTGTAAATAAATCACAGTAAAAATCACCAAACCAACAAGAATACTTTCCCATTATTGTCATAAAGTATTTCTTCCATTTTTTGCCAGCTTTCCAATTATTTGATTTTAACAAAGCCTGGGTTTTAAGTTAGCATGCTCCGTGAACAAACTTGCTTGAACAACTTAGCCGTTTCGAGCGTTTCTCCCTAGAATGTCTACCCTACCAGATAGCAAGTAACTAGTTAATGTTCATTAATCCCTGTTTAATGTGACTAATATGCACTTTGAAGAGTTCTAGTTTGGTTGTTTTCCCTGCTTTGATAAGTTTCTTGAACAGATCTGTGGCTATTTTTTCTCTCTAAAACAGTCATCTGCCAGAATTTTTGATTCAGCTGCATGCTGGTATTAGTCTGATCAGCTGCGCCTGTACGCTGCCCATATTAATCAGATTCCTTAAAAAGCTTACTTAACTTGTTTACTTGTCAAATGAACTGTTTGGGTGTGTTTTTAAGCATAATGCCATTAAAAAGTGCAGTGGTGCAGTTGTGTTATCACAGCATAAGAAACAATAGTTTAAATATAGTGTGCTTACAATAGGTCTTCAAAAAATAAAAAATAAAACACATTAATCCTTAACCTTAAACAATGTGATTAATGCGTCAACACTAACAACCCTAAACAAATTGTTAGTGTATTAAAGTGGAACAAAGGCAATAATCTGTTGGTATAAAAGGTTTAGGCTAACTTCATTAACATGATTGCCATGTCAAGCACTTCAGTTTAAGTATAAGTTTGAAAGATTTTTAGATGGATTCAATAAAGTTTAGGATAATATACGTCAAAATTAAATACTTAATACTTACTTTACAAACTAATGCACATAAACACACAGGGAAAATACACACAACTAAGATGTAAATTAACTATTGATGACTGCAGTAGAGAAACCAGCTAAACTGCATTTGAACAGTAGAAATTGAGTAACATTTGATGTTTAAGCACAAAAACTGACTTTTGCGTGCTGTAGAATTGCATTGTTACTCTTCGCCGCCTCGTGCATAGGTGAACACAGTTCTTAAGCATCTTACCCTCTCTGTCCTGACTTGTACTCAGTTGGCCTCCTCGTCTGCACCCTCACTCAGAGCCATATCACTACAGGTGTCTGTGGATGTGTCCCGCCCCCCCAGAACTTATGTGGTGATAAATGCTAACAGCTGGTACTTAACAGCTCATTTGATGTGCACAATCACCGGGCACACTGGTGATTGTGCACATGGAGGCTGACTTGGACTCACAGGTGTATACCTAAAACAAAGAGTCATATAAAACGCCTACAGTACTTTGAATTATACAGAGAAAAACACAAAAATGGTTGATTTACCCCAGGATCCCTACTGAGCAACATACAAACCAAAAAGCTGAGTTGTCTCTGTTATTATGGCCATTATGTGGTGGTGTAAAGACTTGTAATCATTTTTCAGAGGGAACATCATTTCAATAAATTTCACACCAACTCTTATAATTAAGACTTCTGTTGTTGACAAAGCCAACATTAACAACACATTATCCATAGGCCACCCTGCATTTTGAAAAACGTTGCTCTTTGTTCCAGTATGATGAATCTAATTGAGCTGGTACTCTAGGGTTACTTGAGGTTTCAAGAAATTACACACGCTTGAGATCCTCAGAAAAGCAATCATAAGCATGTTTGAGAACTCCCCAATCTTTGCACAGGAGCTGGTCTGTCCTTATGTTGCTTCTTGTTGTTTGGAAATTCTTCCTTAGGGTGAAGCCTAAAACATACACACCAGCTGCTGTAGTCACAAACCCATTTAAAGACAACCTTTTGTTCACAATTAGTCCCTTTTCCCAGAACCCTCAGTAAAACATTTTTACTGCACAGGGGTCAGAGGTAAGTGAAAACACTTGGAGGAAACTGCCTTTGCAGAAGTATTTTGATGTGCTGCGACTTCAACTTTAGGTGGGCCATATACTCTTTTATGTGTTGTTATAGTTACTCTATGGCTGTTACAGAAAATCTTCATTTCAAAATGAGATTGGGAACTCAATGTTTTTCAGTGAATGACCATTTTACTTCTTATACCAACAAACTGCAGTAAAATGCATTTTAATTCTTGTCACCATCTTCATCAACTTGCTCTTTTCCCGTTTCTCAATGGAGTAGCCCCTCCAGCTGTGTGTGCGTGTGTTTGTGTGCATATGTGCCTTCTCAATGAACGGTCATTGAGGTCATCACTCTTCCTGAGTTGTGCGCAAGCAGGATCATTCAGAGAAGCTATCAGCAGTGTAAACTTCACTTCCCCTCCAGATCAGATAAAAGGCCGACAGGGAGCGGAAAGCTTGAATGAAGTACCCAGGCCTGGCCTGGGATTTCAAAGAGATACTCTGTAATTGTGGAGCTTCAAACCCCTGTGTTACTTGGTCTCTCAGCCCCCACCCATGCAGAGTTTTTAAGTCCAAGTCAACCTTTCTTTTTCATCAAGAGGCGATATCCATGTGTAGGGAATTGAACAGCAAGCAAATAATTTATTTTCCATGGATCATTTAACTACATGAAGCCACTTGTGTTGTGGTTTTGTACAACACATGATGAAGAGCAAATGATAGACACTATGCAAGAAAATGAAACTCTTGAGAGGAAAAAATCTGGATGAAGACACGGGCTATTCAAAGTTTAAACACAAACATTTCCATCAAAGAAAGCAACAACAAAGGATATTATTCTAATTGGTGGTCAGAAAGATGCTTTCGTGTCAGGTTCTGCGAAGGCACAGCTTTGCTCTTTACTCAGTGCTTGTGTCAGCATGCTCACAATGATGATGCCAACCTCCTGATGTTCAGCAAATTTAACATCAAGCTTTTTTATGGTCATGATTATATTTTAGAGCTTGAAACTCAAATATATCTGAGACTGATGAGGGACTGAAAAGTTTTGCAAGCTCTTTTAAGTTGTTAAGATTATTCCAAAGAGCACAAAAATATCAAGGAACCACAGGAAAGCCTGGGTAACAAAGGTCAGCAGAAATCTTCTCCACATACTCTGTAAATCCTTTTATATTTTTACATTTATGGAAGCTGTGACCAGCATCAACATTTTTGGGAGTTGCATTCTTTGATGTCAAAGTTGGTATTTCAACACTGATTTTAAGTTTTGCAGAATGGGACAGAATTCCAGCTCTTCCTCTGAACGTGCTTGTGGCCACTGCTGCATTGGAGAGAGTTCTTGAGCATCCTTTCCATGTTGATTTTTTCTTTTTAACAGTTGCACTCAAAAACTGTCTGTAAGGAAGAAGAGAGGACATTACCCAAGATAGCGACCAAAAACTGTTGTGTTGACAAGAACAAGAGATGCAGAAAGTTGCAATTCAACGGGGTGACTCTCTAAAATGAAACATCAGTGCCATGGTTTCAAGCTGTCAAGTAAGTGCAAGTGGTAGCAACCCTTAACTCTAACAATCCTATTGCTAACCAGCTTTTCATCAAAGAAAAAACACAAAATGATCCCCTATCTTCAGATTCAAATTGTATTTTGAACCTGCTGGTTCATTCTGACCTAGGCCTCTTGAGCAGTATTTTTGAAAACTTGTCTTCGGGAGAATTTCCAAACAAGGAACTCAAACTCTACTCTGTCTTGATATTTAATGTTCACCACAATATGTTATGCGTGCTCCTTGCTTTACCAGATAGTTGCCTGAGTCAGTTTGCTCTCTGCAGATTTAACATGTTAAGCAATTTGCATTTTAAGCAATGCATATTTTGATGAATAAATGTAAATATTTACAAGAAACATGCAGAAAGTGTGTGAATGCACAAACGGAGCTCCTGTTAAATGTGAGTACTTCTGTAATTAACGCTCTCTGTGGAGGCCAAGTACAACTGATTTGGCTTTGCACAGATAAGTTATTTCAGAATGGAGCCGTTTTTAATCCCAGCAATGAATGAATAATTCACAACTCTTTTTAATGACCTGAGAGCTTAATTTTACAAGACTACACATGGACTCACACACTTACTTCACCATGGTGTCACATGACCTCAGTTTTTTAATCAACAAAGCAAAGAACAGGTGATGGATGCTTTAGAAAGGGAGGAATGGGAGGAAGCTGTTTCTGTTTATGCTGTTTTAGGATGTCCGTAAGTAAGTTTACACGAGAAGAGAGCAGAGTGAAAACAACGCTCAACATCTGAAGGGCAATCAGGACTTCGAGAGAAAGTTCACAGACAGCAAGATAGAGGGCTGGACTCTTCCCAAGTAGTGCTGCAGCTGTCAGTGAGTCTCTCCAAAAGTCAGAATTCCTCCAAGATACTCTGATTCTCTGTGGAATGGCAACAAAGACTTCATGCCAGAGACAAAAAAAGAGTCAGACCTCTGAGTGAAGACAAAAAGACAGGAGAAATCATTAGAGGTTCAGTGCTTGGTAACTGATGTGACAGCATACGAGCCACAAGCCAAGGAGGCCTAAACATAGTGTGACCCTCTCTCCTGAAAGCTCTCAACAGTTCCACGAATTCCTTTGTTTACAGTAGAGTAGGCTTAGTGAGTCATTCCCCCGCCAAAAACTTCTAGGGCATGTATTCTTTCATAACACGATTATGTTGAGTGCACTTGGAGCAGGTCAGAGACTGCACTTGATGGGGATGGAAGAAGGGAGGTATAGGGCATAAGGTGTACACCCACTTCAGCCAACCTTGGTTATGAAATTGTGAAGTTGCGATCCTGTTTCTCAGGATCCTGATGTCATCAGTTCACAGTCCTGACCCACTGCTGCACTTTCCCCCCATTAGCTCACTTGGCACGGTGTTCAACTGAAGTACAGCTAAATGACCTAATCACTACCAGTTGTAACAGAAAGATGCCATGACACCCATTATCCACCTGACTTAGAAAAATGTACACAGCACAGCTGGAGGGACACACTGTGAGTGAAATAAAAGCAGGGACAGAGGGGATGAACAGGGAGGAGCAGGATTATCCGTTTCCCTCCTCTGAAAACATGCATATATTTTAAATTCCACACTGAATACGACAGACATAGTCCTCTAGTTTTTTTCTCTCCAGCTGTTGCTCCCAGCTACGTACACACATGTTGAATACGAGTGAGGGCAGTATAGGTTGTCTTACATATGAGGATCAACATGCTAATCCAAAACATGTGTGACTTTTCATCACGTGTCGCTCTCCATGCGTAAACATGTGAAATTTGAAATGCATGTGAAATTGAAATGTGTCCTTGCATCAAAATTATGGCATGACATGAGAGTAGTAAATGAATAGGTATTGAAACAAAATTAGTTTTGAGGCTAGAGTGCATTTCATATGTAAATTTTCCAGAAAGCCACCCTCGGTCATATTTACTGACGCTTTAGATGAATACTGTGTGTTCTGACGGTCCACTAGCTCACTTTTGTGCTGGATTCTTTGTGTTTTAATCCACACATCACGTACAAGAGAAACTTCTTTCCACCTATCGCCCCTTTGCTATACTGGATATAGTTCAAAGTTATAAGCGGAGGACTCCATTTTGTGGCTGTCAGAGAACAGTAGAATAAACTGGCCAGGATCCGACTGACAGTGGTCTAAGTTTTGGACCACGAACTGCCATCAGGCTTGCTGTTGCTGACAGGCACACAGCAGTTTGCACCAGACACCAGCTGGATTACATATGGAAATCTTCCTCATAAAAGTCATTGTAAACAGAAGAAAGGATTTAAAAAGGTTCTTTGCATGTCATACAACATGTCTGTGATTCTTTCCAGCTGATTTTCTTTCCAATGAAATTTTTAATCACTAAACTGTTTTATATCTGAGGTGTATGCTTACAAAAGAGAACATTCATACAATCAAATTTTATTCATGGTGTGTATTTCCAACAACTGAAAAACAGGTGCCAGATGCCATCTGTAATATGTCCATTATGTTAGAGCAGCCAAACAGGGTCAGTTTTACCGGTAAGAGTTCACTGTCTGCCTCAGTCCAGTCTTTCAAAAGCCAATCAGGATTATCTCTTCACAAAGAAATTATTTTACACCAAATCTCATTAAATGACTTAATAAGCACGTTATGGGTTTAACCCAGCAGGGTGAATGGCACCAAGTAATAAGTGTGACGGCTATGAATGACAGCATACAACACAAGCACATAAATATGTGCTAACACTCGCATGTACAATCCAAAGGAGTAAGTCTCCAGGTTGCACTGCGGCGTGCAGAAGTCACAGACATTTAGTGAAATGGAAGTGTTCCTTGTACTGTGGGAAGTTTCCCCCTGATTATTATTCATAATAAGTTATGTTGCCAAAAAAATATTTCAAAGTCGTTTTTGAAAAATAGTCTTTCAACTCTAATTCATTACATGACAAAATTTTGCTTGTAGGAAAACAAGACAACCCTAAAGAAGAATGGTGCAGTTTATGGGTGTTTTTCAACCACAAAAACTAGGAACAGATGAATCGTTTTGTCTTGAACCACAGGAACCTTCTTCTTAGTGTCCAAACAATATAAGGTTGTGCGTGCTATGATATAAAAAGGAAACTGAAACAGACACCCAACAAAATGTGGAGGGCATTTTGAATTTACAAAACTGAAGGAATGCAGACTGTTTTTATACTTACGAGGAAATCAAATGTGTGAAAAGACATGTTTGTTGTGTCCAGCTTCATCTTCAAGACATCAAAAGCAGATGAAGTGCCTTCTTGATGATTTCAGGCCTTTCTCAAACAAGATGTTAGTGTAGTAACTCTATTCTACAAGTAAATGCAGGCTTGATATGCCCTTTAGGTTTAAAAACCAGATATGACAAGTTTTATTTGGTTTTTCACTTTTGGGGCAGATTTTTAGTCATCATGACACCCAGTGCCTGAGGATGGTCAATATGGATATAAGTTTAAGTGTCATGCATGCGTCGATACAAATACCTAGAATTTATAATTACCATCGTGTTTTTTTCTTTGCATAAGTACCTTCTCCGATCCATGCTGGTGTTTTTATCACTTGAGTGATAAAGCTTTGTAAATGTACAATATTTTTACAATTTATAACTTCTGACGCAAACGTACTTCACAATACACTGCTAGAAAGTGTCTCCCATAAAGTTAGTAATCTATATGGGCAGATATCAGTAGAAAGTGCACAGTGCAGCTCCATTCAGCCGGAAGTGTGGGAGCTTTTTACAACTTAATGGACTTGTTTTCAGCATATGCATTATGAAGTGACCCTTGAGTTGGAGCAGACTATAAATGCAAATTAGAGCAAAAGTAAATCAATTTTTGGTGGCACAGGCACCTGAGTGTATTCAGAGGTTCTCACTTAGCTTAAATTCAATACAGAAAGCAGGCTTTAATCTCTATAAGGGTTAACGTGGCAGTCAAAAGTTCATCCTATCTGCTTCATGAGGTTTTCCTCTATGGTCCTCCAATGGTTTTCCAGTCATCCTGAAGAAGTCCCCAGAGGAGCTAAGCACCTTTTGTCTGACTTTCCTTTTGCTTCTACACCCCAACTCATCCCAAACCATCTCAACTGGCTTTGGGTCAGGTGATTGTCGAGGCAGGTTATCTGCACTGCATCACTCTCCTTTTTAACCAAACAGTCTCCACAAAGCCTGGAATTGTGTTTAAGTTCAATGCTCTATGGAAAAATAAATGATCCCCGAATGGGATGGGATGGAAAGTGTACCTTGTGATGTGAATTTTCAATAAATTCACCAATGGTGTAACCATTGCAGCACCCCCTACACCATCACCCTTCCTCCTCCGTGTGTGACAGTGGGAACTACATATGTGAAAACCATCAGCTCACCTTCTCTGTGTCTCACAAAGACGCAGTGGTTGGATCCATAAATTGTGATTCATCAGACCAAAGTACAGTTCTCCACGGTCTATTGTTCAGTCTTTGGGTGTCTTGTTCCAAAAAACTATTTACTTATTATTATTCTTCCTAAATAGCAGCTTCTTTGAAACAATTTGACCATGAAGGCCTGACTCATGCAGGCAGCTGATATAGCTTTTCTTGGAGACACAGGTGACTCTTGGTGTTCCTTCCTATAAGTATTTAATGGCTTTTCGACTGGACTTTGAGGATAAATTCAAAGTTCTTTGACTGATCCAACAGCCATTATAGTAGCTAGCCTGCAATGCAAATTGTTTTATGATGCTTGATCTTGCTTTGGCACTACATTCATGGGCGTACACAGCCCTTTACCAGCAATCACTCAGAAAATTAAAAGTGCTCTCATGTGGTAAGAGTTGTCCAGTTAACATTGGATCAACTGCATGGGAATCAAAGGGTATTTTTTGTATTATTACTATTAGTATTATTTAAATTTCATACATGATAATCCAATTTACTCCTTTCTAGTTTGTTGCTGGGTTGCTGTGGGTTCCTGTTGTCACAGTTTTAAGGGTCAGATAAGGACCTGCCAACACATTCAATGTCCACTAGTGATTCAGTCGTAAGCTAACACAGGAGTAAACAGAGCTTCAGTGACAATCCAAGGTCAAGGCCTAAAAGAATTTAAGACTTAATACATTCTGTAAATGAAAATGTGCTTGAATCTTGAATATTTTATGCGCTCATTTCTGTTTATTGGCCTCTGAAACCACCCAGTGCTTCTTTGTCCATGTACATTTCTGTTGAAGAGCAGAGGGCATCAGAGGTACAGGAAATATCCCATGGCATTCCTCAGTGATCTACAAAAGTGAGGGCACAAGTCTATGAAGGAAATTTGCTTCTTCAAAATAGATTGTTCTGTTGTACGGGGCAACCTGGATTGATAATCACAAAACACCCATAGCTGCACTTCAGGTAAAGTCCTCAGACAGTCACAGAAAGTTTGACCAGAAATGCAGATAGAGTTAAAGCTTGGCTTCAGTAATTTTTGATGTTCAACTAAAACTTTAGCACTCACACACATTCATTCAGCCTTCATACCCATACAGTTCAGGGAAATATCCACCCTCTGCAAAGGACATCAGTGTGTTTTCATGCTTCCTACTGGAGCCTACACACTCTGGGGAGAGCACACTGGGTCTACTCTGCTCTTTTCTGGACTGTTTTTCACATTTACTCCTACTTGGGTCACTCTGGGGTTATGTTTCAAATCACTTGAAGTATAGGTGTCCCATATTTGAGGTCATGGCATCGTAAGTTAATTTGGTGTCTGTCTCACTTCACGTGAGGTACCTGTGGGAATTTTATGCTGTCATACCTCTGGTCAAATGTGACCTTGGTAATTTCATCTTAGTTACGGCATTGCTGTTGGCAAAACATGTTATGGTTAAGCAATAAGGGGTAAAGGTTTAGGATGCCTAATATGATCTGAAATTTCTGTCATGTAAGACTTACCGTTAGCTCACAGCTTATTCACAAGTGAGAACCCTGTTATACCAGCCAGCCTGAGCAAGGCATTACACAAAGACAGGAAACACTCAGGATAGTTCAAAACAGCACTTAAGAATGTACAAAACTGTCAAGAAATAAGAACAATGGCCCAATATTTTGGAGGCATGTAGGAGTCAAAGCGATGAGTGAGCCAAGATGAATAAAACCCTCCCCCCTGTAATGAAGCACATTATTTTTTTAGTACATTGTTATTTATCACATGACTAGGGCTAGAAAACACCCGCATAAGAGTCTTTTAATTTTACAGGAGTACTCTTTGACAAAAATTATACTAGAAGATACATGAGAGGCAGAAAGCTGCATTGTTGCCTGTGTAGGAGGAGCAGGTGCTCTGTTTTCAACATTAGACACAAAAAATGAGTCAGTATAATTTTTTTTTTTTCAAATAATTCACAAGCTGTACCTAAAACACCCCTGCAGTATGACAGCCAAAGTCTTGACCTATCCAAAAGGCTACACCATAATCAGCTGATGGTTGTCAAATCTGGGCTCACTTGTAATCAGTGAGGAAAGGCAAGTTTAATTTCTGCACATCTGGCCTATCACAATGCGTGAGTCATAAAACAACTGAAAGAGAGGATGAAAAAAGTGAGCTCTGAATTGGAGCCCATGGAGTTTTAAACAGATTTTATGAGTAGAAAGTCACCCACTTACACATGGATCAATGTGATAAGAGACTACCATTGTAAACAGAAAAAAGGGTGATAGATTCAAACACAGAATCAAATGAATTGAAGGGAATCAGATTAAAACTCGTTACTTTGTCTATTTTCAGCATTTGATGGTATGACAACTAAGTGAACCATTGATCTTTGGCCTGGGCATTCCTGGTATTTCTGATTAGTCATATTGTGTGTTGTGTTTGTTTTGACCAGTCTATGCCTAACACACAACAAGCAACAAAGCATTACCCTCTCAGGTTAAATGGCACATACAAACCAATTCACCACTCAAAGGTGGATATTGTACGAGGAAGAATAAAATTCCATGCAGCAGAAATGCAGCTGTAGACACATAGGGAAGATGCTATATGAAAAGCTTGAAGTTCATATTTTCATATTATGACAAGGAACTACAAATAAATATTTAATAAATAAGCAGAAAAAGATACTTTTACTAAACGTTGGATCGTTTGGCTGCTCTGGTACATAACCAGTAACGAGCATATTTTGAACCAGTATTTTAAATCTGAATGCAGGTAATTCATTATCCTGTGACCAAAAAGTTATTGTGACATGAAGTACCAGTAACTCTGATGACTTATGTGACCACAGCCAAAGACTATTGCTTTTATGCTTTTGGTAATGAAAAGTAAAAGTGAAGGATGTGATCCTTAAACAACTGTTGCTCTGATGATTGGTTCAAAGAGAAACTATTCTCTAAACCGGTTTTCATCCGAGATGGTTATAGTCTATCACAGTCATGGATAATAAACTATATGTGGAAGAATCAAGTTAAGATTGTATTTTACGTCCTTTCTGTCCATTTAAGAGCAAGGTGATGAACATGGAGTGCTTCTCCTGCTTATGTTGCTTTCTGCTCGGCTCTCTGCAGTCTGTTGGACATCCTGCTGACACTATTTTAGCCCCTTTCACAAGGGTGTGCTGACCGCAGCCTGCCTTTGTAGTTTGTATACTAAATGCACAGCAGAGAGAGGGATCCCTTTTGGGTCCATGGTTTCCTGAAACAAGCCATCTGCAACTGCTCTGCTCTCTCTGTGGCCTGAGGAGAGAGGATAGACACAAATAAAGTAGATTCATATACTGCATGGACCTCAACAAAGAATTCATTCATTTTGTAGTCCCGCTGTGTACAAAATTACTGCAAACCATAAAACCCTTTTATGGGTTCCACTCATAGCAATTAGCAACACCTTTTGATGTTTGAGAAAGTCCTCTCTTTAAATAAACGTCTAGCTTTTAAAAGGCATATGGTATTGGAAAGGTCAGATCTTTTGTTTTACCTTTGTGCTTTGTTCCCTTTTTATCCTTCCTACCTCCAATCCCTTCAACTAAAAAACTCATTTCATCTTGTTGATAGGACTGCATGCAGAAAACAATTTCATGTTTCAAAGATCAACTGGTATTTGTGGTGCACTGCTTGGATTGTGATGACCCCCCCCCCCAAAAAAAAAAAAAAAAAAACAACCAACCAACCAACCAAACAAACAAAAAGACTCAATGGTGCTCTTAATCCTTGCTTCACTCACCAAGAATAGCATATGGAAAGGGTCAGACTATGACGTAAAACTTAATTTAAAGATGATCCAGTTTTGCACTGTCAAAGGAAAGTAATTGTGTATTAACTGCCAAATGGTATTAGCTATGATCATTTATGCTGTATAATGACTTGCACTTCCAATGTTCTTACTGCCTCGCCATTTAATCAAAAACATTTTATTTTACCTGTAATTATGGAAAGAAAACATACTGTAAAAACATCACATGTAATCTGCTTTAAAAGGTTGCATGTTGATTGTGTTAAACTTCCCAGAGCCATATAAAAAGTGTCCTCAGACAAATTTTGGTCACCCCTTTGAAAAAAACCCAAAAACAATCAATGTCGAAGCAAAGGCAGGCACATATGTTTGACTTGAGCAAGAATGTAACATGCATGATGACAGACACTATCCAACACCCAACTTTATTTGTGTATCAGTTCCAAAATCAGCACGAAGTATCCAGGGCATTCATGAAAAGTATTTCTATTCTGGTGTATTTCAAGAACTGGAAGAGCTGGCTGCCATCAACAGAGTCCTAAAAAACAAATGTTTCTTGATTCATCTTAAAAAAAAAAAAAAAAAAACTCAAAGCAGAAACTGCAACCATGAATCTGAAATGAAAGCCCCTGTTATTTTGTTGTACTTAACTTGAGAGTTACCTCAAAACCACAGAAAAACAATTCAAACTCCCCACTGACTCCACACAGTAAAACTATGTGAGTCTGCAGCCAAATTCCTTCAACATCGTCGAAATCTGGGAGTATTTCAGTAAAGCCGGCATATAATTGTATCATATTAAAATGACAGAAGCATAAACATGTCATCCTTTATTTTGAAGCTTGGTTTAAAAGAAAGCTATTTTCATTAAGAAAAGCACTATATTTGATCATTTTGGGCTTGCTTGCCAAGTCAGGGGGGGTCTGACAATGGGCTTGTGCTGACGAAGGAAATGCTGCTGTTAAGCATCAGTGTAAAAAAAAAAGAGAAAAGAAAAAAAGAGCAAGTCTGAAGATTGAAAAATGTCCTATAAAAACATCACGAGGAGCAGATCAGAATATTGCTCAACAAGTTCAGTAAAATCAACGAAACCCAAAAAAACCACAGCTCCAGGAAATGCGACAAAACCAAATATTTCAGCCCTTTCTTTCTCAACAATAGAACGGCAAATTCTGCTACTTACACACAGATCTTGAGCAGCAACCCAAGGACTGGGCCAATGAATGAGTAACAGATGAATCTAATTACATCATTTCCATCTCATTAGTTTAAAGCTTTTAACCTGATGATTCCTTCAGTTTTTGTTTTAATCTGATACGGCAGCCACAGAGTGCCCTGCAGGGTAAAGGGTAGTTATAAGCTAGCCCGATGTTCCCCCTCAAGACTGCAGCTTGCTGTGTTTCCTCCAGACTATAAAAAGGGTTAGTTAAGTCTGCCTGAGTCTGGTGCTGGAAGGAACACCACTTTTTATGGTGACACTGGTATAGCAGTGATTACAGTTTTCAGATGTTCATTTAAGGGCTTTTCCACAGATTTGTTTCCACACTCTTGTAATGGACTAGCCCTGGAATGGCTTTTGAGTGCTTCACTAAAACTGTGGTTTCATCAAAAAGCCATATGTCTAAAACCTGTTTCTGGATCTTGTGACTTTGGTTATCATACAGACAAATGCCTGCATAGCTACAAATATCTCAACAAAGCTTTCAGACATTTTTTTCTGTGATCATGAAAGACAAAATAATCAAGCGTGCAACAGCACAACAATTGTGTTTTACCCCCCAGAGATCAAACAAATGGAAAAATGAAAGACAATCACTTTTTCAAACAGTAAAATAGGAGAAAATGAATGCTACCAGATGAAACCACACATTTAATTAGTGTGTTATTGTTTTGCTGAACTGCAATCAGTGAGAAACACCAAGTCTTTTCCAAACAGGCTCAATGTGGGGCTGAACACACTGGCATCGGTCTCCATTTTCTTCTCTATCTGGTTGTCATAAAACTGCAGAAATCAACTCTGCAGTGACCCCTGAACCTGTGGCATCTGTTTTAGATGCTGAGATAAGCACTCTCATACGCCACATGCTTACATAGTGATGCAATATGACACCATCTTCTCTTTTGTAGACATGAAGACCCTCAATATAAAGCTGACTGATACATAGACATGACAGATGATGGTATTCTTCCCGAAGGTCTGAAAGTGTTTTAACAAAAGATCTGCAAAGTTTCACAAATTTAGCTTCAGTTTGACTCACAACAGATGTCAATAATGTCTATAATTTCACTTTATTCCTATCTCTCATACTGTCAGTCTGTCCTGGTGAGTCTTGTCAGCATGGGCTTTTAGCTGGGAAGCCATTTCCAGGGTTTTAATCTGTGTTTATAAGAGAGTCTGCCTGACCCTGATACAGGGTGGATGTGGAAACCCAGGGGAGCAGGGACCAGCACCCTCCCATCCTGCCCACTGAATGGAAATCAAATGGGAGATTACATCTTCAAACACAACCATGTATCTTACTACACACAACCAAATCTAACGACCAGAGGAACTCTGTATACTCGACATATCCTTTCACAGGAATCATCACCCACTGCTTCCCCCTTACCCACCACCGTTAACCCCCCTTCCCTCTTGCCTCTTGGCAGGAGTGACGACACCACCGGTGAACAAATCGTTTCCAGCTCAGGTCACATTCAGGATGTTTAATCTGAGGGGAGTCCAGATGTGCTGTGCAACATGCAAACAGCTCTTCTTCTGTTTATGAGCATCAAGATCATCTTGCATATGCAATCTTTTTTCTTTTCAACAAAATAATGGACGTCTCTGCACTGAGATTGCAGGCATCATCAATAAACCATGCAGACACAATTATCAGTACATGTTGGAGTTGAATGACTGAACTTGAGTTTTTGCAGAGGTGTCAGCAGTGCTTTGTCTAATACAAGTTTAGGGTTGAATTCTCCATTGGTCCCTTTTAAAACTGTGTTAACACTGATGCAATTAAGATCTAAAATTAGGTGGAAAATACACAGGGAGTGAATTTGCAGTTTAATTTGAGGTCAAATCTTCAAAGTAGAAGAATGCTAATCTCTAAAAACACTAAAGCTTGCTGTGTTGTCTTTCTCAGGGAGATAGAGTGTCTGTGTGCATCTGGTGAGTCTGTGTTTGTGTATGTTAGACGGCACAATACAAATGTTCCAAAGGCTGTCACTGTGAAAGCTGTGAATTGACCTGAGATGAGCTCATAAGAGGAAAAGAGCTGAGCCATATGGTGGGTCACACTCAAACAAGACATTATGGAAAAACACACTATTCAGGATTAAGAGCACCCAAGGGACAATTAATGGCTGTGGAGCAACTCTGGGTTGTGAACATGCACGATAACACACACTCAGAAAAATGCATGGTGTTCTATCTGGCTGCAACATAGAATTATATGTAGATCAATTAGTAAAGGATGTAATTCCAACAAGATCACAGACTTGGCTACCATTGGTTTTCATATTTCAATGACCTCATTTTTTTTAAATAAATGTAGAGCAATCAAATTTAGACTACTTTTTGCTGAAAGGAATCACAGAAGCTCATTATAAGTGGTGTCTTTAAAGTCACCGAGGTTGGTTGCTGTATTCTCAGTCCAGCTTGGTTGTTGGTGCTCCCGGTTTAAAACCCAACAAAGAATGGAAGACTCACTTGGGACCTATCAACTTCTTGTGGGAGCTGTTTTCTCATCTTCCCTCTACTTTGACTCCTTTGGCATCCAAGAAGCTTTGAGGAAAAACAGTGAGTTTTTGAAACTATGCCCCAATCTGACATACCAACTCAAAGATTTACAGCACCACAACTCAATTTGCTGACTGTGGCTTTTTAGATGTATTTTGAGAAACTCATGATGGCATTTTTTTTTTGGTCTGAAACTATGTAGATGCAACTTCCTTATTTGGTGCTATAAAGTTTCGGTGCATTAGATTAGACTCACTGCACATATTCAGTATGATAAGCTAGCTAGAATATAAAAAGGTGCAGAGATTGCTCATCAAGTTTCTTCAAATTCAACTAATGTCCTAATATGAGACACTTTTCTTACCCCATAGGTTGACTCTGAAGCTCTAATACTTGCCCTGGAATGTTGAAGGCTCTGGACACTGTGTGGACGGGGCAGTATATCTTTTTAACCCTGTAAAGCCTGGCCCATCAAAAAATGGTCAGAAAATTCCATTTGTTATTTTTAAAACTGAGATTTTTATTGACCCTTTCAACAAAAGCAATAAAATAAATGCTATTTCATTTTGTCTTTGACACTTTTTTTTAACCACATTTGATACATAGGGTGGGTTTGGGAACTCTTTCAGTAAAGCTTTTGGTAAATATGCATTCTTTCAATGCATAAAATACTTTTTTTAAAGAAGGAGTGATGATTTAGATGCTATTTTATTCCATAACTTCTTGAGAAAAAAAGTTTGTGGATAACAAAAAAGTTTTTGTATGATTTCAGGAGAGTAGCCACTTTGGAAAGGACCGAAATATGATTTCAGCTTCCTGATATAATAATCCTCAAGCAGATAGAACACCTTTCTTTTCCTGTTTTAACAGATTTTTGAGGAAACTATTCATCGTGCTGATGAGATAGAGATCTTTGAAACTCATGTATCAAACATGACACATTCAGAAATACAGGGTTAAGAGACTGTGTTGATTTTCATCCTGTTCCTTTAACTTTATTACAATTGCTTAAAAATAAACTCCAGGTCATTGTTAAACCTTTGATAAAGCATCAGGATGAATAACGTAAATTCCAGCCTGGGACTTCACTGGCCTGGGATGAGGTGGGCTGTGAACACAACCTTGTCCTGGGTAAGTCGAAATCCTTGTTAAGCAAAACGAAATTTAGGAAAATATGGATACAATGACGATGTACCACCCCTCAATGGTAGCAATTGGATAATCTATAACATTCATTTGGCAATAACTCCAAAAGAGCTATTCTCTGATACTGCTTTGTAATTGAAGACAGAAGTAAAGTGGTTGATATTTATTACATCAAGAACTTTCAGGTATTAGGCAGGTGTGAAGTACTGGATGGCAAACATAATTACTGTAAAAATGAAATCAACAAACAGCAGATGAAGGGTGGGTGTGGGTGCAGAAATCAATTTCTGTTGGCAATTTAGACACTGATTTGTTTGGAAATATAGCACGGGTAGTTCAGGCAGTGATATTAAGAAAAATGTCTTGTATCAATTTAGGCGAGGAGTCATTGTCTTGCAGTTGTGTGTCTTTGCAAGCCAGTCACGTTTTTAATACCACTGCAGTTTCTCTTCTGAGGGGAGAGAAGAAGAGGGATAGGATTGTGGATATTGTTCACTGGATTGCAGCCCCTTGATGGAAAATTGTCTGTGATATTGATATATAAACAAAAGGGTTATGTCTCATCTGTGTGAAATGTTGATCTTATTTTGCTGTACATTTTCCAGCGCATAAGTTCAGTGACAGGAACAAAATAAACTGATATCAGTGTCACACATGCAGTAGAAAAGCAAACGTGAAAGTTACTTCTCACTTTCTTAACTTCAAGAGTTCTGTCAATGAATAATGGACTGAAAATTATCTTGCATCTTCTATATTATTGCTTAGAAACACACATTGTCAGTGAGTTCACCTCAGAGCTTTGTTTCTAATACCACTGTGGTTTTTGCTGCAGGGATCCAAGTTGTCAATAAGTCCTTGAGAAGTTATCTAGCAGACTAAATAGTAGTTTAACAGAAACTTCTTTCCTTTTGTTTCCATTAATGCTTTGTCTGATGGCCTCTTTGTCATAGGGATTATTTGAGAACTTTTTACTTATCTACTTCTGCCCCCTATGTCAGCTTTTGGCACTCCTTAGACCTACCACACATAACATGTCTGCCACTCTGGCAACAATTTGCTTCAGGACAACTCTGGAGTGTGAGGGACTTGTTGAAGTGACTTGGTGGAATTGGATCGATTTCTTGATTCACCTGATGCCAGTGAAACAGTCCATTTTAAAGATGTCACGCTTCATATTTTGCAACCTCGATATGCTGTTTTTTCTTGTTTGTTTTGCTTTTTGGGATATAAGGCATTCCATGAAGCTTTATGTGTTTGCAACCTCTTGAATATGGGCTGCTATACTATCATTATCAAACTTCCTGCCACTCATTGAATTCCTGAAGTTTTATTTAACCAGAAAGCCCACCCCCCTGCTGTTTTACATCAAAATACATGAAATCCAGGGATTGTTCAGTCTGCGTGATGCAGGCCTGTGTTTGCAAATATTACCCCAACCACAAGAAGAGGTTTAAATTTCCACCATCTTTAAAAAAAAAATCTTTAAAAACCTACTTATGACAGATTGTTGACATACACAAATAGCCAGAAAACTTTCCAAAGCATCAAGAAAGCACAGGAATCCCCCCGTGTTATTTTTTAGGACAGTTATTGATGCCAGCAGTTGTCCTTGGGGGACAGGTTTAAGTGTTTTTACTCAACTCCAGCATTTTTCCACCACTTGAGGATGGCTGTATCTTATTTTGTAATTAGGATGTTTTAATTAGACTCATCCTTTCATGTTGAGAGAAGCATGACCACATTTGAGCCTCTTTCTGGGAGAGTACGAGGGATTCACTAGATTTAATGTGTGCCAGAAAAGCTGCGGTCCACCAACCACCAACCACTGATGTATTTTTATCTGTCTGCAACACTCAGCAAGAGCATCCTCAATCAGGCCAGAAGAACATATTGAGTCAAGGGACATCTTGAGCCTTTTCTTTAAGGTCATGCACTTGTACCACATAATCTTTTACAGGAATCAGTTGCTTTGTCATTCTTGGCCAGCCATGATCCAAACACACCTGAATTCTAGTGAACCAGGGAGGATGGAAAAGCACATGAAGCTCTCTGACTGGAGATGTAACATAACCAGGTTTAATTGAATGAACGGATGTAGTATGTGTAAAAAATTTGGCAACCTTGGGCAGGCCTTCGTGTGTTGAGGATGTGTTGCTAATTCTTCCTTCCTGCCCTTGCTCAGGGTTACTGCATTGTGTTGGAGCGCTTTTCGTGACCAAGATTTTGCTTTCACAACCTTAGATGTCACATAACTAAACTTGTGTTGAAGGTCAGCAAAGGAGGCCTGTTTTTACCTGTACCCTCACTGTAGCGGTAAAATAAGGGAAGACAAGAAGGGGAAGATCAAGAAAAAAGAACATACTCTATTAATACCCAAAGGGAAATTCAGAGTCACAGTAGTAATACAAAAAAGTATATTGTGCAAAAAGAATAAAATAAAGAATAACACAGAATAATGAGAGTCAACAAGAAAAAACAATGTCCATCAGAGTCAACGGCCTGGCCATCATTCTCCAGCCAGTGTTCACCTCCACTGGCCCCAGGATTGAGCTGAACTTCTTCATGAGTCCGACCAGTCCCATTCTCCCTGTGAGTATTAAGAGCCGGTTCAGTTAGCTCCAGTAACCATGTCTGTGAATAGCATGATGCTACTCTGCCCTCTGGTATCCCTCCTGTGTTAGCACAGCTAGCTCTTCCATCTTACTGGAAACAGTTCATTTATTGCCATAATTATGGATGACAGAACAGGTTTGATGTCAACCCAGTGGAGAACACTGGGACTAGCAGCGGTTAGCATCAACATGCCGCAGGTTGCTGACAGCTGAAATCTTGTGTGTAAACAATGTGACCATGGTTACACACAGGATCTCTTCACACGCACTGGTGCCATAAAAGTAAAAACATAACTGCAAACAACCATTTGTGTCCATGACCAACAAATCAGCCTTTAAAAGTAACAACAGGCTCTAAGTACAAAGAGAACTGAAAAGAAAAGGGAAAAAAGAGAAGATAAAAAGAGAATCGAAGACAGAGCTGATGAAATAAGCTGCCTCCCAAACAGTGCTCAGGAACAATGATTAAAGGTGGCAATTTTAAGACAACCAATGAACACGAGAAAAAAATGAAATGTTTTGTGTGTAAAAGTATAAGTATAATATTGAAAGATTTTCTCCAACAGATTTCTGTAGAACACAAATTCTCTAAAAACTGTGATTCAGATCATTATAGCACCGTAATGGATCCATTAAAGGCCACCATTTCTTTTTTGTTTGCTTGTTTTTTTTTTGATATCCTTAACAACAGGACACCAAAACCAAACTGCAGATAAATGCAAATTTGTGCATGCTATACGTGGAAAAATTTAGTGCATAATAAATACACACACAGATAACAGCAGTGCTCGGCAGGGATCTCTGGCTCATGAGCGATGCAGACTGCAGCTGTGCGTGATTCACTAGTACCCTCTGATTCAGGGAGGTCCTGAAATACTGCTGGTCCATGTACCAGTCGTGAAAGTAGTAACTTCAGGTTTGCCAGCATGGGCTCACAGTTTTACACCCCCATGGCAACCTGAGGTCTCTCCTGCTCCCCAGTTTGCACAAAGGTTCCTCTTCACTTTTTTTGGTAATTGGAGACTCATCTTTTCATCTTTGCCTGACCTGATTGCTGGTTACCTCACAGAGCTGGTTCCCCCCTCGACTTATTGCCTTTGAATCAGTGACTATTGACAAAACCCTCATACACTGCATAATTTGTATGTCACAATAGGCTCCTCAAGTTTTTACTGACTGTGTAGCTGAAGTATTATATTTTTTCTCACCGATGTTTATGGCGGTATTGTAAGTTATTATCCTGCTGTTTTATGATGAAGTGCTCTTTCTTTTTGAAGGTTTTGATCAACTTTTTTTTTTGAAAATATGATTGACTGCCAACTCTGTGGTCAAATACAGGGTTTTACAGTGTTTTGTAACGGATTTGCAGAGCTAAGGAGAAACACAAACATGAGAGCCACTGAACTTTTCATCACCAGACGTTTCTACTCAAAAGCAACACAGTAGTCTGTTCTTTCAGGGGCTATGATGTTTATTTTCTGTGTTTTAAATTCGTGAAAGGGTCAATCTTGTAGTTCCAAAATCCAGGTTGCCTCTTTCTCAACATGCCTTGGCTCCACCAGCACAATATGTAAGTATTTATTGAGGCAGTATCCTAGCCTCACATCTCACAACACGCAGAAATGATGGTATGTTTCCATTTAATAGAAAATCAGTGATACAACCCTGCCTTTATACAAACTAACAAATAATTTGTGTAGGTATTGACTATAAGAGATGACATGAGTTTATTTATGTTAAAGAAGATAGTCAGGCTGATTGGGATTTCTGAAATTCAGTACCAGGTGCACCTATTTACAGGTACCTACAAAATAATAACAATTCTTGGCATTTCTCAGGTTGTTTTACTGTTTGAGTTCTTTGCCCTGAATTTGTAGCTCCCATCGTATTTCATTAATTCACTGATATCCACTTTTTGAGTATGAAAACTTTATTCTCTTGATCTGTAGACAACTTGTCAGACAAGTAAGCAACTGGGAGAGAGACAGGGAGAGTGAAAGAGAGAGAGAGAGATGTTCCTTGAGGACGGGTTAGGATGATAAAAGTAGGGAAAGGAGGAAGACAGTTCTTAGAAGTGTGAGGAAGAACAGAGGAGGGTAGGTTTATTTACAGCTCTGCAGGAGGAGAAATGAGCTCACAGACCAGCTGCATCGTGTGTGGAGCCTCAGAACGGGAGTTTGAAAAGAAGAAGGGAGGGGAGCGCCAGATCAGAGATCATCTCTTGTTCCCCAGACTCAGCTTCAAAGTCCTGCAAACTCAGCAGGGAGGCAAAGCCACAAATATGGATCCCAAACTCGGCCACGGACGGACATCCCCCCAGCATCCAGTCTGTGTTCTGGTTTCTAACACACGTAGATAAACACCCAAACACTGTGAAGGTGCAGACACAGCTTGGGGTTACAGACACAAACAGAATGGAAGTGTTCTGCTGAGTCTGTCAAATGAGTAGCCTGGGTTATAGGAGGGGGAGGGAAGTTTTGATGAAGCAGGCAGAGAAAGCTGTGCTTGTGTTATTACAAGGTCATGATGAATTTTTTTACTGCTGTGGATGCTGCTTAAACATAAGTAAGTACAACATCTGAACAGAAGACATATAATTAAATTGATAAAATTCATTCAAGGAAATCCCATTATTCTGGGCTGGCTCTAACAAGTGACTAAAGGTGGTCAAAGCAGCAACAAAAGGTTCGACACATAAGGCCAGACTTTGGTATAGCATACACACCTTGGAGAGAAAGGGTATGGGAAGCACAAGCTGGAACTGAGGACAGACAACTTTCTGTAATATTTGGGACTGAACTCCCAGTGTTATTACCTCGGTCACAGAGCACATTTCATTCTTGTAAAAGGCGATAAAATTCAGGGAAAGAGTGATCTCCCAGTTCCATGTCTCTGTTAATATGTCATGTTTAATGTTCTAGCATAACATCACAGATAACTGAGTACTATACCATACTTCCTTTTCTCTAGCCACTGCCACATAATTCAGTGATCTCATTAGCAGTGCTATCACAGAAGGTTTCATACACTTCTATTTTGGGCAGCAGTTTCTGTATACTTGAAAATATCATGCATACCATGCCAATATATTGAGCCAAGGGGAAATCGTTCTACTAACAGAGCAAAAATACAAATAGGATGCATTCGTACTTTATCTATAAAACACCCAATCCCTCATCACCCTTTCTTTTCTCTAGGCTGCTCTGGCACACTGCAGTTTCATCATTGGGTCTTTTTCTATCCCTCTCTTGTGGACAATTCATAGCCATATTCCACCTCTCCATATGCAGATTATTTTTGATGGCCAAAAGCCAAGACTATTAGATAGAACTTTCTGTGTTGATAACTCTTGTCCACATAACTCTCAATCCAAAGGTTGTTTTTCTACATCTACATTTCTGCCTCCATCCCATCTCTCTCCATCTTCATTGTTTCATTGCTTCTAGCCCTATTTCTCAACTCTTCTATCACTTCCACAGTACTCCCCTGACAAAACTGTGCCTGAACAGGCTCTGAATGTTTTCAAAGAGGCAGGGGGGAGGCAAATGTGACTTAAAACCAAAAAGCTATACTAGACAACAGCCTGTGGTCTCATCCTGGGATTAACCCAATACATGTTTAGTCTAAAGTTTGAAACTTCTTCCAGGTTTCTAATTCACGGCCAATATTTCAACTAAATATTTATCAGATGAGACACGGAAAACCCATTTCTTTTTAATTCTTAGACTTCTTTACAAAAAGGAAAAAAAAAAGTTTTACCATATTCACTGTTAAAGACATCAAAACAGATAATTGGACCATGTTTTAGCCTTTACACTGCAAAAACAGAAATCTAAGCAAGTCATTCTGTCTTATTTGTAGTAAAAATTGTCTTATTGTTCTTAATTTGAGCCACATTCACCAGACCAGGTCATAAAAATGTCTTATTTCAAGTTTTTTAAGACAAAAATGAGGTGTAAATTGCTTGTAACAAGTTAAAAAAAAATCTGCCAATGGGATAAGACAAATTCACCGGGGAAGTTTCTTGAAATTAGAAAGATGTCTTATAACAAGAATATTTTTTCTTATCCCACTGGCAGATTTTTTTGACTCCTTACGACCAATTCAGCCCTCAATTGTGTCCCTAGATAACTTAAAACAGGACATTTTTATGACCTGGTCTAGTGAATGTGGCTTAAATCAAGAATAATAAGAAAAAAATTTACTAAAAATAAGGCATAATGACTTGCTTAGATTTCAGTTTTTGCAGTGTAGCCTGCTCCATAACTCTCCCATTTGGCTTTCTTCTGCTCTTCCGTCCCTTTTCTGTCAGGCAGGCAACCACCTTTAACTGTGATTACAGCCTGCATTCACTGTGGCATTGTTTAGATAAGCTTTGATTCGCAGCACCAGATCATAGCACTGCCTCCAAAGACTCGTAGAGTAGGCGCCAGACATGATGGGTGCATCACTTCACCTGCATCTCTTCTTACCCTGGTGTGCCCATCACTCTGGAACAGGATAAATCTGGACTTATCAGATCACATGACCTTCTTCCATTTCTCCAGAGTTCAATCTTTATGTGTCCTTGCAAACTGAAGCATTTTTTTTCCCAGTTAACCTTGCTGGTTAGTGATTTTCAAAGGCTACAAAACTGTTCAGTCTCAATCCCTTGAGTCCCCTTTGCATTGTGTGTGTGGAAATCCTCTTACTTTCACTTTTAAACATACTTCTGAGATCTACTGTTGTTTTTCTTATATTTGATAATGATCACTGATCACAGTTATTCAGGATTTTTTCTGACCTCATGTCTTCCTGGAAGACGTGGGGTCTTCACCATCCTTCCAGTTTTTAATAATGGGTTGGACAGTTCTTAACCCAATCCTAGTAGTTTCTACAATCTCCTTAGATGTTTTCTCTGCTTGATGCATGCTAATGATTTGACCCTTCTCAAACAGACGAACATCTTTCCCATAACCACAGGATGTCCCTATAAAAAATATGGTACTTTCCTTTAAGTCTTCTGTACAAAGCAGAAAAATGGGAGCAAATGTCATGAGCCAAAAATCTTCAAATCCTAAAAAGTAAAGCTTTCATTGATTGATTGATTGCAGGAGGCCCAACACCAACCTCTCAGTCCCTGTTTTATTCTCGGAGTGTGTTGTTATTTTGTATTAGGTATTGACCCATTTTTTTGCAAGTCATTTTGGATGCTTTCCTGGTGGTGTATTAAGCTGGAATTTAAGACAGGAGAGTAAGAGCCCATAGAGCCCCTCAGCTGGTGTCAGAATAGGGCCAGAGCTGAAGCCCTTTGTCCCCCCCTAGCAGGGTCAAGTCAGCAGATTTCAGCACTAAATAGAGGCAGTACATCCAAATCTGTACATTCTGGGCTGTTGTACAATTCTCTCACAGATTTTTTTTGTTAGCTCCCCAGAACCTGGACTTTAATCCTGAGCTTAGCCTAGTCAAAAATCTGGATTCCACCTCTACACAGTCCTTTTTGATAGTTGGCGTGGAGTGGGAGCAGAGCACAAACCTCAAACAGACGTACAAAATGCAATGATTTGTAAGCATTGTCAAGGAATTTGACGTGTCCTGATCTTATGAAATCATTTGCAGAATCCCACATACTTTAATATATGCTGACGTGAACTACTGACCAATCTTTCCATCATCTGCTCTCTAACAATGTTTCAATCCAGATCCAAATTTCCACCCACCAAGATGAAAGACAATTCCTCCAAACAGCTCTGCTCCCAGGGTGGGAGGCTAAACCAGAAACTGGTGGCACAGCAAAGGACCAGAGGTGAAGATGAAAAGCTCTGTAGGCTGATAAGGAAGTCAGGCAGACTAGATGATGAGAAACTAGAAGCATTGCCTCTAATGGGGAAACAGTGAGTTACCAGGTCTGCCTGCTCACCACTGACTGTGGTAGGTTACAACAGAAGGAAACAAATACAAGAAGGGAAGAATACGAGGCAAAGGTGGCGCTTGACAGTCAGCTACACAGTCTTTGAAAGATGATTCTCCACAATTACAAAATCCTTTGAGGGCTTTCACTTTTACCTGATAGTTGAGACACAAACAAGTTGTTGAAAAAGTTGTTGATGGTAGTCGAACCACCAGCAGCTGTTTCAAAGGTTATAACATGTTTAAATGGTGTACTTGCCTAAGGACTGCAACTTTGTTTAAAGAATGGTGTCATTCTCGAAAACAAGTGTAACTTCTTTCAAATAGTTGGCTGAAAATATTGATTTTTTTGCAGCAGGAGCTGGTTGGCATACCCTGGCATTAAGACTGACAGAAGGGGAGAACAAACATCTTGCCTGGTTCCTGCTATACCTGAATTTACCAGTTCCTATCAGATAATTTATGAAAACATAATAAGTTGTGTACACCCATTACTATCAGTCCTTCCAAACCTCAATACAAGTGGACAGTGGATGTAAATAAAAGACTTAGTATTTTTACAGACATGCTAATGCCATTTTTATGGACTTAAAAAAAAGGATTATTACAGTAACGAACCATGACGCCAACCGGTAACACAGAGGATGAAACATTTTTTAACAGATGTTCTCACACAGTTATGCGGTTTATCAGTGAAATACATGGAGTAAGAATAAATCACAAAGATCTACATTTTGGATCATAAGTTTCATAACAGCACTGCATTACTGTTATCTTTCATGAGCTGCTTGTAAGTCACATCTTCCCATCACTCCATTCAAACACACAGAGCTGATATCAGTGAGCAGACAGGTCATATTTTTTATACAGATGATGACAGAGAATGAAAATATGATCTTTTTGCTCATGAAACATCAGTTTCTCTCTTCTTTAGTTTTGCCAACATTAAAATTTTTGAACGGGGAGACTCCGACAAAACAACAGAAGACCCACTCGGCATCTATTCTTTATGAAAATGATTGTTTTTCACAGCTGATTGTTGATCAT
>RPOG01001049.1:0-190192 GCA_008086565.1 Thalassoma bifasciatum | reverse complement strand
ATTTTAGCCTCCTTACTCCCTCGTTCCGCTGCCCACACAGTCCACAGCAGTAGAGGAATCTGAGTTGTTTACTTCTACTGTCCAGCTTTAGCAGCTTTCCAGGAAGTCAAGTGGCCACAAGATGACCCTCAAAAGCTGGCAGGTGATACCACTTGTCTATCACAGTAATCTTTTACAAAAAGCACAACAGGAATAAAAGCATCAACGAAAAGTTTGGTGGAGTTCAGCTCAAAACACAGGAAAACCTCTGATCAATTCACTGTCCATGATTCCAGATTTCTTACTTAATTTCTCATTCAGTCATTGTGAAAGGATGCCCCGATCAGCACTTTTTGCCCCCGTTATTGAGTCCATTTGGTAGCATTTTATATCTTCTAACACAGTCTTGAGTCAATATTTGGTTTGCAGGGATACAGTTTCCTAAAAAGATAAGAAAGTGAGGCTGGACACTTTTTGTTTGGTGTTTGAACAACAATAAATGGTAAAATTAATACCTAAAACAAGTCTTGAGCTTATAAATTCCAGTTAGGTTTGAATTTAAAGTCCTTTAATCTATTTTACATGCACTCCTGCATGCTCTAAACGCAACACTCATGAGATAGTGCCAGGCTGTAAATATTAGACACTAATGTGACTATTTCATGATTTGTCTTCTTTCACTGAAATGTTCGTTTTACCACAAACCAGCCTCAACCACTCCAAACTGGACTGTAAAATAATAAATCCAGCATGCTTTGAGGCTCAGAGGATCAGGACAAACATCTGCTATAACACTAATCACATCACCTTTAAATCATTTTGCATGTTGTCACAGACTGTGCTGTACAGCTGTAGTGTATACAGAGAGTACATGTAGGGAAGTGAATACACAGTGGACCAATCATCTATTAACCATTTCCATGCAAAACTGTCATGGCCCGTACGGGGATCGAACCCGCGACCTTGGCGTTATTAGCACCACGCTCTAACCAACTGAGCTAACCGGCCCTGATGACTAGAGATGATGTCATCAATTTACACACTAGCTTTGTAAAGGTGAGGTCAAAGGGCTGAAGCATGTGTGAAAAAAGCCTTGTTGACTTTACCTTCAGGAGGTGGGGGAGGAAAGTCTTCTACATCCATGCTTGTTGCTGGTCTCCTGCCCAAGCTCTTCAGACAGCAGCATGAAGCTGATCATCTACACTGAACCACATGCCTACAGGGAAAAAGGCAGACATTAGAAAGCTGCAAAATAAAGATTCACACAGTATTTCCTTCTGTAAATAAAACCAATGAATGTTACATGTTACACAGTGAAACCCATTAATTCCAGAACAGCCAGCCTCCCCTTATTCTTCAGTGTTGTTTCTCTCACAGCAGCACATTGTCAGCCAAGAAGCACGGCCTTGTTTTGTCACGGTCTGGCACCTTTTGTGTCAACAACAGAGTCTGAACCAAAGCTAATCAGACAAATGAACGAGTGAATGAAAACAAAAGAAGCTCTTCTTGTGCTCCTTAGGGCTGTTGACACAACCACGTGTTGCTGTGGACGTAACTTTCTCATGCTAATTGTGGGTATGTGTGATGTCATGGGGATAAACATGCTTAGCCACTGTGTAATTGATGGGACATAGACTGTGGAGTACCAGAAGAACAACAGCAAAGGTGGTTGTGGGTTTTTAAGCTGTGATCAAGCGTCACATCTGACCTCCTGGTTATTGTAAAATGCGTTAACTTGTTTAATTTAACTCGTACACAATCGAACAAAAGTATTCCCAAAAACATTAAAGCCTCTAACAGGGGGATTAGGTTGGCTGTGAAACTGGTTAAGGGCTGATACTGAACCTACAATTTCCAGGGCAAAGACTCTCAATGAGTCATACATTTGCATGTTGTTCTGCTTAAAGTGACAAAAACTGCCCCCCAGCAGGGTGACCAGATGCAGTATTGGTCGAAAACTCTGTCTCCTTATTCAGATAGCAGTGGTCAAACTTAAAAAAAAAATTAATAAACCTGGTAGAACTGTTTCTCACACCTATAGGAACTTTCAGAATCGAGCACAACAAAATGAGGAGATAACTTAACACAGCTAGAGGCAACAACTTGAAAGTTTAATAGCATGGTACGTTGAAAAAAGATTTAATCATACCACAGGTTGTAAATACAGAGTAATGAAAAGATCTTTTCATTTTCTCAGATTTCATCAGACCACACAGACTCCGAAGTAAACACAACTTTTGACAAATCTTAAAAAGTGTGTGAATTTTCAGGTGCAGCGGTCAGCTTGGAGTTTGGGCTTCTGAGTCAAACACCTCCACTCGGGGAAATGTCGTTAGCATGCCGAGGCAGGAGAGACTTTTGGACCTGCATGGGCATGATGAGAAACATCACATTCCTCAGCAGCAAAGCCTTTGTTTGTAAATGTATCCAGAGGTGACAGTGTCTGTCAATGCCTCCTTCAGGATAAATTTCCCTGACTTCCTCAGCTTGCTAATATACACTGTGATAGATGGCAGAGTCATGACATCATGCTGTGACATAGAGCAGCCATTGTTGTGACATGTCAGCCACAAACGTTGCCACATGGGGGTCAATATGTCTCAAAACAAGCCACAGTTTGAGTTAACTCAGGTCTGTTTTTGACTTAGACAAACCCACACCTCAGTAATGCTGCAAACAAGATAGAAAGGATAACTCACTCTGAGTCTCAAAGCTTGTTTTGTCTACAAATAATGTGAAATCCTCTGCTTCCCCCATCTTATTCATTGAGCACAAAGCCACAATAGATGATGTGAACACAGGACTAGTGTCTGCAACTACAGCGAGGTCGGCAGACAACACTCCTGCTAACAGGCAGGTACACCTAGAAAACACTGCCTAAGGAAAAAGTGAATACTCAGCCATGAGTGTAAGGGGACATGAAAGGAAGGAAGGTAAGTGTCATATAGATGGACAGACAGCAGGGCTCAGCACAGCTAAGATACACTGTATGAGACACATAGTTATAAATTGAATTAGATTGACATCCAACAGCCCAGCCCTGGCAGAGGCCTTACGGGGTGACTCATCTCTCTCTTCAGAACCATTGTTTGATTTCTAGGACAGGAAGGAAAAGGAAAGAGGGGAGGGAAGGAGGGAGGGGAGAAAGGAAAACTTCCAGGTGTGCTGGTCTCATCACAAGGGAAAAGGATAGAGAGATCACACAACACTTCTCTCTTTTCAGAAAAACATTTCTGCTAGTTGAATTTCCAATTGCTGAAAAAAAAGGAAGAAAATGTTTGGGGTAGAGTTGGTGTCATGTGCTTCTGTAGCTGCTTGAAACTATTTTGCGGATTCTTTTGCCTTCCTCTAAATGTACAGCTTTTCCTGTGCTCTTGAAGTGAGCTAAATGCCACTTTTCCATGATTACCCACTAAAGCCTGTGGTGTGAAGTGATCTTGAATGTGGTGTGCATCATAGAAACACTGAGCACTTACATCTACACTAAGATGAACAATTAAACAAATGAACTACCAACATCTGCAGCATGTTTTAGTTGTCTACCCTGCATATTCACATCGTGCTAAATAAGCAGAAAGCTGAAAAAGTGAAGCTAAGCATGCAAACTGTAAACCAGATGTCAAGAAAGTATTGACTATTTTTGATCTATTACTTCTTTTCTTATGTGCTCAGTGCTTAATTACAAGGTGCTATACCGTCATCTATCATTTCCCAATGATTGAGAACAGAGCGGAAGACAGCACACAAGTAAATTCAGCCACAGAGCTGATGACAGACTCAGCTGAGCGTGTCTTTACACGCTGAGGAAGGCTGAGCCGTGCTCTACACTCAGAAAAACAGTCATCTGGCCTGCTGGAGTAATGCAGACCATTTGCTCACCTGTGTATACCTAATAACCCGTGTTAAAGAGACAACGACAAGGATCTGAAACGTGTTGACAATGTGTACATTGTGTGGGAACCCAAAGAGAAGAGGGTTATGAAAACTATGAGGGCCAACTAGTCAATTCCATGGCTGTTTTTCAGATGGATCTTAAGTCTTTTTCAATATGCTTAAAAAGATTTAACACACCTGATAAAGTTTTACTTCTTTAAAGTAAAATATAAAATCTTTAAATCAAACTTTCCGTACATAGGAAAATGTATAATGCATATATTTTATGTTTCAGATCCCCTAAAAGCTGCATTTTGTAATCTGTGGTTATCTATAAGGGTGCTTCAAAGCCATTGTGTATCAGGTAAAGATACAAGACAGATCATCTCAAGGACCATATCACTGATGCTATAACAAGCATAGCTTCCACTGTGCTAATGCAATTTCATCAACACTGGTAAACACTTAATATGTGTTTTTCGAAACAATGGTGATCATACAGAGCACATCACAAAAGTTAAAAGGATTGTCAAACATGAAATGTTTATTTTTCCTGTCTATATATGGAAACTCATGGCCTACCCTGTAGGTATAAATGTTGTTTTTCAACAGTCACAGCAATAAAAAATTATGGTTTGCACAGATAAAGCATATGCCAACCAAAATAAAGATACTTTCCTTATAACTCACATTTTGAGTGTGTGTGTGTGTGTGTGTGTGTGTTCTCATGATCTCCCCCTAATCTTTCAACAATCAGGTATGAAGGCAATTGAGTGTCTGTTTGTGTGTTTGTGTGTGTAGCTGACAGCTATTTTGAACCATCCTGTTTTATGGGTGTTTTCATTTCACTGAAAAGGTTTCTGGAGTACACTTAACAACAAGTGGAATTCCACACACAACCTGAAAGTCATAAACAAAAGATTGTACAAGAGGGTGGTCTGAGAGAAAGAGAAAAAGAGGGAGAGAGAGAGAAAGAGGCAGACTTGTAGTCTGCATAAATGGTCTGTTTTTGGTTTGCAGCTCTTGTGCTGAATGTTTTATTGACTAGTGTGCCTCAATCTTCTCCCTCTGTCAGGATTACAGTGATCAGGCTTCGGCTGAAAGGCAGCACATCCAGGCCATACAAAGAGTGGATGGACGGGCTCACAAAGTACTGTAATGTGTTTGTGTGGAGGTTCAGGGGAGGACAGGTCGGCACTCTGCAGAATACTAATGAGCTACAAAGGTACCTGTTAGTAAACTGTACATTGGGGATGAAAAATAAGTTTAAAGTCTCTGGATTGATGATGTGTGTTAAAAGGGGAAAGAATATTTTTATTCCTCTTGCATCAAGTTTCTTGGGTTTATCCATATTTTGTTCAGAAAACTGGTCACAAAGATCAGACACCTGTAGCAGAATCAAAGCTCTATCAGATACATTTATAACTACCAAACATTGTAAGCAAACCTGTTTAAGCAACCTACTGCTCTGAACGACTTGGTAACAAAATGATTTATATCCACAGTTTTCCAGACAGCACCGTCTGTTTCCTAAATCTTTAGCTCTGAAGCTCACACAGGAACAACCTTGAATGCTCCACAGTATCACAGTTTCTGAGCCAACCAGCCTTGACAACATGCCACATTTTCCCACCCACCCTGACCTCAAATGGGTGGGGGAGCTCGCATACAGGCACAAGACAGCTCACTTCTAAAAGTTAGAAACTTAGTGTCTTGCTGGACCATAATGTGAGAAATGTAGAATCAATTATCCTGACCAGGCATAAAAATCTCCCTAATAATTGTGGATTTTTTATTTTCAACAATCAGCAAAACTCCCTTGAAGAAAAAAGTTTCACAACAACGCAACCAAAAGAGCAGAGGATGAGTCTGGTATTCCACATCAGTATGCAGTTATAATTACAGGACTAATGGGAGTGGATGGCTGGGATTACGCTTCAATAACCATGCCTGCAGGGCTGCAGTGTTTTCATTCAATGTCAGAGGTGTGATCAAACAGACAAGCAAAGGAATGACTGGATTTAGCCACAAACTCCAAAGCTGTGTTTGTAATGCAGAGGCTGTCAGTGCTAAGCTATCAGTGTTATGTTAAACTCCAGGATAACAACTTTAGCACATAGCCTTAGCCATGGGAACACGCTCGCAGGCCCAGTGAGCACCTGCAGCATCACAATTCTATGTGGGAGAGACTCAAGAGCTGTAAACCTGGCTTCCTGCAGGTAAATGAGACATCCTGCAAATTTTGTGTCATTGCGGCCACTATTGTAGCTGCTCAGGCTAGTTCCTCTCACTCGCTATCATCAACACGCAAAGTCACATGTGCACTGAGGGCATTGTGATTGGCTGGGGTCACTACTTCTACTCTTCACCCAGAAATGTCCCAAAGCAACCAAAAACATTAACATAGGCATAGGAGGGGGGTTGAGGAAGACAGAGACACAGACACACACACAGGCCTATGGATGATGATTGAGCAAGATTATTCCGAGAAATAAATGAGAAGAAACTCTAAAAAAGGTTTCTCTTTTGAATTAATTTATTTTCAATAATATTCTAGTTATTTGAGCAGCTCCTGTGATGTGACAAAGCCCTCCCACTGGACATCATAAAAGATTGGGGCAGTGAAATATTTGAAATGTGGAGTCCATTTGAAAACAGAGGCAGCCACAGTCTTGGCTGTCAGTCCTAGCTGGTCTCCACCCACCCAGTGAGCCACACTAAAGCCCTGAAAGCCAAACCAGAAGCAGGAGAACACTATCTTGTGTGTAGTGAGAGATGGATGAGCCGCTGCTTCAATGAGCTTTTGTTTACTGGATGAAGTTACAGTCTTAACTTTATTACAATAAGAAAGGAGGAACTCGGTGCTATTACAATATCACCACAGCATAACATCAGTTCTCTTGTTGCAGAACAAGTTAAAGCTCTGACTTTAAAGGGTGGAGATGCTTTTTGAAGCCAAACTTGCCACTGATTCCTGACATCAATCTAATCTTTTCAAGAGCAGAGTCAACCCATCCATACCCTTCCCCATTCCCCCCTTGGGTCTCTCCACTCTACTGTCAAAGAAAAGGAAAACATGCTCTGTTCCACTTCCACAAACAGTATACAATGTATGGTCAGGTTTATATTCTCATGGTAGCTAAATCTACATGACACATGGCTGGTATGGTCGAGGTTGTGTCTGGTATGGGAACAATTTCACACATCAACCTGTGAAGGAGCAGCAGCTTTCCTTCCCCAGCTGTTGTCAAACTATTCTGCTAATCCATGTTTTATCTGAGAAGATCCTCAGTGGGGTAATGATGGGTGGACAGCAAATCCATGACTGGCCTTTGAGAAATGACTGGTATGTCCCTTTGATAAACCACCGTGCACTCTGACATCACAACCCAAGTCATGGTGAGCAGAAAACTTTCTTGTCATGAATACATCAGCACATTTAAGAAGGAGGATAAAGTCAATCAGTAATGTTATTCAAAGCACCCTCATGAAAGATGCCAACGCTTACTTTAGCATTCATTTACTTACCTTCAGTGCCTAATAAATATAAGATGAATGCTCCAAATGTGTCTGAAAGTATCCGCAATAGCAGCTGTGGTTTGACCAGAGTATAAAACTTTGATACTGTCTTTTTATTGTTAGTATAAGTGCTCATAAACAGACATCTGATCCAAGAAAAGTGACTTCTCTTGATGCTATTACTGTGAAAGCCTTCCAGCTACTGTATTTGCAGCACACCACCCTGGTTAATTTGTTAAACAAATAGCATGAGGAGATTTTCTTTTTGAGTGTACATGCATTTGCACAATAAACTATGATCTATTCCATCTCAAACAAGCATTGGCAAAGCAAGCAGACAAGCTTGACACCAGACAGAGCAAAGATATCAAGAGACCCCACTGACTATGCACAATTCCTTTAAGCTTGGTTAAGCTGACTGGATTACTGACACCACTTTACTTTTTTCGGTAAATAGAGGCAACAACAATAGAAAACTGCTTGATCTGTGAAAAATATATTTGTAGCTGTTTACATGAATCTTCCAGTTGACTGGGGCTGTGCAGTCCTTTCATGGAGGAGTGCTATGCATGACTACTTGAATTTGTAGCAGGGCAGACAAGCAGACATCCTCTTTAACTCTACTTAGATTAGGGTGACCAAATCTCCTCTTTTGTCCAGCTATGTCCTCCTTTTTGGTGGTAAAATGATGTCCAAGGGGATTTTATAAGATTTCCCAAAACATCTGGGTTTGCTCTGACTGCATGTGCTGCACTCTCAGACAGAAAATGCAAAGGTGAAAATGCACTTTTACAGATGAACTGCAGATATGCAGTGATACATCTTTTTTTTTCACGGTCATGACTGGTATTGACAATTTTTCTTTTGCCCCTTCTAAATCAAATGTTGAGATAAGGAGTTGAAAGTATAAGAAAAGAGTCGATAATGAGATAAAGGTGATTATTTTGAGATGATAAAGTCAACATTCTGAGATGAGTAGTCTAAATTTTGAGACAAAGTAAAAAATCTGGCTGACAAGTCAAAGTTATGAGATATAATATGAAAATTTTGAGAGAAGAGTCAACATTACAATAAAGTAAAAATTTTGAAAAAAAAGAGTCAATTTTTGGGATGATAGAGTAATAAAATTGAAATATTTTGCCACAATTCTGAGGTAAATAGTTGAAATTTTGAGATCAAAGTGGAAAGTTTTGAGACTAAAAGTCAAAATTGCAAGAAAAAAGTCAACATTTTTAGAGAAAAAAACCCCTCAAAATTAATAGAAAAGTCAAAATCCGTATTCAAAACTCAAAGTTATGAGCTACAGGGTCATTAGTTAAGATAAAGTCAAATTTTTGAAAAAAGTTTAAAATGTTGGGATAAACAGTAAGAGTTATGGAAAAAAATTTTTTTTTTTTTTTTGTCTTTTTATCTGAAAATTTTGACTTTGTATGTGCGAGAAAAAAAATCTCTACAAAGCCAACTTTTCATTTCTAATATTCTTAGCTTGCAGAAATGGGCCTATACACTTCATTTACCTTTAAATCAGAGAAATTTTCCCTGCAAACAGAATAGGAGTATTTTAAATAAATGCATGGGTTATAAAGCTACTTTGTTGTCATTGAGTATCTTTAAGTATTCTCCCAAAGAAGGCCGGGTAGGGGGGTCCTCTTTTTGGGCTTGCAGAATATGGTCACCCTAATTTAGATACATACTTCCTGGGTATAGGTTTGAGGGACGCAAGCCATGGTTAGAACGAAAAGAGCACACTTGACATTGTTTTTTTAATAGCATTATAAAAGCAGGGAGTTATCTTGCACCTGCAACAGCATCTTTGAGGTAGAGGAGGTTGTACTCAGGACAGAAAATCAATCTGTAGACACAGGAAAGTTTACTATCCAGGTAACGTGTTAAATCAAACAGTCAACTCAGCTCAGTAAACACATTTCTGGTTAATTCCGTGTGTACTCTAGGCTTCAGATGTATTGACAAGATTTTTCTTTTTTTTTTTTTTTTTTTTTTTTAAAAAATNACCTTTAAAAATCTTAAACCACAGCAAAACTTATCCAGTCCTCGCCTGGTGTCCCTCTTTTAACTTCACTTTTTTCGATGCAGGCTTGTTCCATCCATGAAAATCCAGTGTCTAGCCGAAGAAGCTGATTGGCTCCGGGCTCGTCTGGAAAAGCTGTGATTGGCTGAACCAAACGTCAATCACAGCCTCCGACGTCTTCTCCTGCAGGATCGGCTCCGCTCGGGCGCAGCGGTTCCCAACTGAACCACGTGACCTGTGAGGTGGCTGAAACAGCTGTCCGGAGATGATGGTGGTGGATCCGAGCCTGATCAGATACTTCACGGTCTTACTTACCCGGGAGCAAAGAAAAATGTCTGCTTATCGAGTGTCGTTATTCAACTAAAACAGGCTTGTGTCTAAATCTCTTGTATGATCCCGGGACATTTTAAAGTGACGCACAACACGCATTATGTAATTGCATGTTTTCTTTTTTTATAATAAAGGGAAAGTGAGTGACACTCAAAAGGAGCACTTACAAAGGTAGAATACGCAGAGTTAAGACGGATCATTTTCTTCACAAAACTGTTTGGTTCTTACAGTTAATCTATGTGATTTCTATTCCTTTTCTGCCACCTACAGGTAGAAACTACTTCCAAGTACTCTGCTCAGCGTTTTAAAATTTGTACAAGTAATAAATACAAGGAAGAGGACACTGAAATATTAAATAAACATTTTATTGGTTAATCAAAATTCTATACATTTCCAAACACAAACAGTATGTTTAGTCTTCTAGAATACAAAACTCAATCTTCAAGCATCACGTTGCTTCATTATGCTGTTGCACAGAAACAAATGCAGCATGAAGAAAAAAAAATAAAAAAATCAAACAATATTTTGTTCCTAAGTGTATGCAATGCAGGACAATGTATGAGGCATTGAATGGATACTTTTTCATTGAGTAAAGCAACCAGCTGTGTTACTCAAAAACATTCAACAGATCAATCATTCTTAAACCTATTCTTCATGATAAAACCCAGATAATGAAATGTGTGATGTCTTGCACTGTTGAAAATGTAAGGTTTAACTGACTGCATTGTGATATGGTTTTTAAAAATCCCACACAGTTAATACTAACGGTAAAAATTACATGTAAAAAACGTAGAGCCTCCATTATTGTTGCATTTTAATACTGAGAAATGTGAGCACTAAAAGCTGAGAGATAACAGAATAAAAACCCCATTAGTTTGTGGTACATGATCACACATACTAAACACACAATGTTAGGACCATTCTTCAAATCATGATGTGGCCTCATAACAAATAAAACACAACTTTTTTGAAACAAAATACCAGTCCTCATGATCAAGATGATGAGACGTTTCGCTATGTCCGTACTGCTTCAGTTTTGCAACATTACATCTACATTTTTAACAAAAGGGCCTTTGTGATGTTGCCCATGCCAAGCTTTGTCCACCAACAAAGGAGATTCTGTTGAAGGCCTTTCCTTTCATGACACCAGTATTTCACCCCCCTCCCTGAAAAGGGATTTATGGTTAAAAACAACCAAGACTCAAATGAGGAAGCTGATCTTACTGTCCACTTAGTATTCAAAACCTCTAAAGAGCTACATCTAAAACCTTTTCCTTAAAACTTAATCAAATTGACCAGCATGAGCTACATAATCAGTGCTGCAAGACCTGCAGTGAAAGAAAGAATAGAGTATTGATGACAAAGACCAAACTGTTGATTTAACTTTTATGAAGTCATTTTGGTTTGATGTTATTGTATCCCAAACAAACTCAATGGGGTGTTGCTACACTTTTATATTAAAAAGATCAACTGGGCTGTTACTGTCACCAGAAAAAGAAACTGTGGTTATTCACAGATGTGCTGTTTGTAGAGGAAGGCCTCTATCAGCATCAAAGGCCATATACTTAAGATGAACAGTAAATATTTTCATGTATTTCTTTAACTTACCCAGATAATTTAAATGAATTACAAGCAAATATTGTATTTCTCAAGGCAAAAATGATATTATTGTGCATTTGTTTGATTATATTTTATGACTGAGAAAAAAGAAACTATTTTCCAAAGTGGGTACATCACAACGCAGTGCCCTGAGGGTGATGGAAACAAGAAAGACTCCATTCCACAGTTCTCCACAACCTAACACAAGCTGAGTTAACCCATTACTCCTAAGAACAGATGCAAAGTCTCATCGAGGTCAATACAGCAGACTCTATGAAAATAGTATCATTCAGGCATGGTTCCCCTTTTAAAGGCTTGTTTGAAGTTCAAATTTCCCTTGTCATGCATCTGATCTGATGTTCCATGTTTTTAAAAACAAAATCTAATGACTTTAACCATGTTAAAAGATGTATCACCCTTTCCATAAAAAAACCAACTTTGGCATTTAAAAAACAATAATGACCTCATCAGATCACCTCAGTTGTTGTGAAGTTTGACGGATTGACCCTCCACGATGCCATTTACAGGAGCAGGCTTGTTGCCAAAGTTCCAGTCCACAGGATTAAGCAACTGCATGGTCTTCTTATGGGTCCAGATCGGGTTAATGATAAACGTGAGCAGAGCGAGGCCAGTGAAGAAGAGCAGAAGTTGGGGTAAGGCGACATGGGTGATGAGGTCTGCCCAATTTGTCACAGTTATCCACCACATGTAGTATGTAAGCACCATCCGGCAGTGGAATGTGTGGATCATCACCCACTGGTTGGCTTTCCAAAACAGGGTGTGGGCCCAGCCAGCCTATCAGGGTGGTGAGAAAGATTGAGAGAAAGTTTTGAGAAAAAGAGAAAAAAAGTTGCCTTTATTCTATACTATGACCAGTTTTAATCTCTGTAGCTAGTAAGCAATTAAGTTAAATCTGTGAGTAGGAGGAACAGAGAAAGCTCAGTAGCTCACACAGTCTTTTAATAGCACTTCCCTTTTTCAAGAATGTTTCACTTAACCTATTTACAATCACAAGATGCACGAGATTGAAGAGGAACTAAACCTGGTGATACTGTTTAGAGGTGACTTACAAGGCAATGTAAGAAAATCATGCTTGGTTGATGAAATGGAAATAAAAACAGAAATGAAAAAGTTACTTGAAATACTTCTCTCAAATATAAAAGAGGAAATAAACATCTTGCAAGTAAGAAAGAGATGAGAGTTACTATTACTCAGCACAGAATGCTATAAGTCTCCTACCTTCAGTAACATCCAGGATATACAGGTGAATGGCGTGCTCATCTCTAACAGCAGAGTAACCATTGGCAGAAAGTGTCCCAAGGAATCCCAAACTACTGCCCCTGCATAACCAGACAGGGCGAAGAAATGATGCGTTGCAAGTGGGAGGTCAAATGACCGGAATACCACGCTGGAGGTATGAAGTGCGACATTCTCAAACACAAAGAAACCTGTCGCTGTGAGGATATTAAACCACGACCAGTCCTCTTGTCCCTTCACCCTGTCTTTGAATAACACAGAGTCTTCAGTCAGGGCCCTTAGACCTGCTACAGAACTCTGGATCCCAAACACTGCCCGAGTTGCTGCGAGGTCCCAGAAAACCTTTTCTTTAGCCAGCAGAGAGTTGTAGGTACGTGACGCAGCCAAAGACAGGAGGTGAGAGAGGAGAAATATAGTTGCATAGAAAGCAAAGCCCAGGCCAATGAGCTGGAAGCGGTAGTCCCATGAGAAGTATTCTGCACTGGGCTGGGGCACTGGGCTGGTCTGCTGGTCTGGATCCATGGTGTGAGGGGGGGCTCAGGCTCAGGTACATGTGAAACTGTGATCATGGGCTGGTGATGGCATGATGTGCAGGTCCCAAACTACAACATGAACAAAACAACAAAAATGATATCATTTGATACACAAATTGCATACAAACACAACAAATTACAAATATATTACATGTTTGACCAGCTGGATTTATGACTCTAAGTGAATCTTTTACAGTTAATTCATTTAACACTGTATTAGCTCCAAACTCAACCTAATATGTTCTTCAACCAAAACATCAACACAAACAACGACAAAAGAGGAAGCCGACGAAGAACAACACGAACTCAAGAAGGACAAAACTGTTATAATCCTCTTCATTATAATCGCAAACATCCTTGATACAAACCTTACTTCAAAGACTGTACTCGGTGTACCATAGCTGGTGATGTACGAGCACAGTGTACGAGTGACAACAACAAAATCCAACTCATACGACTTCAATTTTGGTCATATGATCTCCAAACCGGAAGTAACACCCACTTTGAATCATCCGGACATCCCATTGGTCAAACCCAAAGCTCTTATCTTTGTAAGAGCTCGCTCTATTGGCTCTATTCTGAATAGTTATTTTTTTTCTAATGTGCATGAAATAGGAATTTATAATTAACCCAGGGAGCACTCAATCGATACAAAGGCAAGGCAGGCTTGGTTTGCTCACGTACTGAATATATGTTTATGGTGCTGTTTCATAAAGGAAGTTATGAAACATTAACATTAACTGATGGAGGAGGAGTTGGATGGTTATCACACAGTAAAAAGCTAGCCTTCAAAAACAAGAAAAAATAAATTACAAAAATTTGGGGTTGTTTTCTTAATCTAAGTCAAATTATTGCCAACAGAACAAGGTAATTTGGCTTGTCAAGACATCCCGAAACAACTAAAAATATTTAACCTCAGTGAACCCAGAAAGACCTATTCAAGATGATGCATCTTAAAAATCTTACAAATGCTCACTTATAAACAGCATTTAAATTTATTATTTTTAACCTATCAAAAACTTGAAGCCATAGCTTTCTGTTGGTGTGCCAAAACTTCTGACACACTATGAACTAGTTTAAGGTTTTGGACCATTAAAGAGAAAAACTATTGCCCATAAAGCAGGGGTTTTCAACATTTTCCAGACCAAGGACCTTCCAACTGATGGGGAGACAGAGCTATACTATGTAAATTAATTGTAAGTCAAATTGTGTTTTGTATTAAACCGGGCATAGTACCATGTATAAATGCATCTTGTTATTGTGCATTCAGTATTTAGCCATTCTGGGGAACCTAACAGAACCAGTGTAAAATGTGCAGCTGCCTAATTGGAAGAGCAGCAATAGAGGCAGGTTTTACCTCCGTCTGGAGGAGTTAGAGGTGAAGGCTGAGATAACCTGTGTGCAGTTTGAGAGAGCTGCTGTGTTGCTGCATGTGTTCATTTCTGACTAAATGATAACATATTCAGCACCTATTGATCCATCAATGTGTGTTCAAAATCATTAAAAGTAGAAATGTTTGAGAAAAAATATTTGAAAAATCAACCAAAAATGTAGCAGATCCCTGTAGTACCTCTACAGTCCCCCTTGGAACCACAGACCGCCTGTTGAAGACCTCTGCCTGAGAGTATCTCAGCTTCTGGGAAGGTCTCCTCTTTGTCCAGCAGAGGGTGACCTTGCCCTATGCATTTGAGACTGAAAGTAATTTAGACCAAGTTCAGCCAAGTCTTTTCTTACAAATATGACTTAGCTCTATGTGCTTTTTACATTATTTTTGTATATACACCAAAATATTTCTACATAACTTCACACTGCACATCTTACCTGATGCAAGTTGTTTCTTCTTTCCTTTGACCTTTCAGAGTGGAGCACATAGAAAATGTGGAGAAATTCAGCATAAGCGCAGCAGCTGTTATATTATATTCCTTCATTCACTAGATTTATCTCACAAATAGAGTAGCTATATGTTCTTTTATCGTTAACAAATCATAGACAGCTAACACACAATTTTCCAATTCTTGATCATGGTTCTTGATCTGCATTGTATTACCCCTGAGAGTAATTTTGCTGACATAGTTTCTGTTTTTCAGCTCTGTGATGTAAACGGTAAATGGAATGTGTTCTTGTAGCACTTAGTGTTCTGATCACTCAAAGTGCTTTTACAGGTCAGGTTCATCCATTCACACCTCATTCATTCACTGATGGCAGAGGCTGCAATTTAGAGCACCATCAGTTTTGTTTAACCTTAGCCCATACAAAATAACACCACACTAGGGGTAGATGAGGGATTACAGCAAGTGTCCTCTCCAAGGACACTTACAGCAGGACCTGAGATCCCAACCCTCCGATTGAACTTCATTGAACCTCGTTATTATGAGAACTGATCTAGATATTTTTGCAAGTGCTTGTTAAATGTCATATTTCTTCTGTTTAAAGATATAACAGGTGATGGTTGGTGATCCAATCCTTTGGTGGAAAATACTGTACAAGTAGAAATAGCAAATGTTAAATGCCTTATGGTTGCTTATATATAAAATTAAGTTAAATATGCCTATTTTTGGGGGGGAAAGTAAATGCTATATAACTATTCTCAATGATTTGGCATTTAATCTAAAGAGTTAGGGGCGTCAGATGTATCATTTTCTTTGACTCTTGTTTCTTGATTACCTTAGTCTTAATATCATTGATATTTTGGTAAGCAGCCGTTAGAATATAAAACACATGAAATGTCGGGAGCCGAAAAATCACTTATGTTTCCTTTTGTGTAACCTAGAAAGAAAATTTAGCTGTATTAAGAAAAAAATAGAATGACAATGAAGGTTTTTTTTTCTGTAAGTGTAAAAACAACAAGGAAAAATCTTTCACAATATTTTACATTGGGATAAAGTTAAGGAAACTGGCATCACTGATTTTGGCAGCAATTTTTTCAAAGTAAAAACACAACACAGGCAAACTTTTCAAACTTTTTCTCCAAAAATTTAATTGCAGAATTATTTACACTTGATGAACTCAACACGGAATAAACTACCCAGAGACAAAATCTTTCATTAGCTCAGCTAGTAAAGAATGGAGGGGAAATGCATATGTTTTTGCTAGCTACTCAAATAATATAAAAAATAACAGGATGATACAAGAACTAACAGTGAGTCATCACACTGCACACTGAAAATGCACATGTGTTTGAAATAAATACAAAACATATCAGTGGGACAGTGCCATAATTTTTAAAGGACAAAACAAACAAAAAAACAATAAATAAGCCTACATTCAGAATCAGTATTTCGCATGCCATCATTTCAGCTTATAAAACAACCATAACAAAGTAAAAATGACAACAAAACATGAGCAAATGCAGAAAATAGTCATTTTTCAATGTGGCATATATTATATATTTATTTATATATCTATATATTTCTTTACAAATAATGAATATTTGGCATTATATTCACCCTCACTATAGATATGATATACAAGAGATGAAAATAGTTTTAGCTAAACAACTACCTTTTTCATTTTATCTAGTAATTATAGAGTGGTTTCACATTCCAAATTCAAGGAAGTGTTGTATCAGATTATCTTCCCACTGCATGGATAGGAAAAAGTCCCCTTGAAATATTTCACATCATGGGTTCTATAGTAAAGCAGATAGACAGTAGTACCAGAGGTGAGGCCACAGATGTCCAGACCAAAATGGCAAGAATGTGATCAGAAATGGGAAAGTGTTGGCAAAGGCAAGAATGTTTTGCTTATCTGAACCTGATGTAGGATATGTGGCGATGTGTAGTTGTGATTTTACAGTATGCTGGATAATTTGAAAAAGATGGCACTTGTACTGAACTGCTGCCCTCATGATATTAAATGTAAAACTGGTGCAATTTTCTGCAATTCTGGGTTTTCACCATGTTTTGATGGGCGATTTGCTGTTCATTCTATACTTTTATAACTACATAATCATCATAATTGTTATTTTGACAAGTGAGGGACCCTGTAATGCACAGTATCACATACACACCATTAAAGTGAAATTCAGTGAAAGGGATACAGCTTTGAACAAAAGAAAAAGGAGACAGAAAGGAGAGGGAGGCCTCTGTGGCTTTTCTTGTTACCATTCCTAAAGTATTTGGACAAAAATAAATTAATTAAACACTTTTCAGTGATAGAAACCATTTTTATATTGCAATAAAATTAACACAGCCATGACAGCAGAGACTTTCAACTCATAGGAGAAAAGCTTTGAAAGAGTCTCAATGCCAAGGTAACATCTGTTGTAGCTTAAAAAAGGTTTTCAAAGTAAATGTTTGACTTCTGCACTTTCCACTTCCAACCTTGAACTGAACTGCAGCAAATCTACTTAAATGTCTCTATTGCAAAAATCTTTTCCAGCTTTTCCCAACCTCTGAACCTGATTTTTACTTAACATTTAAATTTTGTTATGCTTTAACTAAAAAGAAAAAAATAAATAAATTAATTGAATTTGAATCTGAAGTAAGTTTGAGGATTTTTTTCACAGCCCTAAACATTTTGCATAAGGGAGAAACTCTTGTTTGGTTCAGTAACAGCCTTCAACAAAGCCAAACTAGCTCAGAATTACACAAGACCATATAATGCCAATGCTTAAGTTCTACAATATAGAACACTTTCCTGCTCTACATCTATCAATGCAAACTCTGATTGGCCTTTGTAGCTCTTTGCTCAATCTCACTTGGGACCCCAAATCTTACATAAGCTACTTTGCTCAGTCAAAGGCAAGCTAGAAAAATTCAAAGAAAACAGCACAGTGCCTCGCTATCCTCACAGTACAACCTTCCAGCTACACAACTGCAGACAACAAGAGCAGTTTGGGGCTCAGTGTGGTACTCTCTTCTCCTCTAAGCCAGCATATGTCAGGCCGAGTCTGTCTCTCTGCCGTCTGCCTGCCACCGTGGCAACAGCAGGGGAATGTCTCCGCTCTGCCAACTGCCTGGCATCAGACGCCCAGACACTTTCCAGAAACCTGCTGTCATGTCCCTGCCTCTGGAATGAAAAAAATCTGCACTATTATAGATGGTTGTGCTTTTAAAATATGTGATCTTACACGCAGCACAGGCCATACCAAATGTGTCATTGTACAGCGGTTAAAAGCACTGACTTTGGAGATCGGCTGGACTAAATAATTATTTTGCACTCTAAATCTTTTGTCAGGGTTCTGCTACAAGAAATTCCAAAAACTAAACATTGTCTTATGGTCTAGTTCAGTAAAAGGTTGGTTTGAACACTTATATTTTAGGTCATGAAGTGTTGGGCGCAAAAACTAACTGAAGGTGCAAAATTTGATTGCATTTCATTGGGATAAAACCTGCAAAATAAAAGTAAATCATGTAAAATAATATTGCATCTAACATATGTGTCAGACTGCAGAAAACAGGTGAAAGGAGTTATAGTGTGTATATGTGTGTATGTGTGTGTGTGAGAGATTTAAGTCAGGCCACAGTTTGGTAGTAAAAACAAAATCAAGCCACACTGACTCCATATTCACCCTCTGTGTTTGGAATATGTCAGCACTAAGCTACAAAAAGCAACACTCAACATACACACACCATCAACAAAACACACACACACACACACACACATTCAAAATATTCAAAAAGAAACGTGAATACTGCTGTATGATAAATCTCCCTGGTCCTACCAATAATGAACACTTGCACAGTTGCTCAACCCATGTTCTCTTAGTCATAAAAATAGATATTAAAGTGATTTATTAACAGCTGATTGTGTTGCATTGATTGTTTATCTAGTACTGTGTCTTTTATTATAAAGCAGCACCTTTTTGTTGGTTTGTTGGTTATCCAAAGTTTGTATCTATAGAATTCAGTCTTTAAGTCTATGGTTTAAATATAACACTGGCAACTCAATAATATGTTCAAGAGATGTTCAAGTCACTGGTATAAAGTTTGAGCAGCTTAACCTCAACTCGAGATGATAGTAAGCGATTAACTTGATTTGCTGAGATTTTACTCTGAAAGTAAAATCCGTGTCTACTTCAGCTATGAAGGCCACATGAGTACAGGTGTTCTTCTCTGATATTTTATAGGCCCAGCATCATATGGCTGCACCAGCTAAATCATACATCTGTTTGAAAATTGAATGACGTATGTCAGAGCTAGCGATACTTGCACACTTAAAAAAAAAAAGAAAAATCTAATTGTGCTAATGTAGCTTCAATATTGAACACACTACAGGGTGCTGATTTGTTTCCAGGAATCTAGTTGTAACAGGTAATTTATTTATCTATTCTTAATTGTATAAACCATCCATTGAACACGTTTTTAATCCTTCTTGGATTAGATAGACCAAAACGTGTTCCTTATTCCTCGATCTAAACATGTTGTTTATTAGCAAGCTAATGTCAGTTTGTTTTAAGGTTGGTTTGCTGTTGGGGGCCTTGAAATTGACTTATTGACCATGTTTGCAAGACACCAAATAAATGCCCCTGTTTCATGTTGTTCACAACATCTTAAGTTGAACTTATCCGAAAACTTTGAGAAATCAGGTTTCGTCAATTTACTTGGAATTTTAGAAATATTTACCAAATATGTTGGCCATGTTTGAAATCAGCATTGAAACAAACTTGTTCTGGTCCTACAGGTGTAGCATTAACATTCTGCTCACAGTATTCTCATCTGTCCCTAATGTTAGCATAAACTGGCCATGTTAGCTGTTCAGGTTAGCCATAGGCCAATAGGAACAAATAACATGACTTCCATGTTTTTCCTCACTCAGTTACAACATGACTGCCAAGCCTTTCCTGTTCACAACTTGACACTTCACAAGTCTGTGTGTTCCATGTGAAAGCAGCATTAATAGTCTTCAAACTTTTTCACCACCTTACATTGAGAAGAAGTAAGCTAGGTAAAAGTTACAACTGGAAAAGTAGTCCCGGTGTAATAATTGGATGTGGAATTTTCTGCTTCGTGTTGAAGACTTCTGGGAAGTTACATAGGAAGTAGGTTACATTTGAAGATACAACAAGTGGGTGCTATTGCTACATCTCAACACTGTGATGGATATCAAAGGCAAATAAAAATATCTTGCTAACTGTATCCTAAAAGCACAGCCACAGAGAGTTCATATCCTGTTCCTTGTGTACTTCCTTTGAAACAGGAGATGAGCAAAATGCATGTTATTTTGGATTCCCAGCTTGCATCTCTGTGGAATAACTCTGCCCCACTTTTGTTTCAGTATTTTGCAGCTTTGGGGATGAACACTGTTACATAACTGCTTCAGGACACTTAAAATAACAGAATCTTTCAAGAAGCGCTGAGCTCCAAACCATTTCCTGGATAAATCATCTACAATAGAGATAGTTTGTTCATGTTTTGGCAGTTTTTTTTCAATCACTCCTCATTAACTCTGGCTGAGGGGCTGAGCTACTTGAAAGGGCCTGAGAGATATATATTAGAGTAAAACACAGTAGTGTGGTTTTGTGTGATCAAGCTACTGTATATATGCAACAAACTTGTATTGGTGCAAAGCAATAGAGAGGGCAGGCAAGCAGTGGACATGAGGGAATAATAACCAAGCAATGAATAGTCTTCCTGCTCACAATTCAAAAATACAACAGTACTATTGTGAACTTGGTTATGTACATTTCCCTTAAAAATAGAGAGAATTGTAATAAGTGCATAAGTGCATTAGTCTACACATTTTGATCTAAGGAGTTATATAAACTTTCATAGTTTTCTACTGCATTGACATAATGTAAATGTTGGCACAAGACTTGCATGTTTTCAGCTTCAAGTAAATGTCAATATTTGAAAGTTGGCAACAGGAACATGAGATATATATGAAATGTGCATGGTAATGAGCTGATACATGTCATTCGTCCACCAATCCAGACCAAGAAAAAAGTTTGACTACAACCAGATTGGATAGAAAGCTGCATTTTTCAACACTGACCTGTCCAGAGCTTATAAGGGCTGCCTGAATAACCTTTAATGGGTGAACAGTGCCACATGCACATAGTTGAGGTATTTCAAGCATTGGCACTTTAAAAGTTTTAACTTACAACAATTGTGAGATATTCAAACCTGTAATTAACATTTACCTCACAAGAGACAAAAGAAATAAACACAAACCATAATTCAGCTTGAAATTATTTAAAAATACTGAAGGGTTACTAACTTTGACCATATTTGAACAACTTGAAATAAATATAATTTACTCTCATTTACTCCTTTTTAGCTCAAAGGCCTGGTTGCTGGTAGGTTTTCAAAGCTGCACTTTTTAAATGGCACTTTGCAAATGCTGAAAAACTACAGACGTAGCCATCCAGGGCATCAGATGAGCGTGCTTATAGGCTGGGAGTCACTCTCAACAGTAAACCGAGGAGAAACCCAGCCTACCCATGTGACAAACATTTCTGCTAACACTTACTCATGTAATGGGAGAAGAGGCTTGGCACATCCTACAGACCAATGGTTTTTGGCGATGGGCTCTGAGGATGGCTATCGAGATCAGACAACAGATATGTAAAGGAAGAGTAGAGAGAGTAGCAGTCTAGAAAAAAGGCTAGTTTTTAAAGTTGTTTGAATGTGGGTGCAGGAAGGCGTGCTGGCCCCCAACCCTGTCTTCTCAAAGTCTAGTCTGAGCCTCAGGAATATAGATCTCGATGCTGTCTGCTCGCTCTGAGGCTGAGTTCTGCCGGAAGGAGGCTGCCCGCTTGGCTGCCATGAGCCGCCGCCGAGCCTCCTGCCGGTGCCTGTCTGGGAGGTCCAGGGATTTCTCTCTTTGTATCACACTTTTCTGTCGAGCTGTCTTCTTTGGTACAGGAGGTTGTTGCTGTATGAGGATGAGAGAATAATGGAGAAGTACAACTTGAGTAGACTGCAACTTATAAGAATCATTGCATACAATACATGACAGACAGTGGTGTAATACACTGCCTGGCCAAAAAAAGTCCCCACCTGGATTGAAGAGAGGAAATAGGTACAAGCCTCCTATTGGATAATTACTGCATGAGCTTTCAGCTGGCAACAAGTTATTAACCTGCTGATGCAATGAGTAACTTCTCATTTCTTAAACAACCACAGCGAAAGGCACATCCTGTGGTGGTGGAAAAGATGTTCGTCTCTTTAAGAAGGGTCGAATCTTTGGCTTTCATCAAGCAGAGAAAACATCACAGGACATTGCAGAAACTATTAAAATTGGGTTAAGAACTGTCCAACGGGAGTATAAAGATTGGACTCTGGTGGGGAGGAAGGTCATGTGGTCTGATGAGTCCAGATTTTCCCAGTTCCAGGTGCATCAGTGTGAGAAAAGAGGCAGGTGAAGTGATGCACCCATCATGCTTAGTATCTACTGTACAAGCCTGTGGGGGCTGTGCTATGATCTGGGGTTGCTGCAGTTGGTCAGGTCTAGGTTCAGCAACATATGTTCCCAAAGATAAGGTCAGCTGACTACCTGAATTTACTGACTGACCAGGTTATTCCAGCAATAGATTTTTTCTTTCCTAATGGCATGGGAATATTCCAAATGACAATGCCAGGATTCATGGGGCTCAAATTGTGAAAGAGTGGTTCAGGGGGCATGTGACATCATTTTCACACATGGATTGGCCACCACAGAGTCCAGACCTTAACCCCATTGGGAATCTTTGGGATGTGCTGGAGAAGGCTCTGTGCAGTGGTTAACTCTCCCATCATCAATACAGGATCTTGGTTAAAAAAAAATGAATGCAAGACTGGATAGAAATAAATCTTGTGGCATTTCAGAAGTTTATCAAAACAATGCCATAGGGACTGTGTGCTTTAGTAAAAGCCAAAGGTGATACAACAAAACATGAGAGTGACCGATCCTTTTTTGATGGTGATCTTTTTTTCTGGCCAGGCAGTGTATCTTGATCCTGTTTGACAGAGCAGAAGGAATCTATTACCTTCTTCTCTGGGCTGTCAATGTTCCTCCAGTTGTTGTTCTTGATCTGCTGCAGCTGGTCAAACTTCATAGTGACGTCTTCAATGGAAAGCTGCAGCAAGTCCCAGAACCCAGCAAGGTCCTGAGAGGTGGGCCGCGGCATGGCACTGGGGTCCTACAACAGGAGAGAAAAGATAAAGTTAATAGAAGCTCTATGTCTGTGACCTTAATCAGAGAGCATGGCCATTAGTTCAATACCCTGAATCTAGTAAATATGCATTCACATGCTAAAATTTAGATTCACACTGCTGTTGTGCTTCCACTTTAATCCACTAGATGTCCTTATCAGACTTAAGATAAACATAAATAAAGAGCAGCTTCGGGGTTTTGAGTCTAAAATAGGGATATTCACTAATGATGGAGAGCGTCTTATCTCATTTGAACAAATATGCTGAGAAACAATACAAACAATACCCTCCACTTTATAAATCCAATTTTTCTCATCACCCAACCTTGAAATAGGCAAACATCTGATTGATGAGCACCTCATTGTCTGCGACTGCTCTGCATCAACTGTTGGTAGCAATTAATCAAGAGATGGTGTGCCAATAAAGGAGCCGAGTGAAGAATTTAGAGGTCATTTCAAAATTAATATTTCAAAATAAACAAATTGTTCCATTCTTTCTCATTTAATCTGGCATGTTTTTACTTGTTCCTTGAATACAACATCTAATAAACTACAAAGACACTGCAGTGCCAACACTGGCACTCCAAATATTTCAGCGGTAGTACTCCCTCATTCCCAATTTCCAAAGCTTTTTCCCTTCAGATTTAAATTATGCAGAAAACAAGGCGCTATGATTCATGTTTTGCTCTAAAACAAACATTACCATCCATTAATCTGCCGACATTTAACATCAAAACTCAGTAATGTTTGCTCACTGTTTACTGGTGCTGGGAAGTGATCCAAATAATGCTGATTTCTGGAAACAATCCTGAACAATACATGTGCACATCATTAATATTTCTTCATCTGAGACTTCATTTTCATTATATTCCATACAAAATCCAACATAAATATTTCAGTTAAAAAGGGGGTTTCCAGTGGAGTCTTGCAATTACTGGAGTGATTACTAGTTTAATACCATGCAGATACCCAACAATGGCTTCTTCATACAAGGAGCTTTCTATTCACCTCACTTCCCAATTTATTCACAACCTTTTATTCAAAGGAGTGCTGATAATACCAAGGTCATGGGTTTGTTCTCTCTCTGGCCTATAGGCATTTAAGAATGACATTAAATGAAATTTCCCAACTGTGGTTCAAAAACCCCAGTACTGAGCAATCCATTCATTATAAAGCTACTCCTGTAAAAAAAACAAAAACACCTTACAAAGGTATGTTTACATTTCTTGATACATTGGATTAAAAGAAACAAACAATTTAATTTGGTTAACAGAGAATGAGCCTTCACCTTCATCACTCTGCAACCTTTTCTCCTCTATCTGTGTGTGTGTGTGTGTGTGTGAGCACTGTGCATGCCCAGCTTTCACTGCTGATTGGCTGTTACCCATGCCATGGCTCTATGTGTAACCAATAAGATGGTGCTATGGGTGGTACATGCTGGAGGCAGATCAGTGAGTTTTAAAACAATCTCTTATTGGCTGATTACTGATAATACCAAAAGGCTGATGCTGATATGTGTCAAAATGCCAATATTGGAGTGGATTTTTGGCCTTTCCCAAGTGGGCAGACCTTATTTTTAGGTCTGCCCCTCTGATCTGTCATGAACCACTTCTGGCAGCTCTGTGAAGATCTTGGGCTATTCTTGGAATAGACCATTTTGTGCAATAATAGACGGATTCATAACTTTACACGATAGGAATCTGGCAGTTTGAAAATCTCCAAAGTTAGTATTGGCATCACATTACTTTTTATCCATGTTTCAAACATAGAAGAACGATATACCCCCTTTTTAAAAGTACTGAGCACAACTCTTTGCAGTTGGGACAGGGGTAATAAGTATGCCCTCCAAATGATGTGAAAGTATATTCTCTCAAACAAGCATTAGCTGTATAACCAACAGCATTATTGTGTTTGAATAAATGCGTTATGACAAGGTGGCTTATATAGGCTGTAATAGAAAGTTCTGAGAAAAAAAGAAATCTACTTGATGGCATTTTAGTTTGCAGCATATGACATCCAATGTGCTGGCTGCTAGCAGTTGAAAAGAAGCTTAATTTTTTTAAAGCAATTTTCTTTTCCCCAACAAAAAGAAAATACTATGTAAAATGAAACAGTATGTACAACACTTTTTAAAAACTTGAAGAGAATGTACTTTATTTTTTATGGATATATATGGGGTGCTGAATGTAAAAATTCAGTCACAGCTAAATAGGCATCATATTGGGTGGATTGAGATTTAATATTTAGATCAATATTTAACATTTAGATTTAGATTTAACAAAGATTTAGATTAAACATTTAGATTTAACATTTAGATTTAGATTTGACATTTAGATTTAGATTTAACAATCAGATTTAGATTTAACAATCAGATTTAGATTTAATATTTAGATTTATTTTTTATGTGTTTTAACAAGTATATAGATCGTTCTGTTTTGCATGAATTTCAGTCTCAAATGAAAGAAATTCGAGCTAAATGTGAGAAAAGTGAACTAAATGTACACAAAGTGTTGCCTAATTGGCAGTGACTCAATTTTTACATTCGGCGCCCTATAGATATAAAGTGAAAATGCTAGATGTCCATACTAAATGTGCGCAGTTTTTCAAATTCACTCCAAATTCATACATTGTACACATCCCCTAAGCAATATGTGAACTGCTCAAAATGTCTTGTTCACAAAACAGCCTGAGATCTTCACGAGACTTGCTGAAATGATGAATCATTGCATAAAGATCTCCCAACTGGTTCATGACATGTCGGTGGAGCGGCCCAATGTCTGCCCACAGTTCTGCCCCTGATTGACCTCCAGAGGGCTGGCAAATCAGAAAGAAGAGGCTTTGTGGAGTGAGGAGCCTCAAAGAGACAACAGTGAAAAGGAAGCATTTTAAATAGAGTCTGAAATAAGTAACTTAAAAAAAAAACAGTATGAGAGAAAATAGGGATTTTCTTGAGTCTTAACTTGTATTATGATTCAACGAGGGACAAAAGGGACAGAGTAACTACTGATTTCTAAAACTACTCAAAAAGATTGAAGCACACAGAGAAGCTTCACAATCATTAAGTGTTATTTGATATTTCCACTGTACAAATAATTTGAGTTAGCACGTATACTGTGGTCCAGCCGTTGAAAAAGATAATTTACAGATTTTTATGACCAAAATTTAAGCTAACCTCTCTTTCACATTGTCTTTTCGTTTCTTCCACTCGGTGTCAAGCAGAGTTAAAACGTATGCCCATGGAGCCAAGATTATATAAATGTTAAACCTGCAGCGAACATATCTGAAAGCAGACTTGTGAGCCTGATGAGAAACATTCCCATACTTTAAACCTCGTGACATTTGGATTAGGTGGCTACAGCTGTCTGGTGGGCCCAAAGATTTATGGTATGATAGCAGTATCCACTGTTCTTGTGCTACAGGGTGACTGATTACAGAATTCTCATGTAAAAAATCCTCATATCAGATGACATTTACCAAAATGTACACAAGTGTATAAGATGATGTCACTGGTTCTGCGTGTTACGTTCACAGTAACCTTATCTCATGCTCTGATACCTCAGGCATCTTGAGTCAAGCTTAAAAATTAGCATAATATTTCACTGGAGTCCAACTTTCGCTTTGATATTTGTCGAGTGTGATGAGATTAGTATAATTCTCCTTTGTACCACTGAGGATTTATCAAAATTACTCTACATTTCAGACATCATGATGGCCATCAATTGAGGTAAGCTGGGAACAGATCTCGTTTAACTTCTCTTTAATTACAGAGGCACCACAGTATTTCATCAGCTTTTTCTGACCTGTGAACTGATGATGTTCTGCAAACTGTCTCAGAAGTCCTGAGGCTTCAAATATCCCAAGCTGGCAGATTAATGAGGAGTCAGTGAGTTCTAAGCTCTCGCTGTGGCAGAGAGTGTTTTTAATCCTAAAATACTCCCAAAGAAGTGTTTGTCTCTCATTTTCGAGCTTATTCAACTCAAGAAAGTCGATCCATGGAGTGGAGAGAAGCGAACTGAGAAAACACAATTAGAAATGCTTTTAAGCTCATCATTTAAGAGCATTTATTGAGAAAAAAACGAAGCCCATGTAAGTGTGGATAATTTTCTGTACATATAAGACACTGATAAATTGTGCAGCTTTTCTGAAAGGTGAAAGTTATTCAGAGAACTTGGATAATGAAGCGTCTTTAAAAGAAGTAGTGCTCACTGTGTCTTATCCCCCCAGCAGCTCTCACTCCCCCTGAATGAGCACTTTCTGCCGCATGTTGCAAAAAACAGCAACACTATCTCTCATAACTCTGCGCCAGCTTCATTTGAAATATTGGGTACTTGGCTTGGATCAATAACAGGAGTTGTGAACAGTGCAAGAATATGAGACAGAAAGCCCTGACCCTGTGTGTGTTCCTTCTCTGGATGAGCAATAAAAGTGGCTGGTGTCTGGATATTTGGGTCTACAGAAACAATGCTTTGGCTCAGCTTGTCTCTTCAGGGGACAAAGCTGCATCAAATACAGCAACCTATGCTTGATTATTGTTCTTTTAAAAATGTTTGAGCCATGTAAAAAATGTGCTATTGATTCTTAATGTAGTAACTCCCCAGGATCAATGATATTCGGGGAGATTCGTTTCAGTTCGTTTGTCAGTTAATGAGATAAATGTGTGTTGAAGGATGGAGGAGAAAGGTTGTGAGAACACATCAAGGAGTGTAAATCTGTTAACAGTGATAAAAGGTAATTTCACTGCACAGTCTGTGTATTTTTGACTTTAATGCTTTGTTCCCTCCTAACCATGTCATTCTCATTTTTCTACTCCCACTTGAAATTCAGACATGATGTTTTCTGATTTAAAAGTCGAACCGACTCTCATTATTTCAATTTTGATCAGGAACTGACAAACGGGTTACAAAACTCAGTTTGACCTTAATGTGACTTGACTGTTGGGTTTGTCTGTGTTGCCATGAAAATAAGAAAATCTGACTTTTGTGGGCTGAGGACTGATTTATACATGGAAATAAAAAGGAAAAGGAAAAGAAAAATGGTATCCTATCTTTGATTCTTTTCTCTTAGTTGTATGCTTTATCATGCATTAATCATCGTATGAAAAAATGAGGGGCTACAATTAGACCTTTTCACATGAATCATATTTATATATCATGAATTATATTTCATTTTAAAAAAATCAAAGGGGAGCGAAAGGCTAACACCGTAAGGCCAACATTGCCTTTGAGCTCCAAGGCAGCAACCTCGCTGTAAACTCAGAACCAGATTAATGGTTGTACGGATCCATGTTTAGTTAGGATCACTTATTGATTCAGACCACTTTCAAAACACACAAGCACATTCACACGTACTCCAGCTCTTTAATAGGTTTCTTACCAGGTTTTGCTGACACAGCCAGTAAAATTGCTGGAATTTCTGAGACATGAGCAGCTGAGCACTTCCCACTGCACTTCGGATTTTGCCTAGGACTAAAACACACAGTACATCAAGTCCAACATGTACAGAACACCAAATGGAAAAAAAACACCTTTAAGTATGTTTGCAAAAGTCATCTGTCAGAACAACACTCACTTTCCTCTGACAGGTCATTCTCTTCAGCCTCTGCCTCCATCTCTTTGCACCAGCCCTCAATCCTCTTGGTCTCAGTGTGCAGCAGCTGCATGAACCAGCTCCCATCCCTCCGCAGCGAGGGAGACGCTCTGCCCGAGTCACCCGGCGAAGTCACGCTGTCCCGTGGAGATGGGGGCTCCAGCTGCCATGTGGACTCACTGGTGGTCTCCCTAGGACTTGGGGGCTCAGCAGGGGTACGATAATCCTCACGGTAGCTGAAGAGGCCTTGGGTTCGGACTGTTCGAACAGCTCCATATTGGGTGGGCGTGCTGGGCTCTGAGTGACGCTGGAAGCCTCCACCAAACTGCAGACCCTTGTCCTCCATTATGGGAAAGCCCTCCAACTCCAAGTCAGCCTGCACGGCTGCAGTAACACTGTTGGAGCGCTTAAACCGGCCCTGTCTGATGCGAAGAGACATAGAAGAATACCCCCATTTATTCACAGACCACAATGGCAAACCATAGCAGAGACAATGTGGCAATTTTTCACAATAGTCAGAGCGCAAGACAAAGATCAAGATTTTTTAATAAGCTTATAAACCCACAATCATTATCTCACCCTTTCTTGTTGTCCTCCACCTGGATCCCAACAGAGTGGTACTCCCGGGAGCCTTTGCTTTCAGACTCAGAGTCCGTGGCTGCTTCCACCTAATGTGAAGAAATGAAACAAACCAAAAGTGCTTCTCATTATGTGAACATTTCCCAGCGCTTCTGGCTTTATTGGTTTGGGACCGGACAGAACGCCTTGACTGCACACGGCCTGTCAGAAAGTAAACATTGTATGATTTATGGGGGCAGAAAAGGCAACAGGATGAAGAGGTTTCCTGCAGAGGTTTGGATATTTCTATGAAAATCAATCAAACAAATGAATGAGGCTGTGCTGCAGGATATATTGCACCGTGTTATAAGTGTTAATGTTCAATTTCAAGATAAATATCCATGATTCCTTGATTTTTTTTTGCAATATAGAGTACATGAATCAGAAAAGGAGGGGAAAAGGAATATCTTCTGGTATAACTTAGAAATCTTTTTTTACCCTGTGGGCAGGACTGTGCTCGGTCAGAGAGGTGCTAATTTCAATTTTCACTCTAACAATGGAAGGGACACAGTTGTAGAAACGAACCCACGGAGAGTTATCACTTGACTCTGACTGGGCTCAGCTTCATGGAGCTTGTCTTTCTTTTGTTAGAAAACCCATTTCTTGTTCTCCTTCACTTCTTTGATCAGTACCCCTCTTTAAACAGAACACTTTTCAAATATAAAGCTGTGTTCATCGTCCTTGTACAAACCATCTTTCACCGTATGGAGAAGTAGGCCAATATGCAGCTTATAGTCACCCGTGGCAAACATGATTCAGATCAAGACCATTGCAGTTTTGTTTCAAATAAATCTGTGGTTAGCCTAACCAGTCTCACAGAGTTATTGTATGAGGTATAAATCTGATAGTGGTAAGCTAATGGTCTTTGAAACATGAAACTACTCCATACTACCGATTTTGTCCTTGTGTAAAGTCGAGCATCTTTTCTCCTTTAAGTGCTGATTTAATTTATCCATTTGCACAGCACATAAACACAACAAGCTGGATCTTCTCCATGCTAACAAGTTAACAGTAATATCACACACACACATTTCTGGCTTGTCCGTTACCTGCTATGGTCTCATTTTTGTTTGATGGCCTTTGTCTCATTTTTACTCTCCTCTGCTAGTCTTGCTGTGTGGCACTATTTCTGTCACTGAATCTCCACATTTTAAAAACCTGATTTGCATAAACTTTGCAGGACTTCAGCCCTTAACAGACAATGGAGAGCCACAGGAACCATTTAGTTTATTTTTGAAGATAGGTTCCAGGTACTTCTCTCCGAAAAGCACTATCACTCAGCAAAGACACAAGAGGTACCACTTGTCAAAAGCACCTCCAAAGTTGCTCACAAGAACCTCAATAAATAATCTATACAGTCTCCAATGAAGTTATTCAAATATTAAAGGGACTGTGAGGACTTTTTAAGGATGCTTGACAAAGTTTCATAACTAGATAGATGCCTGATCTTACAACACAACTTTAAATGAGATCATAAGCACTAAAGTAGGTTATTTATAAATGCTAATTCCTAGCTCCCTGATCATGTCAGACTGGACCATATCAATTTAAGGCGTGTTGAAGTCTCAATGACTACACCACACCAGCAGAAGGAGTTTTTCTGTGATTTATGTTATAATAATAGTGGTCACTAGAGCTTTACTGTCCAGCTGAATGACTGAGTGATAGATCTGTTCAAACCTATGAGTCCATCAATAAAATGAAGAGCCAGGTTACGTTTGCTCTGCTTGGTAGAGGAGCACTGGTAGGACAATCAGGATGCACTAACATTACAGGGTACAGATACGTCTCAGAGCACTGGGCTGTGAAGAACGCTAAATGCAGCTGGTTACTTAACTACCGAAAAAACTCACAAAGTTGCACTGCTATGTAACTGTTGATAAATGCATCACCTCTTTGCATTGTATCTGGTAAAAAAAAAGATCTTGAACAAAGAAAAGTAGCGTTAAAAGGAAGATCTGATCTAATTTCAATTTCACTTACAAAAAAATACATCCCGACAGTTTGCACGAGTCCTCCGGCTGAAAGGAGTCGCTGTTATCCACCTAGTACTGACTCTTCTTACAGTCACTTAGACACAGAACAGTGACTATCAAAAATTCAATCTCATGCTCAGTACCTACACTGATAATACAAATTGAGTATTTGTTACTCTTCCATAGTAACTCAGTGATAGATTGGGTGACATTTGTGCATATCTGGGGATGGGAGAGAAAAATGACTTATAAAAATGCTGTTACTCCCAGCATGCTCATGATCCTGCACAAGCTTAAAGATGCTTTATTGTTGCCTGGACTGCTCCCTAGGGTCTTGTGTTTTACTGGTTTGGAAACACTTTCACAGCTCAATATTTTTGCTACGCTTCTATTTGTGTCTTCACTTTCACCAAGTGCTCATCTCCCCCTTTTTTTAATCTCTCTGCTTTCACCTCTCTTTTTCTGGCATTCACAATTTCTCACTGGCTTGTGATCCCAATCCTTTTCTTTCTTGTCCCATTTCAAGCCTGTTTTTGTCCTCTTTTTAATTTCTGTATCTCATTCTTTTTTTCCAGTGAGCTTTTCTTCACTGTTTGTCTTCCAGTAATGATTTGCAGATGCAAAGATAAAAGCAGGTAGTCTTTGTTCAATAAAACACCATAACTGTTGTAAATTGTAGCATAGTAAAAGACAAAACTGAGACACTGAAAGCTGAAAAAATGCTTCATTTTCCTAGGGAGCATTAAGATTGGACTCTGGGGGAATGGAAGAAGGTCATGTGGTCTGATGAGTCCAGATTACCCTGTTCCAGAGTGATGGGAGCATCAGGGTAAGAGGACAGGCAGGTGAAGGATTGCACCCATCATGCCTACTGCCTACTGTACAAGCCTGTATGGGGCAGTGCAATGATCAGGGGTTGCCTATCTAAGCTTATCTAAAAATTTAAATGCATGCTGTAATCAAAGCTATAGATGGTCCAACGACAAATTAGAGTGTATAACCATTTTTTGGTGGCAACTTTTATTTTGGCCAGGCAGTGTACCTGCAACACATTAGCATACTGTTGTTGTGAGCATTTTCACTTTCTCATCAAAAAGCTGCCAGTGTAGGTAGATGGTAAATCCAGATATTTAACACCATCCTTTTCTGCTAGGATGATGGTAAGAACAGCCCAGATGTGTCCATGGAAGGCTTTCAGAGTGTCTGACATTCATTAATCTAGAGTTCAATGTCTTGTTATGGCTTTGGGAGTGAGTCAAAGGCACTGGTTGAAAACAAAAGGTGCTTCTGTTGTGGGGAAATGTCAACCCTTCCTTTGGTGTGGAGTGGTCAGTATTAAAGCTAGGGAATGACATTTTTGGAGAGCCATTTTGTATTCTGTCAGGCCGCTTGGGAGAAGCTGTTAGCGGGGAGGAAATGAGTGTGGAGTGGCTTGCTGAGGTGACCTCCATTACTTTGTTAGAAGCAGAGAGAGGTCCACCCCATGAAAAGAGAGAGTTTCATGAGTGATTGATGAGGACTGAGGGAAGATAAAAAACTTTGAAGTCTGTGAGATTTAAACCCAATACCCTTACCTTCTCTGAGCATGTTTTGGTACAAGTAACACATGCATATTAATACACACTCTGCATCAGTTATCACAGTCACGACTTCAGCACAGGTGTGCAAACTGTGAGCATCAGCAAAAACTTGAACCACTTTGCCTTTCATCCAAACACACAAACAGCAGCTGGTGACTTTTCTTGGCCGAGGACTGTGTTTAAGGTTAAAAGCTTTGACTTCCTTTTTTGTCTACCTCATTAAAGCTCCATTTAAAGCTATTTCTGAAAAAAGATCAATCAGCACAAAGGAACATAAACAAGTCTTAGCCTTACAGTATCACAAAAGTCATTTGAGGTGGATGTAGCATACCTTCAAGGACAAAGTGAGAACAACACCACCCCCACATGGTCAAAGATCAAAGATGCGTTCACTTCCTTAGATAGGCCTATCCAAGAGGGAATGGAGAATCGATACAGAAGCAGTCTAATTCAGGTTAATTATACTTTCAGGAGTAGGTGAGCTAGACTGATTGCCTCTATAATATGATGCTCATGCAGCTGACGCACCCAGCAGTATGGATCAATTGCAGAGTCAATTTGTCCAAAGCACCCCCTGCTGCAACACATTATTGTCATCTCATCTATAGCTACTCAAATGGCGGCTATTCAAAGAATAGGGAAACCACACAGCCGTGTAGTTCTATAGAGCTTCCAGTGAATCGAAGGCAGAAGCAGCATTTCTTTTTCCAACACAAAACCAACACCTGCCAACACTTGAAGAATACAATTGCAGCAATTTTGCCTCTGGATGAGATTTCCTGTTTGAGGTTCCAGGTCCTCTTTAGGAAATCTGAGTCCACAAACCCAGTTGAGACACGAGAATGAAAGTCAATAAATTGTCCAAATTTCTTCAGTGAATAATTCTTCGGTTTATTGTTGCTTTTTTTTTTTTTGTATTTTCTTCAAGTACATTGGCTCACTATTGAAAAAAAAATATCTGGAAGAACTTAAAAAAATCTCTTTTATCATTCTTATGTATTTATTTTTAACCTTTATTGAACCAATAAAGTCCCATTGAGAAAGAAATAAATACAGTAGAAGATGAGCTCACATTAAGGCCCCCCTACTAAATCCAGATTTGTGCTATTTGTGATATTTAAGTCTTTGCTAACCCCCTGCTGTTATACTAGAACATACAGTAGTATTTTATCAGTGTGGCCCTGCTTTTTACCCTCAGTTGTTTCTCCTCCGTTTTCAATGAACTACTACTATGAACTTAACAAATGGTCTTTGTTTCATCCTTTTATATTGTAGGCCAGGTGGCTTGAGCGCCATCCAAGTGTGTGGGCTGTTGGCGGGGATAGACCTTACTCACCTGCACTTCACTGCCACGTAATTGTGCGTCTATGTGTGTTATTTTTAAACCTCTTGTTTTCTTCAACAATGACACCCTTTTATCCCTTTTGTTTTGGTGTGTGACTGTGTCGATGGGTGTGTTGTGAGTTGTGAGTTGCTTCCCGTATATCCCCTCACTCCTAAGCAGCTTGTGCCAAATCTGCAATTCTTTTTTTTTGTGTGTCTTACTGTTTAATTTTGAGTCTTTGTGAAATGCAACAAAAATGGTTCCAGGTAACACCATATACTTTATATTAACACCAGGAGGCTTTGATGAATTGCTAAAGCAATTTTCTTTGTTTAATCTGTTGGAACAGGATAATTCTGGTTGGCTTTAAAGGGTCATTACATCTTAATGATTTTGATAAGTAAAGCCTGTTTCTGGTGGTGCGGTTACATCACACACAAACAGTCGAGACCTACTTTTTTGTAGAAAAATGCTTGTGTTGAATTGCGGCATTATCAATAGGGATTGATCGATTAACTGACTGACTGACAAACTGGTTATTGATTGGTTGCTGATAGATTAAATAGCCACAAATTGTGAACCAGGTCCTTGGAAGAAATACTGTATGTTTCCATTTTTTTTCCGTTTTCTTCTAGGAGGTTTCTTTAATGTGGCACCGCTGTCTGATTTTCCACAGCATTGCCAAGGATCACAATCACAGAACATGTTTGCTTCAATTACATGTCAAAAAAATTAGTGGCTGCTTAAAGGAATTTGCACTTACTTGTTATTAACATGTCAACTGTGACAATCCAGTGGAGCCATTTTGAAAGCCAATATCTGTCACTGTCATTCACATCCATACAAACACAGACTATACTTATAAGCATATCTACTTTCTATTTGGAAACTCCTTCCTTTTCTCAGTTTTGGAACCCTCAGTGCCCACTCTGCTCAACACTTATCTCATCCATACTCTGACTCCCTCAGTCAGTAATAAATATGCTCAACCCAAGCTTTGCTTGCTAATTTGTAAAGATTGTGCCTCGACTCAGCATCACCCACCGTGAAGTTTAGTGAAGCATGACAATGAGGTTTAAATGTTGCAGTTCTGCGTTTCAAAATTAGCTTCGTTCATTAGTATGGTTAGGTGCTCTGATCATTCCCGGATGACTGCCTGTAACTCTGCATGACTAACAGAAAAGACGAACTGTAAACACTGCATGTGTGGGAAGTGTTCAGTTCCTGAGATAAAAGACCTATCTGCTGATTGCAGAAGTGCAATTTGAATTTGAGCAGATTAAACAGTGAGAGAATAACGAGGAAAGAAATTCTGTGAGGAGGAGAATGAATACTTGAATGAGTTTGGATAAAATCACATTTTTCCTGTGAGTAATTAAATCATTATAGTTTTGGGAGTACAGGGATGATGCAGCCCTGCCCATAACCCCCACATTGCAGACAACACATTTTCCTAGTAGCTTTCATTAAACCTGCACAGACCAAATTCAGCAGAAGGTAAAGAAGTATCTCTTGATCCAAAATGGACACACACATGGGGTTCCTTGCAGTAGCTTTAACCAGAGGGGAGTTTAATGCAATATTTGTTGTAATTTTAGTTGAAGTGTTGATTTGAATGTCCTTTGTTGCATAGCTTGCATAGGTAGTTAGCTTGCTCAGATATTACTGCATACCACATATATGTTCAAATTGTAAGTCAAGGAAAATAAAGGTCCTGGTAAGATGACTGAGAATGGCTGTTTTGAATATATATGGTAATTCTTTGACCTTCCGCTGATCACTGCACAGGTGGCAGTATGCAAAAGGCGAGCCATGCTTTGGCCTCCTTGACATGGAGGAGATGGAGGAACACATCAAATCTAACATTTAAGAGAACATGGCTGCAGCAGAGTTTGGGCCAGAATGGACAACAACCCCAGAGTGTTAAGACTGTGGCCAGAGGTGCGACAGAGCAAGAGTCCTACATGTGTACCAAGTCGTTGGTTTGAGAGTTGGTTTCAACACTGCAAACATGAAGTCAAAGAGATGAAGCCTCACAAACGATCTAACTACACTTATTTTCCTCATTAGTGGAGATGTAAAAACTATATGTTTGGCTTGATTGCAGTAAAATGTTTGGCTGGGATTGGCAGTTTTTTTTTTTATCTCCAGGGTAGAGACTCTATTTCCCAGCATCATTTCTCACTGTTGTGAAGATGTAACCCTGCTGAGATATGCATCATTTTGGAAGCAAAAAAAATGGAGAGCAGATCTTCTTCATAATGTAACTTTTCTTTGATTAAGACAACTGTTCCCTGGATACAAAGCAATGAGGTTATGTTTTTTTATGGTTACATCTTGCTGTTGTTTGAAACATGACACTAAACCAACTTTGTACATTTAGATAAGTGTTCAGAAGGTGAGCAGACACTCTGTTTGGCATGACTTACTTTCAGGAATGAACATTAATATAAAAAGCTCAACTCTTGATTTCTGATTGGTTCATGAAACAGTCCTCTTAACATAAAAGCTGTTATGGCTTGATGAGGGCAAGGTTGAAGGAACAAGCCTGATAGCAGCATCTCACCACTCTAATTGTTTTGCATTTGGACCATGTCACCATCTTCCAGCTCCTGGATCTGTTAGTATTTTCAGACCCCTCTCATCAGCCATTAGAGCCTCAAGTTTTACTCTGGGTGTTGGCAAAAACAAAGTGTGTGATGGGCTTTGTTCATCTAACTTCCCTGCTTTGATTAAACCCAGGGCTTAATCCATCCACTCAGCCTTTGTGCCCTAGAGTTGGCCTATGGATATCCCACAGTGGAGCTTTTGCTTTTAACCCACTTCAGTTCCTCCTAGCACCAGAGCAACGGCTTAACACATTATTCCAAGTAAGGTCTCTGGATCTGTAACTGAATAAGACAGTTATACATCCTCAGGAAAGAGGATCAGCTGTTTGTGTCCAGGGCATTTCCATAAAAAGACAAGATATTTTTTCACCTCAGGCTTTACTGCTGGATCGTGAAATTTACTATGTATGGATTTCAGGGTTCTTAAAGCCCCAAAGGGTTTAAAAACTCACTCTGGGAAAAGCAAGACCGCATCATAGGCTCTGTTCAAAAAAGTGTCAGCTCAGGACATTTGTGTTGCTACAAGATGGGTAAACCCTTTCACTTTTTGCTCAGCTACAACCATTGACTTAATATGAATATGGACAGTGCTTCTCAATCTTCTCCATTGAGAATTTTGAAGCCAAAATGCTTCCCACGTCTGGGGCTGACATATTACAACAGTAGAGCCAAGGCAAAGATAGAGTGGAGCCAATGATTTTTAAGAAAACAGATTGTTATGTTTATACGAAGCAGACAATTGTGGCAATAGAGAGTTTGAATTTGGTCAAGTTAACTTCAGGATCCCTTATTTTTCAACAAAGCTGTCAATCAATTAAATTCAAAACTAAACTTCTACAAACACTTCAACAAAATTCAGCATGATTAGATCTAAGTACAATGACAGTAAGCATGTTTGAGAAAAATTGATTTGATGTGTATGTTTTCAATTCTGCTCCATGTTACATTAGTTACAATGGAAGAGACTGGTTTTGGGACTTGTACAGCAGCTTGTCACCAGGGGAAGCTCTTAAAGGGTAGCTTGGGACAGCTGTTGTGTTTTCTGTTACTATTTGATTAATGCATTGGACCCAAACAGTAAAATATGCCTTTGTAAAGCTTGCTGTTGGATATTCTCTGTTTTTGGATTTCGTAACACCAAGACTTTAGCAAGATCAGCTGACTTTGAAGGGATCATTTATTCACTGGCTGGATCCTTCATTGGCAACATCTGACCAACAATAACCTTAATCTAATCTGAGTGTAGGGACAATTTCAGCCAAAGGAATTTCCACATTGCATCTGGAATAAAAAATCACACAGCATTTACCCTTTCACAGTGCATTGATTGAAGTGTGAAAGAAACTTGACTGACAACATTCAAACACCCCTACAGTGAGATTAATGAAGTGGCCCAGGTTTTGTTTCTTTTGAAATAATTGAAAGCGCTGAAGTTCAACTTTTCCTTAACTCAGCTCATCAGGCAGTCAGTAGAAAACTGAAAGAGGGTCTGATTTTATTCTGTGGGCAAGTGAGTCAAAATTGAATAAATGACATGAAATTACATCACAAATTTACAACCAGGGGACATCATACCTAAATTAGTGTGTGATTTTTGAGAGATGTGGGGTTTATCTGACCTTGAAAAAATAAGAAAGGCATTTCTGTACAAAAATGAAGATAATGAATTCAATATCCTGGTTTCCAAAGACATACTGAATGACCCCACTAGTGGCTTGAGCTGCAAGATTCCACCTCTCTATATATCAGCACACCTTGATATTCATGATTACAACAGATCAACAACACCAGGAACTCAGCTAGAACAAGACAATAAAACTGATAAATCCAAAATAAGATCTCAAAGTACGAGGTGTAGAGAAACAAAGATAATAAACAAAAAGAAGCAGTTTGAAAGCGAGACCGAGAAAGGCAGCACGAACACCATGAGATTGGAGAGAAAGAGAAATCAGTGTATTAAATGTAGACGGAGTGAATGAACCGTGGCGTGAACTACCATTCACTAAAACCCAGCCCAGCATGAGCTGAATTTGAATTGACAGGCTGCAGCAAGATGACTCACTTGTGCTATTTTTAGCTTCTCCAAAGAGAGCACTCTTTCTGTTTATGAATGTGTGTGAGCCATAAGAACTAGAGTGCCTATTTCAAACCATGTGAGATATTTCTCTGTCTATTTACAAACAACACTCACCTGTATTCCTATCGAAGATCGAGGTGTTTTCAAGTACTCCTCAGCCTTGGACACTAGGACGGCCTTGTCACAGGTGAGCACTGAGCTGTGGCTGTCAGTAGATGGATGTCTCTTTCCAGCCATCACCCCAGCTGCCTCCATAGCTATAGTCACAGCCTTGGTGCTGTCCAGGCTGTCAGTGGAGTTATAGAGGCCCCGTCCTGGACCCAACCCCAGGCTGAGGCCATCGGGCACCCACATCCCACCGTGAAGGTGTCTCCCCTCGTGGTAAGCATCCTGGGTGGACTCGGTGCTGCTCTGGGCCGTGATGGAGATGAGGGGTTTGGAGGTGGTGCGAGGTGGGACTGGAGGAGGGGTCTTCTTGTAGCTAGGTGTGTAGGTGATTGCTGAAAAAAGGAGGTGAAGTTGCGTGAAAGTTAAAAATAAAAGTGACACCACACCAATATTTCAACTTGAGACATATGACACAAGCCTGAAATGACTGACCTGGCAGTAATCTGTTCTCTTCAAAATTTGCTTTACAGACAAATTATATGTCTTAAATCATTTTTCATACTCTCCTGACTTCCCCACCCTGTCTTTGGCTCTGAGATTCAAGCCTGTTTCAAGGATCATGGATATAATATTGTCCTAAAAGGTCAATGTGCAGCCAGCAGTAACTCATAAACAAATGTCAAACAATGAACAGCAAATACAATACACAACAAATACAATCCATAACATTCAAATTAAGTTTTTTGAAAGGTCACTAGCAGCAGGGGTGAATTAGCTCTTAAGTGCATTTTCCCTGCATATTTTCAAATGTCACAAATTGTGTGTGTCAGACAAGTCACATGTTATTATAATTTTTTAAAACTAACAAAACAAACATATTTTCAATCTCAGTTTATGCTGTAAATCAGTCCAGTCCAGTCCAATCTGATCAGAAAGCTAGGAATTAGCATTTAGGATCCAACATATCTGGATATGAGACCTTTTCAAGATCATTTAAAAAGTCCTTACTGTCCCTTTAAGCCAGTTATAGTAGCATTTGTGTACATATAAAGTAAGTAAGTTAAGTGTTGACTCTTCCCTTATAAAATTCACATTGCAGCAGTAATAAACAGTGAATTAGTGAAAAGCAAATAAGTTATACAAATAAACATATGTTTTGAGTGATTTTTTAGTTGAAAAAGAAAGGTCTAATGTCATCTGAGTACAGTTATTTTTGGTGACTGTAGGAATTCTCTGAAATGTATTTACTTTTTCAATGTCTTGTAACTCTTCTTTTTTTTTTTAAACATGTGAATAAGGACAAGAACTGTTGTCTTTACCCTCCTTCTCATCTATCATTTCATGTATTAAAAGGTGAAACACAAACTTTATCTCCAAACATGGAAACAGTTCAAACTCCAGAGACAGTGGGCTGATGAGCTCAGCCATGTTGGATTAACCTTCAAGCTATAGCCTGTGCCGATAAGAGAGGTAAGTGCATGCAGTGCCCCTGTCTTTAACAATATGTCCTCACTTATTATCTAAAATTTCAAAAACACCTTTTTGCTATGTTTTTTAATGTGTTAGTTTCAAGCTATATTATTTCCTTGAACAGCTCGGTGCTCTGGTTCCAGGCAGACTGTAGTAAGTCAGACAGAAATGGTTGATTGGTTGAAAACACACAATTTTCATCTAAAAGGCCAATCAGGCGACAAATCCTATTGTTCTAGTCTGTCCTGAGCTTGATAAACGACAATGTCAAATATTTTTTAAAAGTAAAATGAAACATTGATCATGAGTAAGTGGAGATATATCACAGCTTAAAACAATGATAACAATATCACAAATACAAGCATAACCATTTGTTATATGATAACATCCAATTGAGATGAGTATTTTATGGTAAATTGCTATTAAATTTTAAAACTAAATGACCTTACATTTATGATAATCTAAACCTGATGTAAGCTGAAGAAGGTTAGAATGTACAATTTATGTCATGAACCATCTGTTCTAGGTACACAGTTGTATTTCTGCTCGTGCAGGGGCCATTTTTCCTCCTCTTTCGTTGTCCCTCAGTGCTCAGACATTTGAGAGAAATTCAGGCATCGTCTAAAAGTTTCAGATTCATACATATCTGAGTAATAACCAAGTCAGCAAAGTAGCAGAGACCATCAAAGCCTTTTTGACATGAAACACTCGACAGACATGGAGGAGTCTAAAAAACACTGATGTAATCAACAATTCTCATGTGTTGAGGATTGTAGTGAAAAAAAAAGTAAAGCTCAAGGAAGCCCGACAACTTTCATCTTCTTATTCTGTCCATTCCATGACAGACAGAAGGGAGGATTACTTTCTTTCAAGTGCAAATGAGAATATGGACTTAATCCAGAGAGAGATGGACTGAGGAATTGGTCATAAACACCCTCTAGGCTTTGTAGAGTCTTTATTTTCAAGCATGGCTTTGAGAAAAGAGCTCACACTGTGTAGTTACAGGCTGTAACATCTGAAGCACAGGCTGCGTTTAGTGTGTTAGGATCAAAGCTGAGAGTGTGCCAGGTACGCAAAAACCAAAAATAAAAAAAAAGAATGAAGGTGAAGAGGGAGAATATTGAGCTGGGCTGCAGGTTAAGTTACAGGTTATTTTGTTCCTTGAGAAAGAGGCAGACCGTGTTAAGCTCTCTGTTTCTGTTTTAGTCTTACTGATGTTTACATCACACATAGCAATTAAGGAAGTCCTTATGAGGCAAGAAAAGGATCCATTCTGACTTCTAATGAGCTGCCACCCTCACCCATGCCCCCCAAAGTTGTGGTGTTGAATTGATAGCATTTCATCCTAATTACGTTGTTGCCTTAACAACAATATAAAAGAACATGGTGAGTTGTCTGCAACAAGACAGATTTCCTCATTTATGTGCAACCTCTTCGAGGAAATAGAGCCTTTTATAGCCAGGATTAAACACATCACTTCACCTGTAACGTGCAACACCTTTTGGCCTCTGCCTCACCCGTGTTTGGACTGTGTCTATAAATAGCTTGAGATGTCTGGTCTATGGAGAGCGTCCTACTCTGACGGCTTAATGACTCATGCTGCTGTCCATTCACAAAATTTACCACTTATGGATGAAGAGATACATTAGTGAAGAATGACATAGCTGGGGAGACAGAGAAAAAGGGTTGTAGAGGTGGGCAAAGGATGGGGAGAGGGGATCTGTGCAGACGAGAGAGAAGGTTAGAGAACTCTGTGTGTGTGTGTGTGTGTGTGTGTGTGTGTGTGTGTGTGTGTGTGTGTGTGTGTGAGATAGGGAGAGAGGATAAATCAGCGAGCGTAGGGGGATCAAGGGAGGGAAAGAGATGACCCATTCAGGGGGCATGATTCAGCAGGAGGACAAAAATAGAGCCATTATAAGCAAGCCAGTCGTGAAAAAGGGAGTCATAACTCTTGTTCCCATCTTGGCCGTGGCAGTATTACTCAGCATTTAGATTCCAGCTAAACCAGACCTAGCCAGTGCACATACACTCACACAGACACTCACCTGCTTGCAGCTGAAGTGTTTGAATGTCTTCTGTTCAGTGTAGACAAAAACATATGCAAGAAACTGACTGTAACAAAAACAAATAAAACCACAAAGCAGAGACAGACCCATATGTAGGGGTCAATACCGATTATTGGTAGTCAAGGAGGCCGATAACTAATATTTGGAGCCAATATTCGTTTACAGTAGAAGTTCAAATGCTGAGGTCAAACTTTCAATGATACAAACTCAAACAACTAACTTTTTATAAATGCCTTTCAGCATATTCATTAAAGGGCCTGCACGGATTTTTTAAGTGATCTTGAAAAAGTCTCCCCTTTAGATATATGCCTGATCATAATCTATAACTTAAAATGAGATTATCAGCTCTAAAATAGGTTATTTCTTTGTTTTATATCTCAGCTTTATGACTGGTTCAAGCAGGACTGAATTGATGTACAGCACTTCAAAGTCTCTATGACAACACCACACCGGCTGACAAAGCTATCTGCCAAGCTGAGCACCTACGTTCATGGAGGACAGAATAGAGTGCATTAGGTCTTTACTCTCTCTCTCTTACTCTTTCCCTCTGACACACACAAATACATCATCATGGATGATTTCCGTACCAGTGTTATAAGCAACCTTGTTGCAGGTGATTAACATATAAATCTGTAGGGACTGCGCGCAGAGCTGGCGCTTGTTTATATACCATTATTGGGCTCACAGTTTAGTTACCAGTAGTCGTGAGTTATAAAGGACCAGCATGTTTATTACAATATTGGAGTCTATTACCCTAACTACTCAAAACTTACTCAGCGGAGCTTCTACATCAGCAAAACCTTTTTCTCCTCTCTGCTGAGTGTGTGTGAGCACTGTGCATGCACAGCTTTCACTGCTGATTGGCTGCTACCCATGCCATAGCTCTGTTTAAACAATCAGATGGTGCTGTGGGTGCGACAGTGACTCAGACAGAGGGGCGCTGCATGAGAGCCAAACTAACCCAGTTTTAAAATTGATCTCTTAACGGTTGATTACTGATGAAAAAAAGGCCTATGTAAGTATGCATCAAGATGCTAAAAATTGGTCAATCTCTACCATAAAGCAGCAAGCCAAAAAGGGGAGACAATTTAGACAATGGAATCATTTATCTGAATGCTAAAACTAACAATGTATCTGATTATTTACAACTGCTTATTATTACAATACTTTGATATGCTTTTTAAAATTATGAGTTGTTTGTAACTTTGCTGGAAAGAGCTGTTATTGAACTTGGTTGGAACATTCTTGTCAAAGCAATGACTAATCTCAATGAGTATTTCCCCCTTTAAATAAAATGTAAAGAAAATAAAATAGTTGAAATGGTCAACTAAGGCTAAATACAGGCCATGCAACCCAAACCCCAATGTTCACGTTTAGTTTTCCTTGATAGGACAGTATTATAATTAGACTAAGTGCATATTTGGCAAAGAAGTGAACTGCTGAAGTGAATTATCAGCTTGGGCGCAATCTGCATTACCTTTTCTTGTGGTAGATTCTGTCATTTGCAACAAAGTTTGGTGTCTAAGACACCTTTTTTATGACTTTTTTCATGTAAAAATTATCTGAGTAGCACCCTCTGTATTGAAAAATAAAGCCAGTGGAAATGTTCATGAGTCTTAAGTTCTTTGTGTGTCCTGAGGCCGAAGAAGCAAAGGATTTCTCTTTATGTCAGATATTAAAATACCAATTTTACAGAAAGGGGGAAAGAGTAAAAGGGAAGAGTTAGACATAACTTTACATGATCAGGGGTAAGGTCAAATTAAGCTGAGTTGTGGCTGTGTTGCCAATAAGTTAAAGGTATGCCTCATCTCCAACTCTTCACCTGTGTTGGTTGAGTTGTTAAGGTAAATCAGTATTTCCAACAAGACACCCAATGGCAATGGGCTTCAAAACATCTCCACAGAAACAAATGTAAGCCATCACAGATGCAATGTCGCTACACAGTCTATAGCTGCGAGCTGAATATTAGCTTAAGTTGTCAGACTGACTGTCTATGTTCCCTCCAATGTCAAAATCAAACCTACGCCCATCATTGTGGTGGCTGGCTGAATAGCAAACCCCACAGAACAAACTTGGATGGTACCAGAAAAAGCTGCCAAATGAGACAATAGCTCATACCTTTCCTCTGTGTCAGCCCATCAAACACAGACCATGTCCACATTTCAGTTTTCACATTTTCACCTGAAGGAACTGATAATGTGGACTGTCACTGTGCAAAATACGAGGCATCTATGGCAGTCTGAGACCAAAAGAGGCCTAAACTGCCAATTTTAGGGGGTCTCTTGAGAGGTACATTTTGCCAAAAGCCGTACAGGTATACATGTGTTTGTGTGAGTGCAGGCCCACATGAGAGGGAAGTAGAATTTCTCTGTACACTGTGCACTAAACACTGTTACTGCTGATTTCCGTCGCTATAGCTACCCATGACAACTCAAATCAACTCTCTCTTTAACACCGTTTGCTGACTGGAACTGAAACTTCCACATGCACAGGATTCTTAAGAAGGTAAAATATTCAGAGTTAATACGCTCTAATCTCTCTCTTGCTTTCCTCCACACATACACACCCACCCAACCACCCCCACTCACACACACGTGTACAAACAACTACCACTGTGCCAGTGAGGTTGATTAACGTGAGACACAAAGGCAGTGATTCAAGCACTTCATCTCTGTTAGTACCTCTCCATCTATCAGGCCTGGCTTGTATGCTAACATGGGGGCGGGGTTAGGGGGGGAGATGAATGGCAGGTCGTTAAGAGTCTTTCTCCCAGATTGGATTTATCACTGTAAAGGGAATGCAGCAGTTTGTTTTTGCAGCAGGCTTTTAAGGATATGTAAATGATCTGCAGGGAGGAGGGAGGGAGAGATGGATGATCACCTCCATTATTGGTGATGTCAACAGTGATGCAGGTCAAAACAATGGAAAAATAAATCAAAAATAGACAAAACAGATTAAAAGGCCAGACTGAGCTAGTCTTTATTCAACCCCATTCAACCAGTCATGGAGTTCAGAGTTTAAAGATGTACAGAGCATTTGATGAATCACTGAGAGCAAAACTACTGTTCAGGACATTTAAAACACTACTGGTGAGAAAATATTCAATATCAAAGTGAGATTCCCTCAATATAAACACGTAAAACAATCTTTTCCTGTCAGTAGAGCCTCAGATGTTGACCTGTTGAATGATGTATTGACAACTTCCTGGCTATTTATCAGCCACGTCAACTCGATGGCTAATGTAACATGAATGAGGCTAATTAATAAAGCACCCAAAGGATGAAATGTATGTTTCAGTACATGTGTGTCCTAACAGACATGCTGGAGAGCAGATTTCAGAAATACTAGAGTGGTACATCAAGCTTATGTATTTCCAACAATTGACTTGAAACATGGTAACACTGCATTCTCTCTAGGAGTCAGGTAGTTTGTGGTTTTAATGTTTGACAGCCTTCTGAGCTACTTGTTCATCTTTAGTCTGAATCTAGAAAATGTTTTGTTAATTATATTCATTTCTAACCTAGTTTTTTAAAGCTGGGTAAGACAGTTTTGTCATTTTTTCGTAAATGCCAGAGTTTCTGTGGTGAAACTGCATTTCGGCCAGTGTCAAGATTTGTTTCCTAAAGTGTTTCGACTCTTCTAGGGCATGAAATCAAGATATCCTTGTTTTTTCCAAATATTTGATCTTTTCTGAAAGTGAATGTTTAACATTTCATACATCAGTGGGTTAAATGTGATGCCAGCACCACAAAATTGAAAAATATGGGACGGTGACTACAAAAGAGAGGAAGCGGTTTGTCACTCTGTGAGAGACTGTGTGAGCAGATAGTTCAACAACTTCAGAATAATGTTCCTCAACACAAATGGAAAGAGATGGGGAGTTTCATCCTCTGCTCTTTTGCATTTTTATTTCACTTGATATTTATTTTAGCACTTTTGTAATAAATACCAGGACTGATGTGATTCAGTAACAGACACAAGGCCTCAAGCAGAGTGCTAAAACATTATTCCATTACAACTTCCTCTCATGTGATACTGCTTTTGTCCAAACATTTTTCTGCACACTTAAAGCATTTGTCTTCAGCTTCTATAGGCCAGCTACTCACTGTAACACAGATTTACCTTTTGTATCCAAACTAATGCGACAAGAGTTTGATAATTATTGATGTTAACAGAACATCTGGCTCACACAGAGAGGTGCATTGTTTTGTATCAGCAAAGTTCTTTGATGTAATCTGACTATTTGGTCAGTAGTACCGGCTTTGTAAAGAAAGAAAAAAATCCCATTATTTAAGGAAGTATATTAGAAAAACTGATCCCACAGCCAACCTAGATTCAATAAATGTAAGTGCTTTGCAAAATAAAAAACACTGAAGGGGAAGAACACAAACCAATTTGCATGCATCAAGAAAAAGCCTTCTAAGTGTGCCTCATTTTTTAAACAATAAATTCCTAATTGTGAGTAAGGGTATCACTGCTTCCTCACTGTGTGTTTACTTGTAGTTCATTCCTCTTTGAAGGGGCCCACATTTGCTTTCCTCAGGCTGTGAATGAGTGGTAATTGGCGATGCCCAACATCATTTTTAGTCTCTGGCCACAAGACGACTCATTAAATTAACATCTCTCACAAATACAGCAATAGATTAGCCCCAGGTAGGAGGTTTACCTGGGGTTTGCTGGGGAGTCCGATCAATGCTGCAGGTAGAAGGGAGGCAGAACTGGATTCCTGAAAACAAGTGAGCGGGGTGGATATTCAGAAAAATGGACAAATCTGCCCAAACATGAAGTACAGGCTTTCAAATTACACAAGGCACATACAAAGTTGATTTAAGGAGGCATGACAGGTTATGAAGCACCCTTGCTCAGTATATTGTACTGAAAAATTACATATATTTTTTGATGATTCATTTTGAAGATGATAAATTCGATAGTTTTGGCGTGTGTTCAAAAGAAGAATGAGTTTTTTTTGTCTGGATTTCAGTGAATAAAACAATCTAGACTCCAGACTAACACTTTTTTTAACAGTGCCATCCGATTACTTTTTGTTGTGATTGGGGTCCTTAGACATAAAAATAAAAAATGATTTTCAGTCATGCAGCTACCTGGTATCTCCCAATACTATTTCCCACCACTTCCAAGCTTTTAAAAAAATCTTTTTGTCTTCAAATATTTTCATCGGAACCATTGGTCCAAAAACCAGAAGCACTATTACCATTGGCATAAAGATGTATGATAATCAAATATATGTCTTACTTGATTTGAAAATCAAAATACATTTTGTGTGTGATCCAAACTGCTACTGTCAACTCTTTTTGATGCGGATTTTACAACATATGGTCAAAACTAGTATGATCATGATGGACAACTATCATTCAGTGAGTCAATCTCCATTTATAGAGCACCAAATCACAATAAAACATTAACAGATCTAGAGCTGCTGATTTCATATTCTTAATAAAGAACCTACATCAATTCAGGGTAAGAAGTCTTATCTTATCTCACCCACCATGATTGCAACACTTTGCAGCATTCAGTAAGTAACAATGGCACAGAAAAACTTCTCTTTAAACAGACAAAAACCTTGAACAGAACCAGACAGATGTTAGACATGCAGAAAGAAAGAGAGATGAACAGATTTTGGGAAAATCAACATTGCCATCATAGCATTGAAGATCTGTCAGGTTCACAGCAGCAGGTCATTTGCAGCAATATTTAAAGCTGCGATGATTCTCGTGATAGTTGACTTGTCCTTGATCATTAAAATGATAAATCAATCAATTTGCACAATTCCTTAATGGGCATAATCTGCTGTCATCCTCTAAATTTAACATTTCTTTTAATTCTAAAGATGCTATCAAAAATGCGAATCCTGTCTGTAAGTCTAGATTTAAACAAAAATGGTGTAAAAGTAAGAGGGATTTTTTTGTTTGTATAACATAAGGGAGAGTTTTTTTCACTGTTAGCATCAGTGGAGGAGGAATAAAAAGGGATGATGTGTAGAAAAAACATGAAGTGTTAAAGGAGAAAGAGTCAAAACCCACACAGCATGGTTCTCACCTTAAAATGTTGTGCTGAATGTGACAGTGAGTGTATAAAGAACAGGTCATCATTTTTTCAGTTACTTGCACATTGCAGAAAGACCCAAATGAAAAGCAAGGTCCACTGTACAAATTTAGCAGGCCAACTTTTTTGGTCACTGTTGTGTAGTTGAATAGACTTTAGGAGCTATTGAGCGAGATAGAGCTAAACTGGTTGTCACCACATTGCAGTGTTTTGTTTACCCATCCCTTCCTATCGCCTCTTTTACATTTGACACACACAAAGTGACAAATCATTGCCAATAAGATTTATATTTGACTATTTGTCACATTTATTTTTGTTGACAACATTGGTTAAATGTTGCACCCTGATGGACAAATGGATTCAATTGCAACCTATCAATTAAAATAGGGGGGAACCATCATGCTTTGTTGCAAGTTGTATGATCTTCACAACCAGGGATAACAGATCTATATGGAGTTAAATCAAGATCGTCACATAAATTGAAAAGAAGCAGTTGGATGCAAATGTAAATCTTGATTAAAAACAAAGTCAGCACAGACACTTGATCTATAAAATTCCTCTACCAACTTTTAGTAAACCAGTAAATTTATTATTATTATATGCAGGTTACATTGCATGACTGAATCCTCATGTATTTTCCCCTGATTATTTCTCATGAATAAAAATAACACCATTGCCACAGAGGTTAATTTAAGTGCCACTTGTAGATAACAATTTTGCAAATGAAAATTTAAAAACAAGAGTGGCCTTGGAATGAAAAGGGAAGGGGCACTCTTTTTCATCAAACTGGAGGGAATAAATACAATACAAGCTAATTAACTTCCCATCGCTTTGAAAACCTTTCGAATTTAGCCTATTTAGTAAACTCTCATAAAGTGCTCTGCACATTTCCCTATTTAAAACAACACAGGAGAAAATCCCTTTCTGGCAGCTCATTGATGTTCAGCTGAGATATTCTTTTTGTTCCAGCACACTTTATTAGAGCACAGACTTCAGTGGGCAACTCCATATAAAGCCCATTAATTAGAAGAATAGCACAGAAGTATCTTATGATTTGTAACTTTTCATTGCTGGTAACAGAATTCTACATCTTCATGGGTAAGAAATCTTCTCCCATTGCACTGTATATCAAAACAAACCAATAAATAAAACTGAATAATTACGTTGAGGCACTGCCTATGAAATGGACAAAATATTTAGGCCATCTGTCATGCAACATTACAACACTGGTTTCATCATTCAGTCACACACATTAAAAATAACCACATGATATACATCTCCTTTTAGAGGAAAAGCAATCAGTGTTACATTACACTTCTGTCCCAGCTATGATACATTCCCAGTCTTTGATTCCTGAGCATGAAGATGATATTTTATCATGAAAAAATACCATACCACCTGTCATCAAGGCCTTTTAATATTATAGTCAATTTAATTTGATATATATTTGAAATAAATCCATCTTTTTTCTCATTGTCCAGCAAAAATGTATGTAAATGTGCTGCATGTGTGGTTGCAAAGTGTATATGGATGTAGATAACATAAGTTGTGTAAATATAGAGGCTACATTGCATTACTGTCCTAGCTTCAAATAGACTTGAGCTTTAGTTTGTGTTTGTTTCCCACAATAAACTAACAGTTCAGTAATCCTGCTCAGATCTAGATTTTGCACGTAATCTCACAGCAAAATAGTCCATTCATAAGCTCACATAGTAAACAGTATGTCCTTTTAGTTATATGATAACTGCCATGAATAACATCACTCTGCACCAGGGTGACAAGAAAAAGAGCTCAAAAAAGTCAGAGAGTTACTTTCATCAGATCTGCAAAGATTGTCTTGACCTGTTAAATTTAAGGCCATCCAGTACATAGTCTATTACAGTGCTCCAAATGAGTCCTTCTTTTTAAAATAGATGTGCAAAAAGTCTTCGATGTATCACATCATGACTGGACAAAAACATTCGTTTCTGATTTCATTAGAGAAAAAAAAAAGAAATCAAAATGATCAGCTCTGACCAGGAAGATATTTAACATCAGTGGTCACAACACCATCAGAAATGTGAACACTGATTTGGCAAAAGTTCTGTCGGATAAAGTTGTCACCCCTTTGGGGTTCAGCCCATCTTTATAGAATGATTAAATCCATAGGAACATTTTTTTCTGCTTCCAGAGCAGTCTCTCTTTCCTGGAATCTTTCTGCAGGTTTGACTATGAGGAAGTCCTTGCTTTGAGTGCAATGATCCTGTGACATTTAAGTCAGGGATTTTTTCCTACAGTGCATGGGGAGCTACATACCATGAACTATAAATTTACTCTGAGCTACACTTTGTCTGCTGAGAATGAGGTATGAGGTCACAGAGTGAGAGACACGTATGTGATTTCTGCACTGTTATACTCGTATCTCCCGCTCCAGAGTTCCACACTGGCACTCCTGTGCATCGATTCTCCTCTCTGGGCCTTCTTCTGCCATCTGTGCCACAGAAAAGCCTGATCACTTGAGGGCCTCTCTGCACCGCTTATGATCTCCTCTTTGACAGCTAGTACCTCACACTGCTGGGGCACAACTACAGACCCTGGGGTTTCTCCAGGTTGGTCATCTGACTGAGATTGTGGCAGATCCACGGATGGTTCCAACTCTGGGGACGACTGATCTGTATCCATGGCTTGGCTTGTTGGTGGAAAGTCCATTTCAAAAGAGGAACCAGGTGATACTGAACTCGGAGGGGATATTGTGACAGTGACGAGAGGCAAATGGACTCCATGTAAATCTGAAGCTACTTCCTGAGGCATGTGAGCTAAACGATACTCCATTGCTGGATCTACACAAACTGATTCTGCTGACTGTGAGAGACTCAAAGGGGAGTGTGTGGCAGGGTCGACCGTGGGTGGGAGCGAAGATGAGCAATCTAACTGGTAGACAGGTGGATCTAAATCCTCTGTGTTTGATGGGGAGTCAATGCTCAGATCTAAAGGCTCTGGTTCAGGGTCCATGAACACTGAATCAAGATCATCTTGGTCTAATGAGGTCAGCATGACTAAGTCAAAGTGGACTAGATCAGCATGATATATAGGAGTGGTATCAAGTGGTTCAGGGAGTGGCGGCCACTCTGGGTCTTGGGGTTCTGGTTCAGGGCTGGGTGAGATTTCTACTGCACTGGAAGTAAAAGTTGAGGTTGATGTTGTTTGCTCAGGGGAAGGGTCAGTGGGATAATCTGGAAAGGTTATCACAGGATCTGGATTTGTATCACTGTCAGTCGGACTTGTAGGAGAGCTTGTGTCTAGGTACTCTGATATCACAATAGATGGACAGCCAATGGTGGTCTCTTGAGCAGATTGTGTAACAGTATCCAAACAAACTACAGGTGCATCACAGACTGAAAGGGGACCATGATTAACGGGGTCAAATGATTGTGCAATATCTGATAGTTGCTCTAAATCTTTTGGGTCTACAGGCTCTTTGTTTGATTCTAAACATGGCTCAGGAGTGTCGTCTTCAGGCAAAGGATCTGGCTTGTCTATACTGACAGGATCTGGAGACTCTGGATCTGACACAATTTCAAAGTCATTATCATCCGGTGGAGACACTGTAACAACAGGAACTGGATAAGGTAGCTGTATTTTATCTCTTTCAATTTGCTTTGAGTCTGTTGGTTGCATTTCACCGGGATGAGACTGTTTGGTATGTGAAAGAGGTACATTATCTGTGTCTCTATCTAAAAGCACAGGAGTTGTTTGCACTTCTTCTTTCAATTTATTTGAATTCTTAGGGCTCTCAAAGGCTGTCTCTGAAGAAACCGGCACTGCCCTCTGAGTTTCAACTGGCTCAGTCATGACCCTGTCAGATGAGCACACAATTTCGTGGTCTGGTGCCTCAGACTCTGGCGTTGAGTCAGCCTTAGATGGCGAAGGAGTTAAGTTCACAGTCTCTGGCTGGCCTGTTTTGACAGAGTTTGGAAGTATTGGATCCAAAGAAAGTGGTATTGCACTCTCCACATACATTGACTGTGGACAGGCAAGAATGCTGGGGTCCATGGAGAGCTGTTTTGGCAATTTATGACGGGCACCTTTCTTGTCCTCCTTCTCTTCTGGACAATTGACCGCTGCATCTGCAGTGCTTTGTCGGACAAGGACCTTACTTCTTGCCTGGGTCCCCACGGACACTGTTGATACATGGGGTTTCCTCTCTCTTGCACCGCCAGTGCCTCTGTCTGCTGCAGAGGTTCCAAGTCCTCCTGCCCCTGCTCTTGGTCCTGTTCCTGTTCCTGCCCGTGCTCCTGCTCCAAAACCAACATCAGCCCCAGCACCCAAATCGCCCCCTTGAGGAGACCATGTGTTGTAATGCTGCGTGAAAGTGTTAAAATTGCTGTTGAAAGCACGGAGCTCCTTGCAGAGGTCCCTCCTGAGCTCAGCCAACTCTCGGCGCATGGCTGAGACTTCTTCTTTCCATTGCATGCTGATAGCTGCAGCCAAGGTAGCTGACTCTTTGATACTGGCCTGGATTGCCTTTGGTGATGGCCGCTCAGGGGCACTAGATCTGGGAGATCTGAAGAGGCTCGGAGAAACTGGTGGTCCAGATAGAGATTTAGCCTTGGCTCCCATGTTATCTTGTTGGTAAAGCCTGTCTCTTCTGATGGGACAGCCAAGATCATCATGAGCCAAAGGGACTGTGTCTGCCAATTCCTTATGTATACTGGCCCGGTTGGGTAAACAAGAGTCTTCCTGCACATAATTTCTGTCTGTAAGACAAATGTAGATATGTATCTGTAATTTGGCCACAGGTGTGAGCAGCTGGAGAAAATGTGCTTTTTATTGCCACAAAGCAGGAACATCAAATCATGCACCGAATGCCATGAGTCAAAATAAGATATTAAAGACATTGAATAAAAAGGTTCTACCCCCTCTATTATTGCCCAATTTTACTTCACAGTTTGAATGGTATTTTTTGATATGTATTCCAAATTTCCATAAATCTGTAATAGTCTTACTTGACCTGATTTGAACACCAGTGTAAAACTGGGGAAGTCTTCCCATTTTGACTCATTTCTCTTAATGATTTACACTGCCTTCTCAACCTTAATTTGTTGCATGCAGACTTTACATCTTTTCAATGCACAAAGCTGAAACTCTTATCTCCCAGAACAAATCACAGAGAATGGACACTATTTCCAATAAATGAGGCATAGGGACAATCTTTGCATGCTCTTTGTTTTCAGTCAAGGTAAAGAAATGTGTACTTTGTGCAATGAAAAGAGGCAAAGATGAGCAAAGCTTTCAAACCATCTACCATCAGTAAGGAAGTATAGTATGAACCCTATTGAAAATTTGAAGTCCAGTCTGACTGAAATATGTAAAACACCAATTGCCCCATGTCAAAACATCACATACTCTGTACAAGAAAAAGAAAAGAGATTTGGGTTGACTGAGAAAGCAGTGTAAGCAAACATTTGAAAGGTATAAATGGTTGAAATTCATAAACACATCTCCAGATGGCCACACCTCTAACCCTCCCTGTTTCTGTGATGTTGTTTGCTCATGAATCTACAGTGAGAAGAGTAGCACTCCTCTTAGACTTCTTGTCCAGGCACTTTTTCTTCTTTTCTTCCCACATTCTTCATCTGTACAAGGACATATCATTTTCTCTTTGAATCCAGCAATCATGGCAAGTGATGAGACCACCAGCAGCTAACAATTTGTAATCAAGAGTCTGTATCATAAAAAAATGCATGTGCCAGCTGAATAGATTTAAATCTAATGGACCAAGTATGCAATGAGGTTAATATACGACATAACAGTTCAATAGCTGGAATGTTCATTGTCAGCTTTCTATCATTCATTATCCAGGTCAAGATAAAAAGTACGCTACTTTGTAATTTAATCTTGTTAACAAAGAACTCTGCTTTGAAAAAAAAAAGAAAAAAGCAAAACGTGTGAAGTGAACATTGTGAACAAAGGGATTTTAAAGTGAACAAAGCACACTGTCTACATGGCGGTTTCACCATTTGTCCCAGCTCACAACACAATAGTGAGTACATTCAGAAGTGGCACCAAATAACATCACGAAGCACTTCAGATGTCCAGAGTTTTGAGGAGAAGCAAGTACAACCTGATTTTTATTTCTGTTTGTGATTTTCAATAGGGTTCATAGCTTTACTCTCTGTTGCATCCAGTGGATGAGCAGATGAAGCACTGTATCTGTAATACAGCAGGATGACCCAGCACAGCTCGCAAGAGCTAGCTACGGTAATCATAGGTCCATCAAAAACAATGAAACATACACAAGTGATCCATGCAAAGACAGAAGCTGCTTAGCAGCACAGCCAGTTTGCACTAAATTTTCTCTATTCATCCATAAGCACATGTCAATACCAGATGTAAGCTTGGGTTTTTTAATTGTAAGTATAAAATACCAATACCAACATTGTGCACATTGCATATGGCAAAAATGTATTCAAAATATCCTTACCAGTGGTAGATCTTATGGTTGATGTGACAGTTGATGCCATTGGAGGGATGCATTCATCGTCTTGGGAATAGCCAGCCTGGATGGCTCGCAAGTAGCTGTGACTACGGGTTCGGAAGCAGCCGGGCAGGTCCAATGCCTCCATGGCCTGGGACTCCACTTCACTAAACACTGACTCGCATACTGATTCAAACTGGCCGTTTATTTCTGTTTCACTCACCTGTAAAACATGAGCACCATCAGCAAGCATTCTCCATATTCAAGTGATGATTTTATTGCATTAGGGAATTAATTGACAGTTAAAAAAAACACAGTCAGTCTTTTCTGTGTCAAGTTTGGATGGAGTAATAGCACGACTTGCTACTTTGATCAATGGTTGAGTGTTTTTCGTATGCAAAGGCAAAAACAAATCAAAGCTTTTTAGAAAGAGTGTTGCTTGGCAAATGTGTCATAGGAAATAACCTCAGAGCTTGATTTTGCCGCAGTACCTCTTGATTTGTGATTTAACAACCAAGTGGCATAAATACTGTAAATTATACTAGAACTGAGTTCACACTGCAAGAGGGTATTTTCTGTAAAAGCTCACGGCTAAAACTGGCAAGAAATGCTGTGGTAGACCTGCATAATAATGTGAGTGATGTATGAAGTGTAGCTTGCTGTGAATGATTGTTTACTTGTCAGAAACTGTTTGATCATTATCACTGCATTCCCATTTGGAAAAATCAAGAATCAAAGATAAACATCTTGTTCTATTGGGATTCTGAATTAGTGTGGGTTTAGTAGATCCTTTAAGGCTCTAAACAGATCAATAATCCTCTGGTTTAAGAGGGAGATGGATATCTCAGAATACCCTTTTGGAGTCTTTTGATGTATCCTGATAAACAATGTGCTATTAGTTGTCATATAAAACATTGATAAATAATGGTTGAAAAAAAAATCTTTCTTTTTCTGATTAGTAAAACCTGAAAAAGAATTTTAATAAAGATCTGATGTGAAGAAACACTATGATCAGAAGAGTTACAGGCATTTTAGATGAAGAACTATGTGTGAAGTTGTTCCATTTTGCTGTACATGCCGTCAGACCCCCTCAGGGGTCTGAACTGAAATGCTGCAGACTCACCTGACTCACTTGGCTAACACAGCTAGCCTGACTAAGGGTGCTGACGGCCCGCATATAGCTCTGGTTCCTGGAGCGAAACTTGGGAGAGTTGTAGTTGGTAGAGGGATCCAGGGCAATGCTTGGGTGCATGTCCCTGGCGGCTTGCAAGTGGTAGCTCTGACTGAACAGAGAGAAAAGGGAAAGCATGTAGGGGATGAGAGTACAGCTACAGTGATATCTTAATCAAATAAATTTCATACAATTTTACTTGTACACAACAGTTTGGCTTGCTCCTACGGGTGTAACATGGGCACAAGCATAATAAAGTGTTGTCAGAGGTGGTAGGCCTCCTCTGGGTGACCTGAACTTGAAAGGGAGAGTGGTTTTGACATTGCATCTCCCATTGATGTGTTCACCAGTGTCCTTAAAAGACAGATCGATTTCTGTGCTGCTGAAACATCCAATCAATTCTTGGAGATGAGGGAAATGCAAATCAGAAGCTAGTTAGTGAGCAAGCACTACAGAGAGCATCCCAGAGTCAGCCGGGTCAATTAAATGTGCTCACCAAGCAGGCCACGGCAGAGCCTGGAAATCTGCTGGAGAGAAGGCTATAGAAAAACATAGAAGATGCTTTCAGAAAAGTATAGAAATCTATGTGAGTCGCATTAGGAATTCCAAAGTGAGGTTCTCTCTGCCAGATCTATTTCTAATGACAGGCAGGGATGAGTAAGCAGTTTCTGAGCTTTTTATAGAGATAAACGCTGATGTTTGGCAGTGAGGAAAATGCCAGTGCGATTAAAAGTCCCCCGATCCATCTTGTCATGCTGTAGTAAGGCTGCGTGTATTTGCACAGTAATATCAACCTTCAAAACATCCAAAGACATCCTATGACAGAAACATCCAGAGATTAAATCTGAATGAAGTGGTTGGATAAATGTGCTGAAATTGAAAATGTGTACTATCTCACAGTGTGATTAATCTGCAAAAACAGTCAGTGTAACTGTTTGATACTCTATGAGAAAGCAGTTCAATATTATACTTGTGTATTGTACAGCAGGCAATGTAATCATATCTATATTATGTTTATCAGTGCCCTCAGCTTTGCCAGCAAGAGCAGATCGCCCTGGGTGACCTCTCATAGACTGCTCTTAAGTGTTTGCTCTATGAGGCGTCCATATTGGGTATGTCAGCAAGGCAGCGTGCCAGCTGGCTCAGAACACCTGACCACTGCAACATGGCAGCAACAGAGAGGTATGGAGAGGGGAGAGCCTGTATTCACCTTAAGTCTGCAGCAAAATTGGTGATGTAGTTACGCATGTCACTGTTGATTTTATCCAGGCGGTAAGAGCTGTGGGTAGAGAAGAAAAGAGAGTTACTGGGTCCAACATGTGGCAACTGGACTGATGTGACGTCGCAGGGGAACAAGTCCAATGGAACTCTGTATGGCAGGTCTGGTGAACTGGATGTTTGCCAGGGGGGTTTTCACAGAAATTCTGCAAACATTATTAAGATGGTGCAAAATTACACACATGGCTTGTGGGTGATGGAAAAAAAGTGAGATGTGTCATGGCATTAAGTGACAGACAAAGCTGCATAGACTAGGGAAATTTAATACATGAAACATGTCCAGGTAGAGAAGTGGTGTAATGAGAAATGTGATGTTAGCCTTTTCACAAAGTAGCACTTGCAATAAAAAGGGGCAGATTAACTATTGTGTAACTTTTTCTTAACTAAAACTCTGTCAGTAATGATCACTTGACAACCAATCTTTGGAATTTTAAAAATGAAATCTTGTACACCCATTCTTGCCTGATACAGGACAAATCTAACATGTTCAGAACGCTTTGTGTGTCGAGTTGTTCACAGTTTTAAACCTTTTTCCAGTTTTACTTAGAGACACAGCCTCTCATTAAAGCTGTTTTTTTTTTTTACACCCAATGAGGTAACCTTTCCATTGCAATCCAGCTACTCCAAGTCTCCAAGTCCTCTTGACAATACCCTTTCCATTCTCTTTTGGGTTCAAATCCACAGGTTTGCTGGCCGTTCAAGCACAGTAATATCGTGGTCATTTAACCAGTTTCTGGTACTTCTGACTGTGTGGGCAGGAGCCAAGTGCAACTTCAAAATGGGAATCAGCATCAACTTAAAGCTTATCATCTCTCAAGGCTGTTGTTATCCTTTGCCTGTGTATCTTCTTTTAAGACACTTTTTCCTTCCATTCAACTTTCTAGTAATGTTTGAAGACATTTACTCTGTCAACAACCAACTCCTTAAGCAGTAACTTTTTGTGCCTTACCCTCCTTTTAGAGGGTGTCAATGACTGTGTTCTGGACAATGGTCGAAACAGAAGTTTTTTTTTCTCATACTTGCCTTCTGAGCCAGATAAAAAGACAATTCAAAGGCTCAGGAAATCTTCACAGGTTTTCTGGTTAAGAAGCTGATTAGGGTCTGGCACCATTAGTTTACAACATAAGACTTTTTCACAAAGCTCTCATTTTATGAGACACTAAATTTCAAGTTTTCATCTGTCAGACATAACCATCACAGTTAAAAGAAAAGAATGCTTGAAATATTTCTTATTTTGCAACCAGGATGAGGTTCAATCCCATATATGAGCATGCTTCTTCCATCTGTGCCTGCTATATGGATGTGTATAATCATTAGTGGAGTGAAGGGCGCTGGCTTTGAGAATATGCTGGTACTAAATCAAATCATGCCAGAGCACACTTTGTCTAACATCTCTTATTGGTGCTAATGCATTTCCATTGTTGGCCGATATAAAGGCAAAGGAAGATGAATATCTCACACTTCCTGCCTGTCACATTTCTGTTGAAAGTACTCTCTTTGATAAAACAAAGCCCTGCTTCAACAATAGCTGTCTTGTGCAATATTTCTTTTTCTTTCTGCAAAGAAGGTTCGAACGGTTCTTTTGATGGATCAGTGCAAAAAGAAACAAGGACACAGGACAATACAAAAGAAAGACAAAAAGATTGCTGCAAGGGAGAAGATTTTACAATAACTGTATATGTGCAGATGGTACAAATACAAATATAATCTTCACAGCAAGAGTAGGAGACTGATTTTAAACTTTTGGGTGTCTGCCAGTCTAGAGTGTGGATTCAGCACATTCATATCCACTCACAAAACATCCTGCAAAAGCCTGTGGAGATTAATCACATTCTCAAATGGATTGGATGAAAAGGAATTAATAACTTCTTGGAAAGAAAACCCTAAAGAAGAAAAAGGGGTAAAAGTTGTATGTTAATATTTATCAGTGACCAACATCAGAGCCATGCGCATTGTCTTATAGAACGTACAAAACTTTTCAAATTCAAGTATGTTGTGTGTTCATTCCAAACATTCACAGTATACCTTTGTGGCTGGGGAATCTGGAGACAAAACGACCCATATTTGCCTTTGTATAAATCCTAAATGTAAAAAAATATCTGGAGGAAACCTTGCAAAAAAAAAAAAAAAAAAGGGCTTACTATGCATGACACATCCATCACAGACACAAGCCAATGAACTGGAATCCTGCTCTGACCTTGAGACCCGATGAAAGAAGACTCATACTCAATGCAATCTGAATGAGTAATTACATGATGTTGAATCAGGAATTATTGAACGCTTTGCAATTGTAAACTCTGATTAATTATGTTGCCTCAAGAAGCTACTCATGGATGGGAGCAAACAAATGTGAGTTATTTTAGAAACAACCAAAAATGTTTGAGATTGATTGGTTTTTAGTGTTTAGACAATGAGCCAAACTTTTCCAAAGAGAGAACAGCTGATGGATGTTAATCATTGACAACCTTCTGTGCATGTGTCAACACAAATACTATCAGATTTGACATATCACTACTGACTACAGCTTTGTGTCATAGTCATAACTGGCTAATGGCTAATAATGACATTTGCTGGGTGTCATTCACTTCATTAATGCATTGGTTAAACATATTTGGCATGTCTAATTTTGGCACAAAAAGCCTATTCATTTCCAGTTCATGGCTTAAAAAGATCATACACACCTAACTTCCCTTCAAATGCAGGGGTTGTTTCAGCTCAGCTGGCCTGTGACTCTGATGTGTTCTTTATTGGTGACATGAACAAAGAGGCAGCCCTGTCAACCAGGGGAGAGACAGGGAGCTTGAATGAGGAGAATATGGAGGGAGGTGACACAAACCTGACAGCCTGTTCTCACTTTAACATGATTTGCTCCAGGGAATGGCTATTGTCAAATTTTTGTTTGGCCTATCTGAATCCTCCATGCTGGACATCAAATTGCTACAAGAGCAGAGAAATCTGACCTACCCCATGTCTGTCTCGAATCCGATCTAATTCTCTTTCAACAAGCCCCATGAACCTTAATAGCATGATAGCTCTCATGTCAGGTAACACTCGCGTCAGTGACACCTCTTTTGTATGGATTTAACATCAGACATGGGCAACAGCAAAATGGGGCCAGGAACAAAAACTACTGCATGATGCTGAACCCAGCTCCCCTAAAGAGATTTTAATAATGAAACACAAACTTTGAATTGCACTGTAAAAAATTAATTAAACTGTGACCATTTTCCATTCTTTTTGGTTTACAAAAAAAAGAAAGAAAGGAAAAAAATACAAGACTTGCAATACAGATTATTTTGAATTTGTCTCTCTGCAACACCAAGAACAAGCAGTATTTGTTTTTCACATGAAGGGCAATGGCTGGCCAATATGATAAATATCTCTGCATTCCATACTTTATTTTCTATTTCTTGTCCTTTTCGTTCTCTCTTTTTTTTTTTGACATTCTAGACATGATTGATCAAAATGATGAGATCATCAATGTCCCATTACTAGTATCTTCTTTCCCCTTAAAAAGTTTTTAATGCCATACTGAGCTCATGCTCCAGTCTTAGATGAAACACAGCTGTTTTTATGAGTCATAACACTGTAGCTTTTAACTCAAGTGTCTCTTCTTTCCTCCTAGTATTTTTAGACATCTCATGAATTTATTAGTTGCATTACTGTACAGTTACTGCAGCTGAAACATGCCCTTTTCTGAAATACGGTTTCAGAATAAGGAACAGCTTAATTTCTTTTTTTTAATGATCTCAGGTTTTAGACAAACATTTGTCACCAGTTGATACCACAGACTGTAAAAATCATGGACGCCATGACAGTCGGCTCTTACTTAAGTCTCCACAAAAACTGCTCCCCCTGGTGACTGGCTGCAGTACAGGTCAAAAATACTATTGGCTGCAGTGTGTTCAAGTCCTCTTTTTCCAGTGAAGTAAGTTTTTCATTAGTTATTAGACACTAAAAACCAGGTGATAAGTTACCTTTTACACTGAATGACAGCTGCTGTTAGCTCCAAAGTTATTTAAGCAGGAATGGTTCCCAGCCTTATTGTCTAAAGGTCCAGTGATTTACAAATTTATTAGGCCACCAGCCAGTTCTCCAACCTTTCAGTCATACATTTCTTTTACAGTCTCCATTAGCTGGCTGGCTTTATCCACAAAGACAGGTTTTTTATACTCTATGATAAAAGTATATGCATTTCATAGTTTCTACAACAGAAAAGAAACCTTAATACCATCACTGCCACACTCTTTGATCAGGGAGTATAAGGACTTTGTAGAAATGACACCCAAAATACCAACTTCTGTCAATACCAGCCGCACAGCCTGATCCATGCTGGTCGATATCTCACTTTCAGTGGAACCTGCAAACTGTCGGTCTAAGCATTGCAACAGCTATTATTCAGTGGGGCCTCAGAGTACAATAACTGAAACTGATAGCCCTTCCTGCTGTTGCATCCTCATAAATCATTCACTGTTTACAACTATTCAAAATGAATGGTCAGAGAGGCTTTGAAGACATGAAAAGGGGATGATATCTCACTGTAGCTGCCTCATGCATCGTTTTATTCTGAAAGAAAAAACGAAAAAATGCCCAGACGGCTCTGACTGATATTATGTTACGGCTTGATCATAATCAATAACTGAAGGTGTATAATACAAACATATGCAGACACTTTTGTGGCTTGTGTGTCAACGCTCCTTTTCTCTGCTGACTTTTTCCTCCTCCTACTACTCTTCATCCCACTGAATGCTGCCAAAGATACTCATCATTAATTCTGTTATTATTTATGCATGTACGTGTTTTGATTAGGGTCAGCTTAACAGCATGCAGAGAGGCAGATTTCATGGGTGTACACCTTGCGGTTTCTAGGCTTTCGAGAAGAGGAATGATCTGTGAGAGAGCATCATCAAAACCTCTGCTGAATGGCAATAAGCATGCATGGGTGAGAGATGATTATAAGACAATAAAGGTGAGGGAATCATTAGCATTAGTCACAGTGTTACAATGTCTTTCGGCGTGACTGCCTGACATTGCACGCTATCCACGTCTATCACAGACCACTATCTGCTCTGAGGTCTCCAATTTTTTGTGTGATTATGTGCATTCAGGCTCGTACAGACTGGGAGCAGAACAGACAGTGATTTATGCATAAGTTGCAGAGGGTCTGTGAGGAGATTCACAGCAGTCTGGCATGCACACTGAAGAAGACGGAAGGAGGGCAAGATATGCTTACACCATGTTAAAAAACAAGAAACAGAATCCCGGCCAAGACTGTTTCTTTTGTTGTCCAGATGTAATTCTCATGATCAGACATGTAGTAAGTTTGTAATTATGAAGTGAACATTTTGATGTCAATTTTAACAGGTCTGTGAAATTCTTGATACTATACTCAGGCACATTTTTCAACATCTGACTGGATAACCACACAGTAAATTGGTTAATTAATATTTTCCATCATAAGCTCAAGTTTTCATTTTAACAAAATCTTTTTTTTTAAGAGGGGAATGATTCAAAATCAGACACCAGCTACAGTCACATGTGAACCTAATTATTCTGATTTGAGACACCACATTAACCGGTTTCAATAGAGGCCAGTTAAACCCATTTGATTGAAATATGTTCATACATGCATCAAGTGTGTGAAGTCAGAATAAAAAGTCAGTTGACATCACCTGCAAATTTTATCTGTTGAAATACAGGACAAAGCAGTTTTTGGCTTTGGTTGAATCAGTGCTCCATCAAATACTGATACCCTAATATTTCGGTGTAAAAGTGTGATGTAAAAGGCTGTGTTAAAATCTTATGTTGGGTTATTTATTTTGTGGTCGAGAAGGTGCCAACTCATTGTCAGGTGTTATCACAGCACAACAACTTCAGAAATCTTTTGTCATTTTGACATTGAACAATATGCTAAAAACAAAAAAATTACAAAATCGCATTTTACAGTATAAGGATGGGTTTCACAGCGGGACTGGTACTGGAGCAGTAATCCCAATTCATTTACAGGAGCTAGTTTTTTTTCAACCCTGCATAGTGCATAGTGGTCACTACAGTGGACACCTATCTAAAAGTTATTTACTCCTAAATTCAGTGGTTCATGTGGTGGAAATTCATATAAGCCTGTGTCAGGATATTTTCATTCTTCTTATGGCCTGAAAAAATGCTTTCAATTTTTTCCCCGAACATTTATATATTTTTTAAAACCGTTATAGACAAACATTTGAGGGTGAAAAAGCTTATAAACTATTAATTATTCAGTGTTCCAATGGATGAAAGAGAGTTAAAAAGTTTTGCAAAGCATTGAAAAAATATTATTCATGAAATAACAAAAAAAAAGTCAAAAAGAAAAAAAGAATCATATTTACATTAAGTTCACACTGTTTTATGTTGACTGGTCCCTTACAAATATTTGAAGAAAAAAAATGGAAAACTTTTTTTCATGCCTTAAGACAAATAAAAACACTCAAGGGAAAAATCCTGACACTGACTTTCATAATTCATGCATCAGAGGGTTAAATTAAAAACCTTGGTTTAAGAAATTTACTACTGACAAAGCAACCTGATCATTTCAATACCAGAACGGGTCAGAGAAGTTTGAATTAGCTCTATTTCCACATTTGACTCTTGCCCCTTAGGTCACAAATGTCTGTTTGTAAAATGTTTGCCTATTTATTACGCAGTTTACATCATCATGATTGGAGGTAACAAATGTTCCCCCAGGCAGATAGATATGGAGCTTTCTGCAAATGGTGAAAGTTATGCCACTTTTATAACTTTGTGTTCGAGTTCACAAGAGGCACAGATTTTAACTCATGGTTTGAGGCCCACAACAGTTTATTGAAGCATTTTCTTTTCAAACCCAACTTGACTCCAGAGTGTGCCACAGTTGCCTCTACACGGCTCTGCTCATAAAATTACTTGAAATCGGTTATCTTAAACCATGCTGTGCTTTTTGGCAGACACCTCTGATTATTACAGACACAGCCTAAAGGGATTATTAAAGTAACTGGTGAGTTTGGGTTCAAGTTTTTGCATAGAGAATTTGAAAATAAAGAGAGAGACTGCACTTGGCTGACGTCTACGAGGCTGCCTTAAAGATACAGCTAAAGGCGTTTGAGGTGAACCAAAGCTGAACTCAAACCATGTCAGGTAAAATAATTTACCATACAAAGCTCAAAAAGCAGAGAAAGCAGCAGATCAAAAGAAAATGTTTTGTGAGAGAAAGTATTGGGTATTTTTAAACTGTCATATTAAACAAACCTGTGAATCTAGGTGGTAATTACTGTTTTCCCATTCTGCTGTGAAAAAAGGAGGAACAGGTACCTTTGAAGGGGGTGAACGGTGAATTTGCTTTCTCTTAATGTCTCCTTTTTAAAAGAAACGACAGCGGAAAAGATGGATCTGCCACACATAATGTCCTACAAAACAATAAAATAACTCCGAGGCACAATGGGGAGCAAAGGGGGAGGATAAGTACATTTTTGAATAGTTTCTTTTATGAATTCATTACTGAATAGAAACCTTAAAAACTGTGTGACATTACAGGAAAGGTCAGCCTTAAAAGGAAAAAAAAAACTGAGAACAAACACACTGAGTGACTGGTGATGGCATCTCTCATGTTTGTAGTTGGTATTTCCCAAATACCAAGTTTAAGTGAGGTGAGCTGAACATGACTGGAGATAGGGTATGGGTTGCGAGGTGAGAGAAGGTGAAGCTCAAACAGAGCAGAAAGATAAAACAGACAATTATCAGGACATACGGCACACAATAAAAGCAGCAGGATAAGAACGGCAATCTGTGTCTTTCCTAAAGAGCTTTGGTGTAAGCCCTGCTGTGTAGCATCGCTCCTGCAGTGTACCAAACTGTACACTGCCATAATTAGCTCTGCACACAGAAATTAAAAGAAAGGTGCATTATCTTAGTCATGTCAATGCTGACAAAAGACTTGTGGAGGCAAACTATGACTGAATAGTTTCCCTGCAATGTTACTTTAGGTGAGGCAGTATATTTTCCTTTTTTTAAAGTGTGTAACCTCTTATCACAATCTCATATATATTTCAATGTTATCTCCTTATATCTCTTTATAATCTATTCAAGTGTGTTTATTTTTCTTAAACAGTGACTTCAGCAGAGCATAGACGGCCTCATGGTTGAAGTTGCGCTCCATGAGGTCCGCCCTCGAGCAGGTGGTCCAGGTTTGAGTCCAGCCTATGGCCTGTTTCCCGCATGTCACTCCCCACTCTCTCCCCCTTTCCATGTCTATCCACTGTCCTCCTTTATCTGTTAAAGGAATGAAAAGCCCCAAGAAATAACTTTAAACCCTACAAATAGGGCTTAAGAAGAATGTAGCATATACTTTAAAATATGATGATCAAACAAAATAAAATACTTACATCAAAGTGCGCTAAAATCTTGCATCTTCACAGTAAATTCATAAAACATTCTAATGCCAGACATCAACTAGATCTTAGTCCAAGCCATTTTCACTCTGGTGCCTTCCTCCTGTCTGTTAACTCTCACTGAAGCTTTCCCACCCCTCCCACCCCCATGTTGTCTTCATTCAGCCTTGAAAACTCTCATTTTTAAAAGACCAATCATTTTGTTCCTTATTTTTTTTAAATCAAACTGATGTCTTAATGTTGTTCCCCTTAATCTGCTCTGTGGAAATTGATGCTTTGCTGCTCCAGGGTTCGACAAAGATGTAAGTCTTGCATATTTGTAGGGCTCAGACCTGCCGGCTCTGAAACACAACAAAGCTGAGCCAGTGAAAGTCAACACATTGACTAGAATAAAAACCTATCAGATTCAGTGCTGTGGCAGAGTGGAGACACATCAGGTGGAATTAATATTCTTGCAAGTATATCACAGTTGTTATACTGCAAGAAGTCAAGGTGGGACATGTCCATCATGTGACCAGTGTGTGACCAGTCTGATTGTCTTGTCTGTAATTAAGCTAATTTTTCTAGTAAACTCTTTAAACTTGAGTTTCATCTTGAATAGAATTAGAACAAGGCTACACAAATGTATAAATAAGATGCTATATCTGGCATCTTGAATATCTTGAAAATGTTACGTGGCAACAAGGTCTTTAATTGTTTCATTTTTCCATAGCTTTGAATGTCATGTCTTCCCTGAGACCCCTTTATCCGGGACAAGTGAAGAAACCACTTTGAGGTATGCTTTCCCAAAATCTTCAGAAAAGGTTAACTCTTGGAGAAAAATATCATGGAGTAGGAAAACAGACAGAAGACAGTCTGAAAAAAACAAAACAATACAAAACATCCAAGTGTCTGGAGGTAGTTTTGTTCACCAAATCATTTTGTTTTCAGGATTTTCAGGTACTAAATGGTACAAAGATTCTGTGAGGAGTTTTAAGCTGGCTTTATAAATGCCTGAAATGCATAATAAAGCTTCTGTGGTGCACAAAAGAAAACTGGAACATAAAAAAACTGAATATTTATGAATCAGTATTTTGCATGTATGCCACTGAATTGATGTCAGGTGAGTGGACAAGGTTTCAGAACCAGCCATTTCAAACAAGGACTCACACTGAGACATAGAAAAACATCTAAAAATGATGAATAAAAATATCCTGTTCAGTTGTTACCCTGTTTTTTATTCTCAGAAAGTGTGAAAACTGACATAACTCAATAGATCCTCAAAGAAGCTTTAAACTTATGCTAATGAAAAGATTGTTGTAAACAATGATAGACATACATGACAGCATTGTCAGGTGCACTTTGTTGACCTAGCAGTATCTGACTTTCAGAGGAAGTTAGATGTAAATGAGGAAATTCATTAAACAAAATCAAAAGTCATTAAAATCGTGTGGTACCTCTGAGAGTCCAGAAGGTCCCTGGGTCTGATGATGGCTTTGACCAGGGCGTCCGGCCGCACCGATTTCTGAGGCGATGTCTTGGGGCTGGAGTCCGACTCTCCACTCTCCTCATCCCCCATGGCTTTGACGTAGCTGCTACTCCGCATCCGACGACAGGGGATCTCATCATCCTTCCCATCACCTGGGTAACCCCCCCAGTCATCCTGGGGCACCTGGATGGAATGGGGAGCATGAAGAGTTAGTGCAGTGATAGATTAGCTAAACAATTTAATCAGCAGATGGAGTTAGTTTGAGTTGTGCAGATAAACAAGAAGCTTTGCTGTGATCAACGTTTTGTAGAACACTTGAGTTTTGAGTTTTTTAAGGTTGTGTATGATTGTGTCTAACTTTGTCCTCTGCTGTTTGATAGTGATAAGACAGAATTTTGTCAAAATATACATTAAAAAAGTTTTGAAAAAGAAACAAAAAAGAAAAATCTGCCACAGAGTGAAGCTGAAAGTTGTTCTACAATACCCCACAGGCATGAACACAATGTCTGAATCTGGCATGTAATGTCCACCCTTCCACTCATCAAAACACGGCTTGGCATAGTCCACATCAGGACAGATTCTTCTGTTCATCTGAAATTTATACTCAAGTCCACAGAAATTTCACTGACTGTTTAGTTATTGCTACCCGCTGTTGCTCCTCTATTCTGCATTAATCCAATACAGAGCACTGCAGGAGCTCTATTTGTTCACAGAGCCGAACATTGATTATCTTTCAACATCAACTCAGCCAATTAAAACTAACAAAAATTGAATAAAATCCCTATTCCAAAAAGTGAATATAACTGCACACATCTCAGCATAAGAACTTATTCAACAAAGAGCTACAAATACCTGGGTGTTCCCCTCAACAATAAACTAGACACATTTCGCAGATGCCCTGTAAAAGAATGGCCAAAGTCATCTGCACCTGTTGAGGAGAGTGAGGTTTGTTGGAGGGCTCAGGATACTGGCGCGGAAATAAAGTTACTACTGCATTGTTGTTGTGCTTGTTTGCTGTATACATGCTGTAACTACCGTATTAATTTAGGCTACGTCTGCCATGAAAAAAATTGTATGTGTTTTAGGATCTTGCTGCAATTTCACGGTGCAATAACATGTCCATAAATACAGGTCTATAGTGTATTAGTATTCTGTAAAAATAAGGACCACTGCAATTAAAAAAAGAAAATATGTCATGTATTACAGCAATTCAATCCAATGTCTATTGATCATCAACACAAGCAGAACTTGATCTACTGATCAACTAATCAGGAGATCACTTGATCCAAATCATATTTAATAAGGAAAAAAAACTTCAGTCCGCTCAACATTGCCCCACAACACTAAGGAATTTGATCACCAAAGGATTGATAAAGGACCACCAGCCATATCCAAACCAGACCCAAACCCTTTATAAAACATCTGGAGTGTTTTACAGCACTGAAAGTTTGTGTACTATTGAATCTTCCGCTAACATACAGGGTTAAAAGGCACAAGAATACATGCTGAGTAAATTCTTTTTCCATCTCTGCCATGAATGAAGAGCTCAAATTCAGTGTAATTTAAATTTTAAACACTCATAGGAAAGAGATAAAAAAACCCATAGGATGTTAATAAATGAGGCCTCCTGTTAATCCCAGTGAATCAACATTCAAGCACCCCCTATACTTCTGCATCAGTTACCATTCAACAGTAACACTACTCATTTCCACATCCAGTCAACACATTTCAGAATCTCCTTTCAGCTTTAACAGCTTCTCAGAATTGAAGCTTGTCCATTTACACTTTAGTAGAAGCATCAGGCAGGTGACAAACTCCTGAAGAGCGTCGAGTAAAACACCTTCTAAAAAATCTGGCTGTGCCATTAAACATAACAACAGTAAAGCTTGGAAATAAAGGAGTAGAGCTAAATCTACCCACTGCAGCATTACTATCACAGGTGCAATTGAGACAAAACTGAGCAATTGCATTCTGCAGTTTTCTTGCACTTGTTAAACAAGGTAATTGAGAAAACAGACATCAGCATCACTATTATCCTCCTCCAAAAGAAACCTGTGTTCTACCTGCAATTGCTGCCTGTCTTTCACGCTGTTTATGCATCACCACATCAGTCTTGAATCTTGGATATGGAAAGTCTTGCATAAAGTAAATATAAAGTCTAGGTTTAAACCTCTTTGTCTGCTTTTACCAGCAGTCATGATAATCAACAGATTAACTCTGAATACTAATCATGCAGAGCTCAATTATTTTCTCAATTGTGATCTTGGTTTGAGAGAAAAATGTGGCTCCATTATCCCACATACCACTCACCAACATGAATTCAACATTATAGAGTAATCTCAATAGGTTTTTATATTGGGGACGGTGGTGGAGCTTATTAAAAGCTGCTGGGATTATTTCCACAACACTGCAATAAACTGATGGTGATTGCTCACAAGCTCATTACACGGTAGCACACTTTCTATTTCTCTCTAACTCACTCACGCACTGTTGTTTTGTTTAACAGTACAGCACAAACAGTACGACAAAGTTCAATTACTGTAACAGTAATAGCAGCTGAGTCAGCAACTGCCTCTTGTAGCAAGCACATAATGATACAACACAGATGCAGAGACCCTCCACAGTCACACAAAAGCACAAACCTCCCCTCTCTCTTTTCTCTCCCATCTAAATTTACCTGGGTGCATTGGTCTCACTGTGTGACTTTGACTGGACATCAACTTCACTGGTCAGTGATCAACTCTCATAGAATATGGCCGTGTCAGAAATCATTTAATCATTAAATTCTGTGTTAAATTTGAAGGCTCCTCTGTCACTGTATCCATCTGTCACTTTGACATCCTGGCAGTCAGATCGGCCTTGGTGTGGTGCCAATCCAACCTCAGCGCTGGATTTTCATTGCGTTATACCCTTGTGGGTTTCATATTTCTTGGACTTTTCAGTGAGTCTGGACCAGAGCTGCATTCAGGAAGAGTCTAAATATAGTCACTCCATGACTATTTATGATTCAAGTGCAGTAAAAGTGTGTGATACTCCTTTTTTTCCTGAAATTTGCTCTTCCAATCAGTGAGTAAGTCTGTGCTCACATGTTGTCCTATGATGGATGGCATCTGACTGGCTGTGGGAAATGTCAGGTCTAGATAAGCTGAATCGAAATGTCACTAATGCGTCAGACTTATGACTGTGATTATCCTCTGAAGCAAATGTCATGTATTGGAAAATAACAATCGAAACATGAAAAAGTGAATTAAAGCACAATAAAAATAGAGGTTATTCCTTCCAACAGTGTCATGCTGAAATTAAAAACTCATTTCTTCAAACCCAGAAAGCTTCTGGTGTCCTGGGAGTTTGAATTGTGACTTCACAGACGTGAAATTCATCAGCCTCACTGAGGAAAATGACGTCCTTGTGACAATAATTTCACTAACCTCTGGCATCACACGACACCCACCCACAATTACTTATCTAACAAGTGTCACATCAAATGGAAGTAATTAATCTGCAATGGGTTTATTACAACCCACTGCTTGTTAGTCACAGATAATTATGGGTCAAAATGGCTTTGGACATTTATGTTTCATCTGTGTTGTGGCGTTAGCATGCTGGAAAGCATGACTGATAGGAATGATCATAAGTCCTCATGGGCTGTTGAGCTCAGCAGCAGATTTCACTGTGAGGCTGCAGAGTTACATCATGAGTAAAAGGTAATGGCAGATTACAACAAAAGAGTACAAAAAAGATAACTCCAACCCCATGCACAGGCACACAAATGATTTAAGAATACTGATGCCTTCAGTTAAAAACATGTACATACTTGAACCTGCATGCACTGATACACAACCAAATACACACACAGAAGAACACACACACACTCTCTGATAAAAGTCATTTGTCTCCCCTCCAAAGACAGGCATGCACCAGCTACCAAATGGAGTCGATGGGTTAATTAAGTCTTGGAGGGGTTTGATATTTTTAGACGTCTAATTAATGAACGGAACGCCAGAGGACAGGCACAAGCTGTGGTGAGATTTGTTTAATTTGGGTTCGCTGATAAACTGCATAGATTGTAAGGTCCTTCCTGTGAAGATAAAGAATCAGGGTGGGCAGGAATGTGTTGGCATTGACTGCTGTGGAAACACGCATGCTGTCTCAGTGTGCTTAGTGGAGCTGAAACACAGGGGCTTGTCAATGTAAAGATCACCTTGACCTTTAGATCTGACATAAGAGAGACATAAGCGTGCTCTACCTGCCAGTTTCTTTGTAAGAATACTTCATCTATTTACCTGTAAAGGAAAATCCTTTGTAAATACAGGCCAAGTTTGTGAGAGCTGTGTGAAATTTCACAGCTTAAGTGTTAAGACTGACATTTTAAGTTTAATTTCCATATCAACAGGACAGCCATTCCTGTAATTAATTGTATTGTGCTCCAACAGGACAAGGCTGGATATAAAAATTTTACCTCTATGTATAACGATGAAGATGATGATTATGATGATACTTTATTGTCAGATACTAGATCTGAAATTTGTCTTGCATTTAAAACAGCAGCTCTGTCATAAACAATTAAGGGGACAATATACACAAAAATACATATATACATCTTAACAAATTGCATCCCCCCAGTATTTTATGCAGTCTGATCATAGACAGTATATAGAATGAACATCGTGGCTCCTTCTTTTAGTGTTGCATGGTTTTAAAGCCAAAGGAGCTGCCATTGTGCAGCTAGAGTTGGAGCAGTAGAGAACCTAAGTGGAGCCAGGTAACAAAATAAGCCAAAAAAAAAAATCTTTTTCTTTTGAGAATGTAAACTGTGCTTGGTTCTCTTTTGATAGGTCTCTACTGGAAAAACAAACAAACAAACAAACAAACAAAAAAGCACACAAAAGGATCAATCATCAAAAAACGTGACTTAAACCCTGTGTTCAACATCAAACTACTGATGAAAAACAACTTCTCAGAGAAAAGAGGACTGGAACACAATGCAGCCAAGTAATATGTTCATACTACTGCAGTGTAAGGATGTGAGAAACATTTCTATGATCTGTATTCATTTTTTTTACATGGGTACCACCTAAAACTTTTAGGTGCTCACCTGAAATCTTTTCAGGTGAGCACCTAAAAGTTTGTAGTGAGCACGTGAAAGTTTCAGATGAGCATGTGAAAGTTTTAAGTGTGCATGTAAAATTATTATTATTATTTTTTTTACCTTTTCTTGTCCCTTAAGGGGCTCCGTACTACCCAGAATGAATGAGGACGCAGAGTTTTTGACCTCTACTGCAGGGGGTCACCAGGGGCAGCAGTTTTTGTGAAAATCTCACTTCGTGACATGGCATCCGTAATTTTTACAGCCTACCGTTGTGATAATCTGCATGGACTTTGCATATTCATTAAAGAAGACACGCATCTTTTTTTTCCGCTCATTTGATGGGTGCACCTGACTAGTAACTCAACTTTGCATTTTATTAAGTTTGCATGTAATTTTTACACACACAAACCCATAGTAGATCAGGCCCTTAATGTGCAACAATTTGATTATTCATGGAGCACGTCTAGCTTCACTGTTAGTGTTTTGATTATTGACCCTCGTGGAGAGTAGGGAGTACTGTGTATGTTTATGTGTGTGTTTGTTTGTGTGTGTGTGTGTGTGTGTGCTGGGGCTAGGCAGGTCTCAGCCAATGCTCCTGCAGTGCAGCAGTGCATTTCATTGATTAACTCTGCGGCTCTATTTATACACAGCACCTCTCCCACCACGGAGCATAAGTCACTGCCATTAAGTTAAAAAATAGAGTGAGATAGATGGATAGACGGAGGGAGAGAGGACGTATGGAGAGGATAAAGTATAGAAAGATGGAGTAATGGCTGAGACAGATAAAGAGAGGAAGGAAGGGAGAGAGTTAGAGAGCTCTTAGAGGTCCAATCATTGGTAATCCCACCCTCCAGCTTCCAGCCCCTCATTTCCTCCCACAAGGCAGCTTGGATGTGTTGGAGCGGGTGCTGTTTTCTTTTTTTCTGAACCTCTCTCTTCTATCTCACAGGGGAGAATAAAATCATGGATTCCTTCCTGGAACAGTCTCAACAGTGACCACTCGCCTACCACCTATTCTTCTCGTTTCTTCTTCACACGCCCACACATGCAGCATTGTACAGTCTGTGTTTGCCTTGTCCTCGTGTTGTTTATTTACTGACACTTTCTATTAGATGTTCACATAAAAGTGTAAAAGAACAACCTCTATGTTAAAAGGCGAATAATCTGTAAGAATTCACACATACTGAACAGGCAAGGCCAACTTTTATAGTCCTCCTATCTGAGGTTGAGTCTTCATTAAAGGCTGAAGCATATAAGAATCACAGATTTACAATAAGGTATGACAACCTGGTTTTGGTCTCTTTTGCTCATGTCTTCATTTTGAAAGTTATGCAGTGGTTGAGTTTGCTTTTAGAGCTCACATAAAAGCTAGGAGTTATGTACAGGAGCAAGGCTATTTTGACTGGCAACCCTTTCTGTCTTTGAATGTCACCAAAAGAAAAAAATATTATCTTTTAGAAGTTAGACAGTGTGCTTTTTCCGTTTTAGTAAAAGCCCTCCACCACAGCTTTGCTCATGACTTACATCAGTTGTGAAGCTCTGCGGCAACATGGCACAGAGCTTCCACCAAAATGCACAGAAATAGAACAGAGAGGATAGGACAAGCATATGTAACATAAACTGAAAACTATGACTTTTTTTTACCCTGATGCACCCATCACTCTGGAACAGGGTAAATCTGGGCTCAGCAGACTACATGACCTTTTCCATTCCTCTAGAGTCCGAACTTTATTCTCCCTAGCAAACTGAAGCCTTTTGAGGCACTGTGTATCAATCATGTTGTCAGGATTTCAGGGAAAAATAAAGCATTCAGTGAAAAAAAAAAAAAAAAACGTCTTTAAAATGTTATACGAACTGTTGCTCATCAAGTTGGACTGAGACATTTTCTACCTCTTCCCAGGAAATTGTTTTTGAAAAAATGTGATGTATTCTTTGTAGACGGAATGGACTTTATTGCTCAATCTACTCCAAACATATCATACATTTAAACCACAATTAACTGCTGTGGATCATCATTTCATGAGAAAAAGTAGAAAACATTTTGTATCTACTTAATTGGAATTAATCAGTACAGCGCCCAACATTTGAAAATTAAACAGTTTTATCCTCACAAGCTCCTTGTAGAATCAAAGGTAAATGAGGATTTGAGGAAGTAAAACACAAATAGGAGCAGATGATCTCAGACACAATGCCAGGCTGTTACCTCAGGCAGCAGAGATGAGTAATGTTAAGCTTCAAAAGGTTGTCTGAACCCTGCCTGTCCCATGGACAAAATCTTACTAAGAAGTGCACAGTGCGCTGAAAGCTGTCTGGGAACTCCTCATTAAAAAATTGAAGGAACCTGTGTGTGTGTTTCTGGAGCTTTCAATCACAGAGCTGTTTGATTTCTGCTACTTTGCACTTCACTTTTGTAATTTAATCAGCAGTCTTACTGCATCTAAAGCTCCACCTTTGGCAAGCCAAGATGGCAATTAATTGGCTTATTAAATCCCTCAGCAATGCTTTATCAGCAAAACTATCAAAGACTAATCCTCCCTTTGTTTTACAGTACGGTATGCAGGAGAGGAACAGCGTAAAGCTGACTCAATCAAGCCTGAGAATTGTCGGTAAGTCAAAATTATAAGGTGTGGCGGATTGTAAGAAAAGTGAGGGAGGCACAGCTGTTACTGCATTCAGCTGTATTTATATATCCAATTCAGAGGACAGAATACAGAATTTAGGGTTAATCCATCTAAACCCAGCAAGAAATGAATGTTTTTCCACAATCACATCCTTTCATTAATATCAAGCAAACAGGAATCTGGATCATCATTTAAACTGTGTATTTGGTTGTGTGTGTTTATGTGTTGATACGTGCGTTGTACAGTGAGTGTGTGTTTGTTTGAGGGCAAATTGGGGCTAATTTGTGAAATGACTTAACCAGAGACAGAGAGCGATGGCTAATGCCACGTCCGATTCCCCGACATTTGTCATTTCAGAGAAAGGGCAGCCAATATGAATCCATCTCTGTCTTCCTCTATGTCCAGTTAATCGATCTCAGATACACACATACTCTCACACTCACAGATTCGCTCAGGCCTTCACTATGTGTACAGATTTGCATCCACATCAGACAAGTTCAGAATTTCTCCCCATATCCAAGTTTGACAAAACTTCTAAAGTTCTGTTTGTAATCAACGAAGGACATGACAAGGTGACGAGCACATCATCAAACCATCTGATACATGACAAACCAAAAATACAAAAACCCTCCCACACACTCTCACTCACATGGATAGACTTTCAGTGCATACACTCCTAAAATACACTTTGTAGCATCACAGTGCAGACAGATGTGTGTGTAATCCCAATTCAACAGCAGCATGAAGTGTAAACTCCACAATGTGACCCTTGGTGTGAGAAAGTATCATCCCTGACTATTTGCTCTGTATCTCTGAGGCGATGAGCGGCAACAGTAGCCATGGGGAGCAACAACAGTCATCTCAGCTCAGTTTCCTCCCCTCTGATTCATAAAGTATCTCAATGGATCTAACAGAGTCACAGACTGTGCTGGTATGTATCATCAACTTTCTCTCCCTCTCACTCCTTCCAAACATCTTCCAGCTCTCTGAGAGGGCATCGATCCTCTGGGGAGGGAAGATGTGTCACCCAGCAAGGATTGGATTGATAATGCTGGGCTAAATATAGCCCTGCGGCAGGAAGGAGGAGAGGAGGTTATTTTTAGAAGTGTTTATGGTGCCGAGACTTGAACACCACCTCTGCTGAATGACCAAATAGAAGTTGGCGCTGCAGGTAGGGGGGTACTAAACTCTGTGACTCCTTCTTTGAGAGATTGCAGCACTTAGTGGGATTGTGGCATGAGAGTGGATGAGTTTATTTCATTTGCTCAGTTTGAAGAGATATGTTTAAAACTACACAAGTCAAAAAAGACTTTTCTTGATGACGTCAGCTTCCATCGACTGGTGCCTTTGGCTCCATTGTCTGATTTGAGTAATGTATTGGCCTCGTATTTACAACCCCTCCCAAACCCATTCAACACCTCCTCTGCTTAGACCAGAGAGTCTTCTCTCTCATTGTGCTGAAGTGCTCACTTTATTTTGGCTGCAGGCATTTCTTCCATGAAGCTATCAAATATCACATTGTTGTCTATTGGGCTGCATTATTGCAGATTTTTCTACCCTGCATTTGAAATTTATAAGAACACTTTATTCTCATTTCTCTCTTTCTTATGCCCTTCAGCATGCATATAAACCCCTGAGATGCTTCGTTGTAAAGTGCTGACTCATACTGAATTGATCCCTGGGGAGCTATCATGGGCCACAGCTAAAAGCTAACCTATTTCAGGGCTGGAGCCTATGTGAAATCGAAGCAAACAACACGGTAAAGATCAAACAGTGATCTATGCCCTTTTATTCTCATTTTCCCAACTCTTCCCCTCTGGTGCAGATCATTTATGGACTTAATTGATTTGTCCTGCTGTGCGAGCCCTTTCAACTGGCGGCCACATGCTGAGCCATTGGACATGTTCACATTGTGATACACAGCAAAGGGACAAACAAAACACAGTCTGCTTGATCAATCAGGAGTCAAGCGAAGACAAGTAACTTTTCTTTTTGTCTTTTCACCAGCGATGTCTGTCTCAAAAGGGTCCTTTATACTGTGATACAATGAAGGCTGATGATTTTTTTCCCACTACAGCACTCAAAGTATTGTAAATTAGAGTGAAATGTTTTAGCAGAATCTGCATCATTGCAGCACATAATCTCACGAGGGCCTGGTTTTTGGATTGAGACACCCCATGGCTCAGCCCCCCTGTTGGTGAAAGTGAATCTCTCGTGATTTATTATCAGAAAAATCCTCTTTTTCAAGTTTCAACCACCATAAACATCTGCCAATTCAAATTCTTTTGCACACAACCACTTTCTAACTCTGTCTTCGACAAGTGCATTTCAAGCTACCACTTACTGTGCTATTGTGGAAACACAAAAGATGGTGGGAGGAAGCCTCTGCTTTGAATATAAGACTCATTGTAAGTACACAGGGACAAAAGGATTTTAATACTCAGGTGACTATACACTAATTGAAACATAATTATTAATTCTGTATTTCAATTCTATCTAGCCAATAACTTTTGTAGATGTTGGATGTAAAGGTTTAGCAAGTGTCCCTGTTAACTGGTGACTTTCAGCATATTACAGTAACAAACAACGAAGCATTTGACAGACTGTGGCCAGTAAGCAGAGCCACCTGTTTAATGAACAGCTGTGAGGTTGCTTCAGGTATTAGAATGATGAACCTTAATCTGTTGGGTTTAAGGGAAACTTTACATGTGCACAAGCACCTCTCTTTGATCGAAGCATTTGTTTCTAAACTGTATTTGACTGTGAAGTAAAAATAAACAGTGTTGCCAGCTTCTCAGTGAAGCTTCTCAGGGAAATAGCTATTGGCTGTTCTACAAGTCTAAAAAAGTTGCTCAAGGACATCATCACCAGGTGCATCTGGTTTGTTGAAGTGGATCTACCAGCAGACAAGGGACTACCTGACTCTAGTTGCTATGGCTTTTACAGTTTTTCAATTTTCTTTTGTCTCTCTGTCAGTGTCTCGTCTTGTCTGTCTCCACGCCTCTGTACCCGTCTCTGTGTCACTATCCCTGTGTGTGTGTGTGTGTGTTCTTCTTTGTCTCTCTTCTTTGTGCAACAACCCCCCCCCCAGCATCTCTCTGTCTGTCTGTATCTCCCTTGCTCTCCGTCTCTCTCTAACCCCAACACAGTTGAGGCAGGTGTCTGTCTAACATGAGTCTGGTTCTGTTCAAAGTTTCTGCCTATGAAAGGGAAGTTTTTTCTTGCCATTATAACTTGCGAAATTCTGAAAAGTTCTGAACTCATGATGGGTTGAGAAGAGATAAGACTTCTTATCTTGACTTGATGTTGGGTCTCTTTTGATAAAACAAAATAAAAATGTATCGAAAATAACAGGTCTAAACCTGTTAATATTTTGGAAAGAGTCTTATTATAAGGTTTATGATTTGGTGCAGTATTAATAAAGTCAAATCAAATCAAGACCAACAGGTCAGAGGGTTAATTTGATGTAACATGTGTCCATGACATGTTTTAGAGGGTTACGTCAGAGCACGCTAACTGTAAAAGCAGGGTGCATGTACCCATATGCTGAAAACGAAAAGAGGCCACACTCACCTGCAGATAGTGACAGGGCCTGATGTTGGGCTTGAGGTCACTGGGCATCATGGGCTTCTCCAGGTTGAGTGAGGACTTCCTGTAGGCCTCCTTGGCTTGGCTGACAGTTAGTGTAGACCAGGAACTTCTCTTCATGAACTTTCCCTCCGGTGCCATGCTTATGCTCTCGCAGGCTGAGCACTTGACATCGTTGTTACTCTTGGATGTCTTTAGCGAGAGGTCCCCAGCCATGTGGCTGTGCATTGAGTCAGGGTAGCAGTGGCTGATGTGGTCCACTGGATGCCGTGACATGACATTGGGTGTTCTGTACGTGCTGTCACTGTCCAGATTGTCGTCCGAACTCCACCAACCTCCTGAGCGTTGCTTACCGCTGCCCTCAGACTTACGCTCTTTGCTCTTGCTGCGTTTGCTGTGTTTGTGGTGGCCTTGGTGATGGTGGTGGTGGTGGTGTGAGCTGTCCCGGTGCGAGTCGCTTTTGGTACCGTTCATCTTGGAGGAACCTTCTAGAGAGTGTGACTTGGTGAAGAGCTTCTGCACTGAATGGACTAAGTGGCGTATTCGCCCTGGGCTTTCATTCCGCTGTTCCGTAGTTGTGGTTGTGGTGGAGGTGCGCTGATATTGCAGTGTGTGGAAGCCATCTCGATGAAGAGGCATCTGTTTCTCAAATTGGTCCAGGAGGTTTGCTGGGATCCGGTTCATTTTGCTGCTGCCCCCATGTGAGGAAGAGCCACCATCATCTCGAGAGTCCCTGCCGCCAGAGGTGTTGCCGCCACTGTCCCGTGAAGCGCTGCCATAGTGCATGCGGGGAAAAGTGCTACTTGAGATTGAGTGGTCAGTGGTTGACATGGACACTGGCATTACCATGCACTCAGAGTGGATGGAGCTCCGCGGGGAGCAACGGTGGTGACCATCAAGGGGGCAGCTCTCGGTGGGGCTGAGGAGGTAGGATGGGGGCCGTGAGTTTCCATGGTGAGGGTGATGGTCCAGGGAATGGTCACAGTCGGTCAGGCCGCAGGTGTGGGCTGAGGTGGGAGAGGTGAGTTGGAGCTGTGCAGGGCGGCCGCCAGAGAGACCCTTCATGTTCCTGGGTGGAGGTGAGTAGCTGTCCTCATCGAAGTACTGCGAGGGCGACCATGAATACTGCTGGTCTGAAAATGAGAGAGAGAAAATATGAGATAAGTAAAATATTTTTTCCCTGTCTGGTCTGAGTGGTGAGGCAGTTGGTTGAGGAAGTCTACAAAATCACTGCAGCTGCAGTTCCAAAGACACAAAAAGACAGGAAAACACACATTTGAGCTGAAAAGGTGGATGTAACATACTGCACAGGGAAAATGCCAGGCGTCTTATTTTCCCCTCTATTCAGGTTGTTTTGGCATACTTCAGTGGGAAAAGGGGTAAAGCAAGAATGAAAGGCAGAGAAAAGCAAGCGACAAGTAGGAGCCCACACTGCCATTTATCCAATGCAAAGTGAAATAATAGCCTATCACTCCCTGGTGCTGGTGTCATCAGTCAAATCCTAGAGGAGAGAGCTGAGGTATACAGCCTGATAGGTGTCCTTGGGAGACAATCAACAAATGCACCCACCCTCATTTCCCTTCTGTTGGTCATGTAGTCTTTGATAAAAACCCAATAGTATGTGATTGGTTGTCAAGGGCAGACATCTTACACTCTAATAAAGGAAATTTACTTTAATCAGCTTCAGGTTTATGCCTAATTGTAGTCAAAATTTGTACTTTTTGGATCATGTAAGCATGTTGAGGAGCTGACAATTTGTCATAAAGACTGCTTTATGTGCCATTTTAATAACAATAAAACAAAAAAAAAAAACTTGGTCCTCTGGCTTTTGAGTGTTAGGTTGGTATTCAGACTAGACATGGGTTTCTTTGATTACTTCAGCAAAAACTATCCAGAACACAGCTAGTGGTATACACACCCTATTTGTAAGTGAGTATGTTATTACTCTAGTAATTATACAACAGACTGATATTAACATGCATGTCTCTTTAGGACCCATAAAAAAATACAAATAAAAGCGGAGGTAACAAGACTTTATCTGCACTTTAACTTGTAATGCTCCTAACCTGCAAGGAGTAACTGTCAAACCAATCAGCAGGCCCAGACTGTGAGAGCTCTTTGACTTTTTACTTGCGGTCACACTGACATTTCGAGCCGTGCCTCACGTCTAAAGTGTGCACAAGCACGGCTCAATCGGCCAGTGTGACCGCGCCCTAAAATGGCGAAGGGATTCACAGGCACTACTGTCCACAAGGACTTTCAAAACTGGCAAAAAGTTTCTAGCAAGGGCATAAAAGAAACTCATCTCATAACTTTAGATACAGTTCACTTTGAGTTCATTTTTAATTCTCGACCAGACTTTTCTTTTTTTACTCTTTTACAGACATTATCAGCACAGTTGGTTTCCCATCAACTGGGGAGACATATTTGCTCCAGATCTTGCAAAAGAAAAGCCATCTGTGTTACCAGATCTTGTGAGAGTTTCTTGCTGGCAGATCAGTCTAAAGCAGGGTTATTTTTATTTTATTTTTCTGTCAAAGGAATTTTGTCCCTTTTTTTGACAAAAACAAAAAATGCTTTTCAGTGGGTCATCTTCTCAACGAAAGTCTGTTATCCCAGTAGATGATGTAGATTAAGTGGCTTGTTGCTTCTTTGAACCTTGTCGTATATGTGATACAAAGAGTTTTGGCAGCACAAGTTGTCATAGTCATTTACCACATAACACATGCATCATGAGTGTGAGTGGTTCACATATGACTGGAGTTTCCTCCTTACAAACAAGAAAACCAAAAATCAGAAAAAAACAATGGAAGAGCATCTTCAAAGTGGATAGTAGGGTTCTATTTTTTTCTCATTTCATAATGACATAACCTATAGTGTACAGAATATGTTAACTTCAAATCGCACTCCTTTCCCTAATGAACACCTGGTACTTATGGTAAACTTAAGAGCTAAATGGAGGGATAACAAGGTAAACTTTGTTACCCCACTAAGGCAGAACAAGTACAAAACACTAAGTCATGCCAACCTGAGACACAAAATATCAAAAATTTACTCTATATTATTGACCCAATAAGATATCAGTGTTCTGTGGGCACAACCATGTTGCACCTCTTTCAAACAGAAGCATACATTTAGACTAAAATTTGGGTTTGGGTAGTTAAAAAATGTGTCAAAGCTGACTGTGTTTGGCTTAGCTTTTGTCTTGGTTCTCAATCTAGTTGCTCATCAAAGGAGCTGAGCTGACCGGCCTCCCCTGCGGTGTACTACAATTACCAAGTACCTCATATAACCCCACTCAAAAAAATATTCTTTTGAGGATTATAATTATTATATCAATGGAAATTCCATAATCCCAAATACAGACCTGGTCACTGATAAGAGTGACTTTTTCTGCAGAGTTTATTGTGACCCGGAGTGAATGTCGCCTTTCATCTTCCAAATTAAATATAATTTATTCCATTTAAACTTGTTGAATGAAGTCTAAAGATCTGAACCTCAGCCCCATTCCTCTGTAGTTGTCCTCCATCTGTCCAGATAAAAACAAATTCTCCTTGTTTACCAGTTTACAAGAGGATTTCTACTTGGCAGCCGGATGCAAAATTAATCCGGGCTATCATACGCATACATATGGGAAAAAGGATAACACTCTTGTCTTCAGTAGGGAACTGTTTCTGCAGAGCTGCCAACACCCATCAAAAAGATAATTTGGACTAAAAACTGGACAAATCAGGGGAACCTGCCTGGCCGAAATCAGCCTTACTCACTGCTTGCTTGTAATTGAAGCAGAAGGATGATCGTGCACTATTGATGGATGTGATTTTGTAATTCTGTCTGAAGTTATGTCAGTGTCTTCCTCTATGGCCTTTTCCTGACAGCTGACTATTCCTTGAGGTATCTCTGGGAGCTGCACTGAATAAATTATCTGCCAGCAGAGTTATGGCATTTCCTAGGATTATACGACAGATGACAGACTCATTTGCCCTCCATCTCTCCTTCTCATTTCTCACCTCCTCCTGCTCTGCTGATACAAAAGTTTTGTTAAAGGACAGAGAAGCGATGTAAAAGGTAAGTCCTACCCAACACTTTGAAGGTGATGTTATATTAACACAAGTGGGCTTGAAGGAAGCAGCTCTCTTAGTTGGTGTGCAACCTCCTGGCACGTCCTCTGCAAACAGGGAGACAAGTATCTGTGACATCTGTGGACAGGGAGAGGGCTTGTTGTTTTTACACTGATACCAGCACCTGCCATCACATTATCAGCTTTCTGGCAAGGGTGCCAACTGCTTGGATGGGCTGCAAGGATGTGGGGTGAATTTAGAAACTGGGTGGCATTGAAATTTTATAAAGAAGGGAGACTATATTATCTCAGGATATCAGGCCATTATACTCTGAAATGTTGACTGGCAAACAATAATAATAATAATAATAATAATAATAATAATAATAATAATAATAATAACAATGGTCTAGCTTTAAAAAGAGGGAGCAGACATCCAACATCACGTGTTCTTCACTTTCCAGCCTACATCACTCACTTATGAGCTGTATTGACTGCAATGACAGCCCAGTCAGATATGGCTGTACAGTATAAAGCCGTAGCTCCTGATATGTTAATCATGTTTAACTGTGACATATACTTGTGATGTTCCATAAATGTCCATAGCTGTTGATCACTTTCAATGGTTTCCTCGCTCTTCCATTAGTTTTTATCTCACTACCTTCATTTTTCAGTTTTGTTTAATGGGGTGTGGGAATGGCAACCACACACGCTCATTTAAAGAAGCCCAACATAACATAAAAAATAAGCATGTTCACAGCCTCTTTAACAAATGTTTGGGATCTGAATGCAATTTTCTCTACCAGTACACCCTGTATTGAGGTGATTTTTTTTGTAAATTTTTACTTACTGAAATTTTCCCATTTTAACCTTGTGGTGCCTCGTGGTCACTACAGTGGACACCTATTTAGAAGTTATTTATGCCTAAAATCAGTGGTTCATGTGGTGGAAATTCATATTAGCCTGTGTCAGGATATTTTTATTCCTGCTTGAAAAAATGTTTTCAATTTTTTTTACAAACAAACATATATTTTTGAACATGTTATCGACAAATATTTGAGGGTGAAAAAGCTTATAAACTTTAAAATAATCAGTGTTAAAATGTATGAAAGAGAGTTAAAAAGTTTTGCAAAACATTAAAAAAAGATCATTCATGAAATTACGGGAAAAAAAGAAATTAAAAAAAGTCCTAATTTACATTAGGTTCACACTATTTTATGTTGAATGCTCAGTTACAAATATATATATATATATATATATATATATAAAAAACAAGAACAAAAAAAAAAGAAAAAAAAAAAGCTTTTGTTCATGCCTTGAGACAAGTAAAAACACTCAAGGGAAAAATCCTCACACTGACTTTCATAATTCATGCATCAGAGGGTTAAAGTATGGCTGACTTGACTGACAGGCAGGCACACAAGAATAAAGAGGAACAAGCTTTCAAATCTCTTTATCAGACACACATTCAGCAATATTCAGACATGTTATCCTGATTTTTTCCCCTACACTTCCAGGAATAGAGGAAAGTTATTTGTACAGCCCACAAACTCTTGGAGGTCCCCTTTCGGTCCAAGTTTTCAACAACTGACCTTGAACCAGACTGTTGGAGAATAATAATTTTAAATGTCACACCACTTTATTTAATGTTTTTAACAGTGTGATCACCAAATTTGTTGTGTTTAAGGGTCAGATCTCAGAAGAAAATTCAGCCCCTTTGTAAACTGTGAAAACTAAAGCGCTAGTTAGAGACTTTTTTTTTATAACTGGGCTTTTTGATGACAACCCCACTGGACAGAAAAGTAGACTAGACAGACTAGAAAGAAGCAGCAATCAGAAGTCCTCCCATGGTTGAACAAAGAAAAAAAAGACACTTGAAGACCCCTGAACATCCGACTTAATATCTGAACCAGTATCCAGCTCTTTAATCAAGTTTCAACCCTCCAGGGTCCACAGTCATGAGCATAACTTCTACCTGACTCAAGGTGTAGAGGGAAGGGAAGCACCGTCAGAGGAAGAGGCTCATTTATTATGGGCCTCTGTTTTGTGCTGCTGCTCTGCCTGCGTGCAGAGTGTGAATAAAGGTCGTTTTGCTCCTCTTAACACATTAGCATTTAAATAGCATTATATCTGCGCTGAGTATCACTGACAGCTCCCACTCTTCCCCCTGGCTCAGACCTTAACTGGAGTTGAAAACAAAGTTGAAAGATAATAAAGCGCTGGACTGGACTGAGAGATCAAAGGCATGCGACCTTCAGACTTGGCAGTGGTTAGTATGGTGGCTATCTGCAGCACTATTTAAGGAGGGATTAAGACAAAGGCTGCCGCGAGGAAGAATCCCTGCTAAGAGGCAGCACATGAAACACACAGGCTGAAGATTTCTAATTATCATTTCAGAGTTGCCAGGCATCAAACACATCAAACTGTTTTAGACATGAAACCTGGCTACAAAATCATGATCCTATCTACTGTCAAAGATCAACATGAGTTTTACAAAATACTGGTTGAAAAATTGTTGGTACTTCATTCAATTTTGCTGTAACTTTCAGGAAAAGTTTGATTTTTTTTAAATACTGTGTTTATGTTTCAAGGAAAGAGTATCAAGCAAGGCATGACGAACAAGTTTTTTGCTTTTGATGACTGTACATCCAATTCAAGTGAGAGCTTTGCAAATGTTATAAAAATGAGGACATGCCAGTATGTGCACGATAAAAGTTAGAAGGTGCCAAAGCTAGGTAGCTAGCTTGTGGTAATGGTCCAAGATGTTTGGTAGGTTAAAGTTCTGCTGGGGCCTTCTGGTGTTTTTCAGTTTTCTAAATAGAGCAATAGCCACATTCACAAAATAAATCATGGCTATACATTTTTTTTATAATGAGAGAATTATTGTGCATAAAAACTCAGTGCACACTCATTGAACTTCTAGTAAAATGTCATGTTTATAAAGGAAATGTGTTTTAGGGCGCTGTCACACCAGCCATTGATACAGTGCTGTACTCAAGCAAGATTGGCCACCCACAGCACCATTCCCTTGCTGGCCAGTACAGTCCATGATCACACTATACTCCAATATGAAGCAGACTTAAGACACATGCACGGTCCGCTGCTATCATGTAGCATCTACAAGAAGCATGGTCTCATCAGGATCAGTACAACATGGAACACAGAGAACATGGTCAAGAAACAGTTAATTTTTGGCCTCTGTTAAGTAGTTTTGGTCCACCACAACCTTCTTACGCATGCATCGGTTGTTTGTCGTGGATTATGCCTCATGTCCTCAATGTGTTAGATGTACTGCACGGAAGCACAGTACAAATGGTCAATGTGTGACTGTGCCTTTAGACACGTCAACAATGACCAACACCATCAGACAAGGTTTTTACAGTGAATACGATTGTTGACTTGCTGCTATTAATCATTCAGTGTGACTTTATGTTAACATTTTTCACAATATCTCATCATTTATGTCCAACACATTCTGCATTGGCCTGTATTGTTCATAACACTTCTTCTTCACCACTTTTTAAAAATTTCATTTCTCTACTTTAATCACTTGCTACTTTTTTGATTGTTTTTTTTCCCTTCTGTGCTGCTTCTGCATTTTCCTTCTGGGTATCAACAAAGAGTAACATATCTGGAATGTCAACACAGGGAAAATATAATTTAAGGACAAGTCAAAATGGATTTTTTTTTTTCCTGAGAAAGCCTTGTCTGGATTTTTCTGCAGCTTCATTTCCACTGACTGAATGAGCCACACTCCTCCTTTTCTGAGCAAAACAAATCGATCTTGCAGCTTTCTTATCCATCTCCCAAAGGTTAAATGCAGTCTCCCAAGAATTCTGGCCTTTCTTAAAAAAAAAAATCAAAGGAGAGGGAATTGTGTCCCCTGCCCAGGGCAAATCACCAATGGTCTGAGCTATTAGATTGGAGAAGGAGGCGACGGATAAAGAGTCAAAGCAGCAAATGTGTCAGCCTTGCAAGCCTCACGGTATCCAGCACAGCAGCTCAAATCAAACTACGGCTCCAGCTTACGGCTTTGGCATATATCCTGCTCACTTGTCCATCCAAGTGACAGCTCAGGACGATTCATGCATACTTTACATTTTAAGTGTGAAATGCAAGATGAAAATTAATCTGACGTATTTCAGTCTCCAATGCATTACTTAGATGACGGAGCTATTTAAAAGCGCTGCAGCAATTTAGAGCCAATCACTTGTCACTGACATTTTTCACCATAAACTCTCCCCCTCTGTTAGAGTATGATAGCTAAAATGTACAGGTTCCTTTGATGTTTGCTACTAAGACTGATTCTTCATCCTGACACACGAGTGGAAAAGTTTTACACATTATAGTGAAGATCCACTCCTGACCTTGAAAGGAAAAAAAATTGGGGTAATTTAGCAAGAAGCCATTACAGCTGAATCAAAACCAGAATTAAATGATTGAGTGACACTCTGGTTTAGATTCTATGATTCACTTTGTCACCAGAGTTAAAACAATGAAAAACATTCCCGGTTTATCTGTGAGTCACACATGACAGCTGAAACTGCTCTGTCACAAAGGCTGTGGTTCATGTGGCTTTTATTTTGAAAACATCTGACTGAGTGTCTCATTGCATAAGGAAAGATGTCAGAGTGAAGTATTGCTGCTCTTCAGGGAGGGTGTGCATATCTACAATCATAAATTATGACTGCAGACAGGAAGAGAACGGTACTGGTGATTTCGTCCCACTGAGGGAACTGACGCTAAGCTGCTAACCAACTCTACCTTTAAACCAGAATGTAAAAGTAGCAAAGAAGTCGATTGGACTTAAGTATTTCTGTTTATTACAAATACTAAAAGGACCACAGAGGATACCAGAGTTCAGTTGAATCAGGCAAACCAAACAAGTGGTTAACACCCACTTCTTGTCACAGTCTGTAACACGCATTCCCTGCATCTGGGTCCCAACCCAACATGGGTGGGTGGCCAGAGATTTTTGGGTGGGTTGCCAAATTACTTTTCAGATGTTTACACTTGTTTTCAATACACTATTTAATCTGAATTTTCTGTCTGCAATACACATTTGAGCCACATGGGGTAGCTCTGTTCTCCCCGTGCATGCCTGGGTTCTCTCCGGGTACTCCGGCTTCCTCCCACAGACCAAAAACATGCCCACATGGTTAGGTCAATTGATTTTCTAAATTGCCTGTAGGTGTGAGTGTGTGCGTGAATGGTTGTTTGTCTACATGTCAGCCCTCCGATTGACTGGCGACCAATCCAGAGTGTACCCCGCCTCTCGCCCATTGACAGTTGGGATAGGCTCCAGCCACCTGTGACCCTGATTAGCAGGATAGACGGTCAAGAAAATGGATGGATGGGGGTAGCTCTGCTTTGTCACACTTGTCATAAATGGTGGCAGAGATAGTCAACATCATATATACTTGGCTAATAGAAAATAATTGTGTTGCTCCAGACTTGACGACTAAGAAAGGTCCACAGGGCCGAGCATGTGGTGAAACTCAGTGCATAGGGGGAGTAGAGTAACCCCCTTGCAGTTTGTAAACACAGTGGTACCATGTGAAGACCATTGTGAGTCCAGCACAATTCAGCCATGCTCGCATTATTCATTGGCTCAACCACATACAATTGCAAAGTGGAATTCTTTGTGTAGCTATGGAAAAATGAAGACAAAACCTGGGAACAGACCAGACGCTATGCCCGAGATGTGTGCGTTTCTAACCTGTTGCACTAAAAGTGTAACTAAAATGAAAAAACAAACAAACAAAAAACAAATTAGAGAAAAGAAAGAAAACATGCACAAATATGTTTGGAGTGGGCCTAGAATGATAGGTATATTTAACATTAATATAATCCAGAATTGATTAATGCTTGATGTTTGCTAAATGAGCTAAATTCTAGAAACTAGAAATGCATTTGAAAAAAATTGTGTTTTTGTTTGAATGAGTGCTAAAATTTATCTTAGAATGAAGCAAGAAAGGTAATTTTTTAAATCCCCTGTGTGAGGGCACTTCTTGGTGATTGTTAAGTTTTACTGCAGGCTACACTTAAAAATGTGTTAAATCAGGGGACCTGTTAAATGCATGCTTTGAGGTATTTTCAAAGTGGGAGCCGAATAAAATCATGTGCTTTTATAGATTACACATATTTTAGATTGGGTCATCATGGCTTGTTCCTCCAGAAAAGTGGGTCATTATAAAAAAAGCTTCAGAAAATCTGGTCTATAGTATAGGGGGCAAGGCCATAAAAGAACCACAAACCTGCCGAGATATTAAATCTCTCTTAAGGAGAATTAAAACCAAAATTAGCATTCAACCTTAGGATATGGACTACTATTTACTATTTAGTGGAAAAGAGATGCAGTCTCAAAGCCAACATGCACCAATGCACATGCTTAAATTTTTTGAGCATGTATGCCTGGATTTTCACATCACAGCCTGTAGTGTAGTGGTTCAACTGCAAAAACTCTACATGGCAAAGCAAACACACCCAAGAGGGCTGTCTGGATATAAGAAATGGTAACCAAAGGCCTCCCTCACTCCATCACTATCTTTCTGGGTAGTCCGAGCCTACACCTCTCTGTCTTTCTCCCAGCAGGGTGGAAACTTGCTTGGAGCACTGTGGGAGAGATTAGAGTACAGAGAATCAAATGCAGGTAAGGGGATACTGTCTACTGAGCTCTTGTAAACAACCTCAGCGATTGAGGGAAGATTTGTAAGTGATTGCATATGTTACAAATACAGAGGCAGTGAAATGACAGTCAAAGAAAGAAGAGCACACATACATATTCCTGCATAAAGGAGCTCTGAACATAAATCATCATGCTCAGCATTAATCCCTTCAATCATGATTAGGCTATTGGCAGGCTGTCCTAACAAATGACAAAATGACAATTTCTGTTCTCTAACATCCAATTTCACCCACTGCGTGGCAAGCTGACGACAGCCATAGTATTTAGCTGCAGAGAGATTACGGAAGCCAGATAAGGAGAAGCTGCTGAATGTCTGAATACTTATCATAGGCCCACTAATGATGAAGAGTGTTATCTGCTGCGCTCAGCTCCCCGCTCTCTCAGTGCCAGTCAAACTGGGTATGGAACGATAGGTGACGCAGAGAAATTTAACAATGTGTCAGGATCAGCATTCCTCGTTTCCAGCGAGAATGACAATCCCTGAAACTTTCAAGCCTTTAAACTTCCTAGGTTTGTCTTTTTAGTTTTAAACAAAAAGTGAATGTTAATTTTTTGCAATCAGTGAATGAAAAAATACATCTCAGTGTGTTCATTCAACACAATGTTAAGAAAACTGTGAGACCCATAATGATGTGAAGCATTTGGACACTTTTTGATTGTTCAGTAGTATGAATAAGGAAATATTCATGTATCTGTACTATACATTGTAATTTACAGCCACACCGTGTATCTATGTAGATAGATGAGCAAAAGAAATGTTGAAAAAAAATGAATAAATCAAGTGAAGAGACTGATGCGTAATATGTGTGTTAGAGAAACCAGACTACTGCACAAGTCACTTTATGTTGAGGTTTTTTAAGTTACAGTAGTCTTTGAATTGCTGCACTGGTTAAGTTTTAATGCCGTAAATTCAGCAGAGTAAACTACCTGTAGCCTGTGAAAATATTAACGGTGTGAGAGTGCAGAATTTTGTCAAGTATTTCTTAATTACAGTACAATCAGATATTTATTGTAGTGTGTTTAAGTGAGCATGAGTGTGAAGCACACATTATTCAGCAGATGCAGAGCACAAAGCCATGCCAAGCTGCTGTGCTTGTATTTCTATATTTCAAGAGATAGATTTGGAATAAAAGTTGTTTTAAAGCTCATGCAAACCCAGAAATTTTAAAATTGTTTCCAAGTGTTTAACAAAACCTATCTACAAACAGAAAAAGACCCTTGCATAGGATATACAATAACATTTAAAAATGCTTCACCTTAAGTGTATGACATTCAGGTCTCTAGTAACACGTCAAACATGTCACAATAAAGGAACACCGATGTTCCTTTTTTACGGTGACATTGTAACTTATTGTATGTTGCACAGAGGATGTCGCACATTGCATGGTAGATGTGACATATTGCACAGTAGAAGTGGTTGTCCTCCAATACCCCTGCACAAACTCTTGTCAAATGTTGTGGATAGCATTTACATGGTGGAATCATGAATCCTGTGGAGCTAGCCAGCTATGAATAAATCATGCTGAATGTGAAATTCTGCCACAGGAAAAGCCCTTCGAGTATGTGTGTGTGAGACACAAAGAGAGTATGTCACTGCTTATGTAACAGCCAGGACTGCATTCCCAGGCGACTTGTTAAAGGAAGCCTCAGAACTGTGCCTGGTTGCCATAGCAACACGCTCTGAAGTTCCTTTTCGTTCTCTGTGCAGCCGCTGAGGATTTCAGGACAAAATAAGAGATGATTAGATATTGTCACCCTGTTATTGTTTGCAGAGATGACGTGAGTAATAAGTGTCAGATGTTTTTAATGCTCACTGCAGCAGTGATACAAGACTTTTGTTACAGGTTCAAATCCCTCTTTGGTCCCTTGAGACAATCTCATCACTGAACTGATTTTAAAATCTCTACAAGGTCCCCTGGGCCCCGCAGGCATCCACACACCTCAGGCGAGAGAAGACAATTGAAACCCTTTCCCCCTCTAATGTAATTTTCCTCTCTGCAGACCACAGCAGAGAACAGAGGGTGGAGGCTAGGCCATAATAACTTTTTGGATTTAGAAGTGTTACAGATAGTTTCACCAGATCCTCGTCTCTCATTTCCCCCTTTTTTTCAAAGTCAGCCAGAACATTAGAGGCGTCAAAGTCAATCAGTGTGTTAAATGATTTGCTGTGATATTTATCTGGGCAAAATGCAGTGCACTGATTACTTTTAAGATTGGAAACAAATAGTTCTGTCAGAGCTCTCTGCAAAATTTTGCAACAATCACAGAAAAAAAAATCAAAAGTCGTGAAGAAACTCCAAAAAGAACTAACACTGCAGCATAGGCATTGAGTACTCTCTGGTTTCATACATGAATATACACACAAACCCAAGGGAGAGTGTGGAGATGCTGATTTGAGTCATATGGCCGCCTGCCCTGGTGTTTAACTCACCAATGGTCTTTTGGTTGTTTTTGGCAGTGTGGGCAGGTGCTAAGTCCTGCTTAAAAATATGTATTAACATATGCACAAACTGTTTTTTCCCCCTTATGATCAACACAGCACACAACACAGCAGTTAACCAAGATTCTTTGGAGGGCTTCATGCTACCTTCTACTGAAACGCTTTATGAGGATGCTGATTTCACCTTCCAGTAGGACTTGGCACCTAAACACCCTGACAAAGGTACAAAAGCTGTTTGACTGACCAGGATAGTTATGTGCTTGATTGGCCAGCAAACTCACTCCATCTAAACCCCATTGGAAATTTATGGCATATTATACAGGAGGATGATGAGAGACACTAGACACAGTTATGCTGCAGGCCAATATCAGTGCATAATTTACAGCTGTTTAATGTCTTTAAATACAATCTACTTTATTACTTTCAGAAAAAGTTCAGTTATAAGTCCTGCTGGGATCAACATGTATCAAAGCTTTGTTTATGTAATTCTATTCTGTTGTTGCTGATGTTATTTTTCATCAATAATTATTACTCATCTTTATGATCGGATATCAGGTGGGAGTCAGTACATGATGTTTTATTTTGAAATTGACCAGATGCCCAACTCTGCCAAAGTGTCCGACCTCCTGCCCAAGCCAATCTGCTGTGTTCAGTTTGACATGTTCTAGAATCAGTCCAAGTGAAATGGAGAGAGGTTTTGGGGCAAATATGAGACGTGCTGTGGCTGTGAAAAGACTCAAGCAATGACTCTACTGGGGACTGATCAGCTTGGAGTGTGAGGAGCTCGCGAGAGTGAACATAGAGCACATTCTTGCTGTGGAATCGAGGCTTCACACTGAGTGCACTTAGCCTGGCTAAGAATGACTGCTGCAGCACCTGATCTCATCATGTGCATCCACCTGAACATCAGTGTTGCAGAGGTGTTTGCCAAATAGCACATTACTATCCACTTAATTTTGTCTTAAAAATATGAGCTGGGGGTGTGAATAACAAAAACCAAGCAAAGAAAAATAAAAAAGCTTGTACAGTTCTATGCAGAACATAAAACAATTGTCCCTGCAAAATTATAAAACATACAAAAAAAAAGCAAAAACAGGAAAACTAGGAGGGTATGTGACCAAAACCTTCAGTAAACATTACATGATTTAGCAAAATTGTTGAAGGACTTAAGTAGGATTCTTCCTCTTTTATTGAGCTGGACGGTGTTGACAGCTCAAAGCTGGCAGCTTCATTTGCATAAAACCTGAGAGCAATCAGCACCTGCAGGGTGGCGGCAGTCCCATGCTTCTGTCAGACACATGCTGTAGTTTTGAGACAAGCTCTTTAATTAATTCAAACAAAGCTTGTTTGCCAAAATAAAACTTTGATATCAGCCCACTGTGGGGATAGTGTCTGATCAAGCATCACTCTGTCTTTCCTTAATGCTATTTAATTAATCCTGTACAGAGGATGATACATTGCAGCATTGTATCGATCTCTAAAGATCATTTTTACCATATTTATCAGCGTTAATAGACTCAGTCTCAGATGTTGGAGCACCACCAGGTGTAAAACAAACAGGGCCCACTGGTGCCCATGGCATAAATTTGAGTAGTATGTAACTTTAAATTGGATGACAGATTACACCACAGTAAATACAGTGCTGGTGAACCAGGATCCATCAGGGGCAGGGATTCTCTGTTTCTCAACAATTCACAGTCATATGATGCCATCCTACATATCTGAGTTATCACAGTTATGTAGGTCAGATGTGTGCACTGGTGTTGCATTAATCAGTAATGTTTATGCAAAGCGCTCTGCAGGCTGGCTCCTGTGTCCCCCCCAGGCAGTTACTTAAGCCCACATTTGTCAAGTAATAACTCAGTGGACTCAGAAAGTTGGTTTAGACTCTCGCCCCCAAGATCCATCATAAGTAGCTGTAATGAGATAAAAGGAGACATGGGAAAAATGTATATTGTTTGCTTTGATAACTGCATTGGCTTCAAAGTAGCTGTCATTGGTCCTTAAATGTGTTCAAGTGTGAGAAACAAAGTGGTTTGCACTTCTGGACATTGTCAGGATATATTCCCCACATTTACAGTGCAGCACTCAGATCGTCTCCATTTTGGTTCAAGTCTTGAGTGGACAATCAAGGAATTGACGTTTTTGTTGTATTCATTTGGGTCCTCACATGCAGATCCATCCGGTAATGACTGGACATATTTAGAATTGCAGTGCATGGGGAAACATGACATAACATAGAAAGTGAGTGTTGAGACGACATGTGATGGGCCAAACACTTTTTCTGCTCTAAACTGATATAACTGCTGTTTTTTAACCTCAGTCCTCAGAGACCTGACTGCAGCCTCTGACACTGACTGTCATCGACAAGCCGTTTTTGGGTCTCAGTTAGGTGAGCAGAAGTAATTCATAACTTCAGACAGCCTGGCAACATGTTTTTGTGTGGGAATCCTTGTGCTGTCAGTCGAGGAGAGTGTCTGAAGAAAAGAGGCGAGTACAGGGAAAAATAGATGGTGAAAGAGAGGTCAGTTGTCTTTTATAAAAATGAAAAGTTTTGTCGGAAGGACTCTCTCGGTGAAGAAAATAGACTCGGATGTACGGTTTGACTTTGTGGTACGATTTGACCCGAGAGGTTTAATTTAGCTTATTCCCACAGGACTATTCTTGGTTGACCCCTTCCAGTTGAAATAAAAACAGCTACAATGTGGATGGATAAATTGTGAACACTCAGAAAACTACTTGCTGGAAATTATTTTGACTAGCTGTTAGAAAAATTCTCTTCGTGTTACAAAACAAGCTTCAAAACGTTAATTTATGAGCTGCTGATGTGTGCCAATTTTTGGACTTACATCATTGCAAAGAAGTTAAACACTCACAATTTTGCTGAATTTCATTTTAACCCAAACCAAAATCCCTGACACAACTAATTCTTAAGCAATTAGGATGTATAAGACAGAAAACATCCATTCCTTCAACCACCCACCTCTTCAGGACTCCACAACACCCCCCCCTCCCTCATTTCCTCCAAGACCTGAGTTAGAAGTTGCTTAGAAACAAAGCTTGAGCACATCACAGCTACGACTAGTGTTTCTCTTTGCCTGGGGCCACACACAGCGCAGAGGGAGATGTAACAGTGATACAGCACAACAGCTACCAGCTGTGTCCAAAGTAAAGGATGGCATGCACCAGAGTGTATTTCTATTCTATTCAGCAAGTTAAATAGAGGTGAAACATTGTGCTTAACACAGATGTCAGTCTCCCTTTGTCATTTTCATTAAGCTGGCTGTACAACTGTACAACAATACCACAAGATGATAAATTTGGAAACTAATGTCAACAAACCAACAAGGAAAACAAAATCGCTCCACTTTGATTTAATTTTCAAGTAACAAGATGACTCAGTGTGGAGGCCAATCCTTGACATTTCGAACACCTACAGTACCTCCGCTAAACAAGTCTAAGCAATATTATTTGGAGTAAACAAGTGAGTGGTTAAATGTTAAATGTTGTAAATTCTGCTTTGCTTTGCTGACTTTTCCTTCCCAGAAGAAAATACATTGTACAGAACTTTTATTATTAGTGCATATCTAGTATGTAAGTTTTTCTTTGTTATCACACAATATGAATCACCAGAGGCTACACTTGATTATTATTTATATTACAGATAAAGAGGCTGTGAGATGCATCTGTTTGAAGTGGATTGCAGCAACCCCTTCAGCAGGAGGACTCACGCAAACTGTTGTGACTACAGTATGTGTTTTGAAAGATGAATAGAGATAGGATCTTTTTTTAACACTTCTTTTCTCAATACAAGACAACAATTTACTGTGCAATGTGACAAGGTAATGTATTTATCAACAGTTACGTAGCCCTGTTTGGTTGTTTGAAGCGTGCCAACAAGTAAACTATAAGTTTGTACCACAGTTTGTACAGATTGTTAGCCGGCTACATTTAGTGCTACTCACAGCCTGTTGCTCTGATGTATCAGTTTTGTGTAACACAAGTGAATCCTGTTTGAGTCTTGCCACTGTTCACCTTAACCTTGCAGAGCAGATGGAGCTGCCTGATTCATTTCTGAAATCCTGCAGATCCATCTTGCTGTGATCCAACCACAACCGATTTCACTCGGTCCAATATTGACCGGACCAATCAGAGAAGAGAGGCGGGAGCTGCAGACGTGACGTCAGCGGGAAGCGTCTGAATGTTTGAAAACAATGGCGGAGTGTGAAGCGGTCTTCGTGGACGTGGCAATATCTGCAGTTTTATCAGAAAAAGACTCAAAATCTTCTCTAAATGAAGACTAGAGAACGTGACATAAAGCCTTTTTGATGGTGAACAATGTTTTTGCTCTTCATCGTCAGGAGAAGAGCAAAATCAGACGAGTGAAATATCTCCGCAGCGGATATATGAACTTACTATCTGGTGTCAGGTCACAAATCTGCTACGTCACTGTGGCTTGATGTGGATTGGTCTGTGATGAGCGCGATGTCCAATCACCAGCTGCTACATTTTTTTAAGTCCCGCCTCTGAAAGCACTCTCTAGCGCCCCTCACCCAGACGGACAAGTGAAATATCTCCGTGACGGATAAATGAAACCGTCAGTTTGCCTTGTCAGGTTATGTTCACCTACCGAGTAGGGCAATCGTAACCTGGCTCTTCTTGTATCGATAGACTCAGGTTTGATTAGACTACTTCACTATAACTGCTGCATGTGGGTTGGAATGAACTTTATCATGAACAGTTAAGCCTTTAGCTCTTTCACTCTCCTGTTTAGCTTTCTTCTGCTCTTCTGTCCCTTTTCTGTCAGACTGTCCACCTCCTGTTTACACTATTACTACCAAATAAATCATTTTCACAGATGGAGACTTTGACATGCTGTAAATCCATATAGTCCAGTCCAGCCTGATCGGCATTAGCATTCAGAAATCATTTTGGCTCTGAAAATCTCATTTTTAGTTGGTGATTATGATTGGCTGTATTTCTAGATACAGACTTTTTCATGCTCACTTAGAAAGTCCTCATAGTCCCCTTCAAGATTGTAACACAAAAATACTGAGTAATATTTTCTCAGGATTAAGTAGACTATAATTCATCTGAATACAGAAGGTCTATGTTTGAATCTGCTCTTATTTTTATCCTTACCCTAATCCCACAGACAATAACACAAAACAGCAACCTGGCACAAAAAATAAAAGGGCACAGTCAACAATCCCAGCATCCTCTCCAGCAATACACACAGCAGACTCACAGGAACAATGCAGAAAAGAAAAGATGATGGACACACAAGCCTGCCTACCTGCAGCTGAGGATGAGAATTTTAATCCTTGTGATGGAGACAATCCACAAACAGCTTAACAAACCCAAGTAAACCAAAATTAACTTGACAAGATGTACAATGACAAAATTTTAAATTCACCGACTTGCTCCAAACACTTTGCTGGGTTATGGTCGTAAAAAGATGTGCATACTCAGCCATTTACGTAACAAATGTTACCTTTGCCCTCAGGAGAACAAAGAGAAGCACATTTTGCTGGGGTTCAGCAGCAGAGAATATTAGGACTTTTATTGACTTATGCATAGCTAAGGAGCTGAGGAGTACTGAAACTCAAAATGTTGACAGGCAGAACTGTCAGCAGAAGAAAACAAGAACTGGAGAGTGAAGAGTATGGAGAGCCTATTAGCTCTGAAGAAGAATCCCAGTGAGGAAGTTATTCCTTGTTACTATACAGTGACTTCCTGCTGTACTCCACAAAATCAACACATTTACTCTCAGTTAATTAAGATTTTTTTTTTTTAAAGTATGTTGTTTTATCTCTTTAGAAGTAATTTTATCCAAAAAATACTGGTGGCGAGTGATTTGTACATATTTGTTTTTAAAAAGACTGACTGTTACTTTTATATAAATTCAATGTTATTTGACTGAAAAATATATTTTGTACATACTATAAATCAGTTGTGCTAGATTTGTGTATTCAGTGTATCTGTGGAAAATTTATTTTTCTGTTATGCAAGATGTGTGTAAGTCAAAACGAAGGTGTTTTCTCTTGAGACGATACCGTTTGTGGATAGTGCTCGTTTTTCTCGAGGAGACAAAGATGAGATGTTAAAATAACATCTCATCCTAAGTTTTACCTTGCTGTTTGAACACAGATACATTGCAGGGGTTGTTAAACTACCCACCACCATCATGAGCTACGTACTTCACAAGAATCACTCACTACTACACAGAGGTTTTAGAGTGAATGATCAACTTTGTCTTTGACTGTAGAGGCTCATTATAAAATATTTGGTTTAGACATGGCAGAAAAAACTATAGACAAACTGTGAACACATGGTCGTACCCCTCTTTTCAATGTGGTTGTGACCTGTGTTGAAAAAATATTAGCCATATGAAGTTATTTTTTGAGAAAAAAGTCAAATTTTGAGAAAGTCAAAATCTTGAGATGAAAAGTCATTATAAGAAAAAAATAAAAATTAAAAACTTAAGTCAAAAAGTCAAAATTGAGATTCAATAGTTGAAGTTTTCAAATAAAAAGCCAATGTGAGTTGATTTAGTAAATTAAGTCAAATTTTGAGATGTTAGAGTCATTAATCTAGGATAAAAAGTTAAAGTTAGAGACAAAAAGTCAAACTTAGGAGAATAAAGTCAAAATTTTGACTTTATATCTCAAAATTTAGGATCAGGCCATAGGACATTTTATTATAATCAGAAAAGGAGTGTTCTAAATAAACGTATAATAAATGTCCTCGTTATTATTTCTCTAAGAGGCCGGATATGTGGTTCTCCTTTAAGGTTCTTACATTATGGTCACCCTACTTTCTGTTACTTAAACAATGTGCTTCGATGTTATGTTGAATATGGAATGTCCCATAAAAGGGTGTTTTAAACATTGATTGTGACAGACATAAAATGTTAAAACATCTGTGTGTCCTGCTCCCAGACAAAAATCAATTACAGAGCCTGTGATATTCCATACACCCTAATTTCCATATCCAACAAGGCGAGCCCTGAGGGTAAGAACCGCGTCGTTGCATCACACTGGTTCCTGATTGGTCTTTAATGCTTGTCCTTGAGGCCTGAGCTTTGAAAACCTCCTACAGTATCTGTGAAGTGAATGCATGATGCAAACAAATGAGCCTAGAACAATAACTCCACCACAAGCATTGAGGATCATAATTGAAAGAAGAGCAAAACTGTTTGGGTAATGTAGCTTGTTCATCCTCTTTGACATTTTTTTTTTTTTACCTCCTGTTCCTCATCAGGGAGATTACACAAGTCTGGGAAAACAGGAATTACAAAGTATTCAATATTTGCAGGTGTAATTCAAAACCAACAAACTGTTGCGTGCTGCAGGGCTATGTGTGGGTGTGTGATTCTTCAGTAAATGAGAAAACTGCTGCTCCCACATTGTTTGGTGAACAAAGAAGAAAGACATGTAGGAGAAATGAGCCTCAGAAGAAGAGGATTCCACACAGGACAAGGTGAGGGAAGGTGGACTATGCAGCAAGGCACGCTCATGATGGATTAATGCTGTTTTGCATGACTTAATGAGGGATGTATGAAACAAGCCGTGAATCTGTTTCACCCGATGGTTGATTTAATACCATTTAATACCTAATTACGATTCGCTTGTCATACTTGGTGCCTGAACGTGACCAATGAGAGATGGGGATATAATTGATGCTGGTCTCCTTAGTTCAACACGCTGCTAATAACGGGGGTTTTGTCAATCTGATAAAAGCAATAGATAATTACTCATTACCCTGAGTTATTAACGTTGTGTAATTTCCATGAGCACGGGGCATCACACACTGGTCCTATCAGGTTGCATGGTGTAAAAATTTGATCACACAAAGATTAGAAGGGATGCTTTTGTAAACACTGGCTGCAGCTTCATTACATTAACAGAAGGTAAAGGGGCAGGCCAGGTCCACGGAGCTGCAGTATATGAGGATATAAAGTTAAACGATACTGGGACTAATTAAAGTGTTTATGGGTTTTCCAATAAGCTTGAAGAGATGCTTCTGGATCAGTGTGTATGTAGTCTGAGTTAACTGCAGAGGTTAGTATGACTTCACAATTTCTATCCATGTTTCTGTTGCTTACTCGTCCCAAACTGAAATTTAGATATTTTTTTTTTCATGTTTCACTTTGAAATATTATCACAAATGTTTTGAGAGGGAGGTTAAACTAACAAAATCAGTCGTGCTGTTAAGTATTCCCCCGCTTGTACAATTCTTCCACAAATGTCAAACATTCTCTGATTTAACAACAATTAATTTTCCATGCTTTACTAACTCATTTACAAGCACAACAAACACAAACATGCTTGCTCTCATATCAGAGGAGAGGTGGATTAAAGGTTTTAATATCAAGCAAAAATCAACATTTTCTGTTTTTGTTGCATCTCTTCCTCTGAAATTTGAATCTATTTGAGTTTTCAACAGTTAGTCTGATGTGCTAATGCATGTTAGCTGATCCGTACCAGGGCAGAGCATCTTAAAATTATTAGTATCCAAACAAACTAACAGGATGAAGTGTTTGTTTACTGTTGAAAGTTGAAGCATTTTAAGACTAAACAAGCGGTGGAACATAAGTCAATAACGGTGACCAACAAGGCTGAAATTTAACCCCAGAACATCATTGGTACAAATTGTTACACCATCACCATCTTGCGGTATATTTTACCTGATAAACCTGATATATAATACTTTATAAAACATACTTCTCGTCAAAACAGTAACATTGAAGTAGGACAAAACATGGCAGAGAAGTACTCTTCTTTTACTTTTTCGTACAAGAAGTCTCATAGATTAAAAAAAAAGGTATTATTAGCAGACCCAGAAGTAAGGCGACAAAATTAGTTAAAAATGATCATTGAGGGGCGCGGATGGCCTAGTGGATATGGCTGCGCACCATGAGGCTTGCCCTCGAGCGGGCGGCCGGGGTTCGAATCCGACCTGTGGCCTATTTCCTGCATGTCGCTCCCCACTCTCTCTCCCCTTTCAGACACTATCCACTGTCCTCCTCTATCTAATAAAGGCACAAAGGCCAAAAAAATAACTTAAAAAAAAAAAAGATCATTGAAAAATTAATTGAAGATAATAGAATAATTGACCTGAGCCTTTTAACTGGAGGACGTGCAAGGGAGCACATCACTCCTATCCTGGCCTCTCTCCACTGTCTACCTGTGCACTTTAGGGTCCATTTTAAGATTCTTTTATTTGTTTTTAAATCTTTTAATGGTTTGGCCCCACCTTTCCTCTCTGAGCTCCTCCACCCCTGCACTCCTGCTCGGTGCCTCAGGTCAGCTGACCTCCTGCTCCTTGAGGTACCAAGGTCCAAACAGAAGCTCAGAGGGGACAGAGCTTTTTCTGTTGTTGCCTCTAAATTGTGGAATGATCTACCCATCCACATTAGACTATCCACCTCACTGTCTGTTTTTAAAACTCATCTTAAAACCCACTTTTATTCCTTGGCTAGTGTTTTATGGTTTGTTTTTAGTTATTGTTTTACCTATTGTTTTTATTGTTCTTAAATTGTTTTTAGGAACAACAAAACAATGAAACAATAACATGAGTGTTTATATCTGATTTCTATCTTTGTTTCAATGTTCTGTCCATATGTGTGCAGCACTTTGTCTTCAGCTGTGGTTGTTTTTAAAGTGCTCTATAAATAAAGTTGAGTTGAGTTGAGAGCTTTGTCTTTTTTGGTTTACCCATTCATTTGACATATGAGCTTTTTCCAGTGAAGGTATTGAGAAATTTTTCATTTTTCCATGAATAGATAATGATGAAAATATTCACCCCTTTCAAACTAACATAGGGTGAAAATCACTGGGAACAGAAGCAGGGAAACACTAAGATGACCTAAGATGACGTCAGTGGGCAGCATGAAGGTACCCAGGGACTGATGGCACTCAGACAAATGCAACATGCAACAACAATGTTGCAGGGTAAAGCAATGGGCAACCTTCAAAATTTTCAAAAAAAGAAATGTGCTGCAAGTTCTACACACATGCTGGAGATTCTGTGCATATTTTACAGATGGGACCAAATTTGAGCAGTTTACAGACAGATTCAAACATTTTTACAACATATATATTTGTAATCCTCCAAAGACAGCACAAGTATGGATATCTAGTATTGTTCCTTTGTATCCATATTTAAATAGTAGGAAGGCATAATACCCTTTCCTTATGCCAAGATAGTTGTCTTGCATTTGAATTAAGTAAGATTGCACCACATAAAATGTATTCAAAAGATAATCCAATCAGAAAATATCTTGCAGAGAACAACATGCTTGTGCTTTTTTCCTTCCTCCACCCCAGGATGTTTCTCTACGGAAAACTATGTCAAAGACTGTCCTAACAGTGCTCAAAGTACAGCCAGGGAAAGCAAATTTAAATTCCTCTGCCAAATGCCTTTAACCTTCTAAGAATGAGGCTTTTGACTTGTGTACATAATTTATTTCTCCTTGCTATTCAGGATAAGTAAGACCTAATATGTATAAAAACTGAAAAATGTCTTTGCTCAGGAAGTTATGTTTTTTTAGTGTTATTAGGTGGAAATTGGTTTAGTTATGTGTTATTTTACACAACTAAGCTGTTTTTTCCCACTGAAATGTGTAATAAGTTGTGCTATAGATCATGAGGGCAGTGTCTCTAAATATTGCTAGTTTATTTATTTTTTTCTTTCTTGTTTTAAAGTATCCCAGGTCTAAGAGGCAGAAATAAAAACACAGGGTTTTAAGAGTAATCATATAGTTTTCTTGAGTGGACTTGAAATGTCTGTCGGCCCAACACCATCATCCACCTTGCCACACAAAGTGCATTGCAGTAAAATAAAAGACAAAAAGAAAAAATCATAATTCCATGAAACTATGACAGGAATTTTGCCATTCCGAAATGGAAAGAGTTACAGACTAATACGCAAAGACAAAACACAGAAACCACTTTACTTTTATGTAGATCACAAACAAACTATTGTCACTGCAGCCTCAAAGGTTGTGTCCTCACTCACTTCAAAAATAATACCAATAGATGAATAAATGAATAAATAAAAACTTGGGTCAACCTTTCCGAACCGGACAGGAAGAAAAAGAGAGGCAGAACTGTCCTCCAGCTCAATAGAAGGTCTCATCCAACCATCAACATGTTTTTAAGCGCTCTGCTGTTGCTCAGTTGTTTCACCTCAGTCTCTGGCCAGATAAGTGGAACTGTGATAGAGGTGTGGGCAGTTTAGAGAGGTCTTCTGGGCACCACAAGGAAATAACACCGGTTGCATTACCTGTGCAGAAGTGCCCTTAAAGCCCACAGTGATGGATTGTTTGGGTTTGAGACTGAACGTTAAGTGGGACTGGCTTTCAGAGTGTGCAGTGTTTTAGACTGAACCTGCTGAAATAAGTATCAGTGAAAGCACTTCAGCTCAAAGGTAGTGACCCTGCTGTTAGAAAATGGGTTATTATTAGAAAGTCAGCGCCGCCTGTCTCGTTCTAAATTCACAAATATGCAAACAGGGTTTCATTCTACTTCCATGTCATTTCTGACACTTAATCCACAACCTCCTGGCCTCAAAAGTATGACTAATGTGTAAGAAAGCAACAGGGTGTATTAGATTTCAGTAAAACACATGTGATGAAGGGCCATGAGCTTTGGCAAGCATCCATCATCCTCAGCTCCCTGGTCCCGCTTCCTGCCTAGAAGATTAACCTGATGTGACCTCCACCGAGGCTGGGTGAAGGATTAATGTTTCCCCGAGGTTCCTGCTGGATGGTAGTGTGATGGGGAGCCTTTTGGAAGTTGGGGGCTCTGAGGTGAGAACATAGCACACACTATTAACCCCTTTGCTGACTGGTGCTGGTTATCACACACAGACCTGATCAAAAAGATCAGCTATTGTGTCAGAGGTTAGCTTACAACAGGAGATAGTGTGATTGGACAAAGCCTATGACAATAAAAGGTTAAACTCTTTCTTCTTTTCAAACACAGAGTCAGCTTTTTTCCGGAGGATGACACCAGATTTGAGGAAATTGCAGCAAAAATGGACAAAACCGTCAGCTCATCTGCCATCCTGACAGTCTACAAATTTCCGGATTGCAATCATTTTAAAATGAATACATCTTCTAAACTTTTTGGGGACAGAATTCACTCATGGATGATTCAAATATTCTCTGGTGGGGGTCAGGGAGAGAACAAACTCACAGGCATTCAGTTTTGGTGTAATTGTTGCTGAAAATAATGACAGTCCCCTCCAGCAGTTCCTGTTGTGAGCATTATTTCACTCTGTTATTTATGCTCTTTGGGTGTGTGTTTCTTCTTAAAAAAAAAAAAAAAAGGTTAGAAAAGCAAGAGATGTGTTTATTTTTAGCACTGAAAAGTGTGTCTGCAGCTTTAGGACTGCACCTCCCAGGCATGCAGACACAACTGTCATGGATGGAAATGAGCTGTGGTGTTCAAGATTTCTATTCAAAGCGCTGCCAGAGATGATTTTCAATGATTAAAAGAGTTGAGTAGCATGGTAGAAGATGCTTGAAAGCTGGGAAGACAGCTCATCCACACAAAGAGACATAATGGTGAGAAAATTAGAGACTGCAGTCAGTTTGTTGGCCTGATTTATTATGTAAGGATTCACCTTTGTTAGAGCGATAATGACGATGTTCTTTCCTCAGCATCATTCCTGGCTTAACTTCTGCTCCTCTGAGCGAAAGTGTCGCTATCACGTCTCAGCTTGACTGAAGGCAATGAATTCTGGGCCGGTGGGAAATCTCTCTGACTTGCTCGACTCGTTCTGTGTTCACCTGAGCTGCTCAGAGGTTAATAGCTAATAGGGGTGCAGATAAGGTGGTCACTTAAGTACTGCATCCCAAGTTCCACCATGGTATCCAAATACATCATTATGAAAAACACTACATTTGTGCCTGATATCACTGAGCTATGGGGTCATCCTGCTGTCATTAGGAAATGCAGGGCAGAATATAGAAAATGAGATGAGGACAATGAGGCTTATTTCCTTCAGGCTGCATCCTTTCAAAATCCAATGTCTTTTCCCAGTGCTGCTGAGCCAAATATCTGTCTAAATGAAGAGGCGGCAGAGCATGATAATGTGATTTTGGTGCAGGCGCATGCTCTAGAGAGGAACAAAACAGAGTGAAAGGTAGAGTTTAGAAATGAAACTAGAACATCCTTGAATCAAGTTAAAAAATAACCTCCAATGTCCCACTGTATGATGTTTTTGTGTTCATTATCTCTGCCGTCATGGTGATTCAGTATCACTGAAAGACTTTCTGTCTGTCACAGAGCACCAGGGACTGAGTCTCCCTCTTACGTAAAGGGATTGTGCCTCTCTGTGACCTCAAGCTGTTTGAGCTTATCAACTTGTAAACAATGCGGCACAATAAACCGATGTGTGCTATGTCATCAAGCTGCGCTCCTGCAATGCTTTATGAGCTGCTTTGCCTAAACAGTGTTAAATGCCAATGATGTCAGTGAATGAACAGCATTAACCCTGGGAAACAGTACCAAAATAAAACACAGGTAAATACGAAAAGACAACTGTTCCAGCAGGAAGTGTTAGAGAGGTGGAACATTATGTGGAAATTCAGATGGATGAAAATAGGGGTGTTCATGATTCACCCAAGCCGGAGCTTGACAGTGGCCATCAGTCTTATACTCCAAAAAGATCCATTCTTCTAGGCACACGCAGCCTATACATAGCAACAGGGTGCTGCAAGCCAGTGCATCATCTGATAACTCCGGCCCTGTCTGACGCTTGGCTACCCAAGCGGTGCATCTGCAGAGATGTCATGAATAAAAGTGCGGCAATAAACTCTGATTATCATCAAAAACTGATGCAGGGCTTAAATATGACAAGTTTGCAGTGTGGGTGTATAATTACAAGAATCTCAAAGGTGCAATCATTCTGAGGAGTGATGATTAGTTTCTTTGGTGATCCACACACATGAGGCCCATGATCATATAGACCAAGGACGACAAAGGTAAAGCTCCCAGAACAGAAATTATGTGAACGGTGACATCTGCGGCTGAACGAGGGAATTCTATGAGACGCTTTGGTGTAATTGGTTCCTGATGCAAAATTCTGAAAGGTTCATGCCTGGCTGGGTGGAACAAACTGAAAGGGAATCCCAGCTTTGCCTCTAAGTGTGTGTTTAAAGTGGAGAGGGAATCAGAGAGGTGGAAGGGGAGGAAGAAAGGATGAGGCTCTCTGAGGTTGGGCTTTTGGGTTTTAATAATCTTCTCAAAAGAAAGAGGCAGCACCCTGAGGGAGAAGACCACTGCGCTGATGACCATGGCCGTGTGAAGCGGTGGACAAAGAAGGACAAAGGCAGAACAGATGGAAGGGAGGAGAGAGAGGACTTACTGATCAGCGGGCTGCTGTATTGTGTCTGCTTCATTGAAAATGAATTGAACAAATTCCTTATTGTTTCAGCCTATTAAAAACCGCAGTGGGTGTTAATCTGTTTTCTTTTTTTATAAGTGGTGAGATAATTACGGCAATTAATACAATGCTAAGATGCCATCTTGAGTTACATAATGCAGTGATACAATGTCTTAAGTGAGAAAGACAGAGAGACACATTGAGGAGAGTTGTATGGGAGGGTACAGGCTGGAATAACCATGAAGGACTGGCTCCTCATTAAACATAATTTTACCACCTGAGTCTAAATGTTAACAGTCAATTACAGTTGACACTAAATTTTGACCTTTTACTAAGTCATTACAATGTTTTCATAATGTTCATTATACCTGAATCTGAGCTTTGTCTTCCTGCATATAATACCTGTGTAAGTATGATTAAAGGGTACTTACAAATGGACACTTTATCAGTGTTAGGTGCTTCCAGATCTGTGGCAGACCATTTTTACTCCTCAGAACATAACAACCGATGAATCACAGTATGTGTACATTTTTAATGGTGGCTTTTAGGCCAGTCTCGAGAAGAATGTGAGCAATTTTATCCACAGTTCTAAACAGTTTACAGGGATTTCTACAGTATGAATATGCAAAGAATTGACACTTTGCACACATTTTGTATGAATATCCAGCATTACTACTTTAAACTGTATTCACATTATAAATAATGGGAATTGTTATACCTCCTCTTAAAATGTGCACAGTGACTGCTCTCTACAGGTTGGAATCTGCCCATTCCAGTTAGATTCTTCTCCCAGCTGATCCAGGTGTCTGTAACATGTGGATCACCCCAATAACAACCTGAGAATTTCACAAGTTCATGCAAATTGTAACTTCTCTGACTTAGTTTTTGGATTACTATCAGTAGGAGCTACATTTATAAGTGTACCCGCCTGTTAGCATTGACTGATTTAAAGTTTCACATCCACATTTACTCACTTTCTCTTTCCCTTAAGAGCTAATATAGGCCGTATCTGTCCATATCATACCTATGGACCATACTTGCGCAATTCAAAAGTTGAAATGTCACTGTTTGACATTTTTGCCCTACTGTAAAAAACAACTCAGCTCTGTCTCCATCAGTGCTGGAGTAATGACATATTCTCCAGTCAATTTATACCACAGCCCCGGGGAGCTCTCTCAGTAATGAGACTATCTGCATGCCGTTGGTCAGTCACAATTGTTATCACCCTGAGTCCAATATCATCACATAAGCTAAAGTAAAGGCAGAGGCAGCTATGAATTTAAAATTCCCCTCATTTTAATGCCTGTATACCCTGCTTCTTTTTTGTGCCAAAAATCCCCAGCTATGTGACTCACAAACTGGAGCATACAAAAAATAATAAAAAAAACACATTCAAGAAAATCCCCTCTGAGTTGGTGCAAACTTTCCCCCATGTTTCTGCTGCTCATCAGCCTTTAGCCTGGAGTGATGTCAAGATTTCCCTTCACTTTCTTAGGACTCTCTGAGCAAAGCTGAATAGTGTGCGCTCCCCTCCAGCCATTACAGCCAAACCCAGACAGCTGCTCACCTGGGATACTCACACACACACACACACACACACACGCACACACACACACACGCACACACACACACACAGAAGGGTCCATCCTTTCGGATTCTCTCCTATTCAACATGATTGGGAGAGCTGGGGCTTCTGATGCCATACTGCAGAAGCAGAGTCCTGATGATAGTCAGGTTTGTCGGCCAAAGACAGACACTAGCTCTGATTTCCACTCTCCTCTAAGCCTAGAGAGGGTCTCTCACTAGCTCTTTCTTCCAACCCCTCTGTATCTTTTACCTCCTCATTACTCCATCCACCGATTTTTGGCGTTTCTGGTGACTCAGAGGCAGACAAATCGATGCCAACGGAGTGTGAAGAAGGGAGAAACTTGTTCCATTTCAATCTCCAGAGCAGATACATCCCCACACATTTGTCATGCCCGTGCACAAATTGGGGCTAGATTAGATGGCATGTAATACATGAAGCAGTGCCAGCCATCTGCAACAACTTTCTCCCCACAGCCTCTTTCATTATACTTGCCTGATTACATTTTTTTCTGTCCCATTCCTTATTCAAAGTGTCTACCTGAGGCATTAAAAATTCATTTACAATGTACAGAAAGTAGTAAAATTAACAAAGAAGGGGACCTAGGCACTAGAAAGTCTGTATTGAGTGACAGATGTGCTGTTCTTGTACGGTTTCCTGTGTGCATCCACTGCTAAACAGAGAATGAGGATTCAAGAAAGCTGAGAGAGCATCTTTGGTTACTTGATGATAAGCTCAAAAGATGGACTGCTCGCTGCACTTTTCCCTGCTGCCAAGTGAAGAGCAAAAAGGTTCACTGTTTAAATAGCATGTTTTCTTAATCCCACTTCACTGGACAGCTGCAGGCATTCTCAGATGTTATATTTATTTCTCACTAGCCCTGCTCGCTTCTTCTGTTACTCTCAGATGGCTGTAAGTGACATAAAGCTAATGCTTTGCCATTTCCTCAAACACTAAGCCTCTTGAATGTTATGTTTTTCTCCCTGAGCTGGGAGCTGTGCTACTATTCAGGTTGCTCTATCAGTCCACAGGCTGCTTGGTCATTTAACTGTGAACAGTATGGAGCTTTGCCAGCTCTGCTGGCAACAGATAGTAAAGCTACATTTTAACATCTGAGCAAAGAGGCAGAATAATGAAGAGTAAAGGCCTCAAACAAATGCATGTACTTGTAAACTCCACAATGGCTATGTGAATTTTTTTAAGATGTAAACACTATACTGTCTGAGACAGTGGAAGCTAATGAGGTACCTCTACACAACATCTCAATCTCTACATAGCCTGTGGGCTTTTTTTGTTGTGACATTGAAAATAACAATCCATCTTTTTGCACCCTCTGGCGCAAACAGACAGACAAATATCAAATTTGTGTCATGTATATCTCTTTTCCCAGATCCTCATTGCTGTCAACTACCTGGGTGAAAATGGTTAATGCATACAAGGCACAAAATGAGTGAAACGCTGATCAGTCCACCATGCTCTGACCCAACAGCTTTCTTTATACAGTCCACTTAAATACAGATAACCAATTATTCGATCAAGAGAAGTGGCCTGTAAACAACTCTTTCCTTCTCTCCTCTTGTACATAATTGATTTAATATTTCTCCATAAAGAATGATTATGTAAATAAAGAAGATTTGTCCCATATTTAATTGCACACCCTAAAGTGTTACTTGATCACTGATGCACATGATGCATGAAGGGCGGAGAGCCCACAATAAGAATTCATCAGTGTTAGTCGAGGCAGAAAATACCTGCCCGAAAAGTACAACTTTCTTTTTTCATTCCTTTCTTTTTGCTGTGGTCAGGGTCTGCTGAGGTCATTTTTATTGACAGATAGACCACAAAACTGCAACACCCAAAGCACCAGGCATCATATTATTAAAGAAATTTTAATATCACGTTATCACTTCACCCCTTGAACACCCACTTTGCTCTGTTGAACACAGTGAGTGTGAGGGAGCACAGCCTTCACCCTTTAATTGTTATTGCAATTAAATGTTCTTTAAAGTCTAATGAGGGTGAATAGAGCTCTGTGATAAATTACATTTGAAGCAGGAAAGTGAGATCTGGTGGCAAACAGTCACTGGAGAGCCATGGATGACAGATGTGAACGCTCCTATTTAAAGCCAGTCACTTGTGTTTCATCTCTTAAACCCACACGTTGATGGAAGGTCTGAACAGCTCAAAGCTGATCGGCTTAATGTTACTCACTTTTCCTGATTCTGGAGAAAAGAGGGTGATATTTGCAGCAGCCTTCAATAAGACACAGTTGTCTTGCTTTTCTCAGATTTCAGTATTGCTGTAGACTGTGTTATAGACAAACATCACGGCCTCAAACAAGACTTAGTAATCAGAAACCTGACATAAGGTTACATCATGTGTACCGGGACATGAATGACTAGGTTTTTGTGTGCACGTTGTCACACCATCCCAAAATTGTCAAAAATGAGATTACACTCATAACCAGGCGCTTCAGTTCATAAAAACAGTCAATGCACTAGAATACACACTTACATAACATGAATTAAAAACTTCAAAGACTAGTAGTAATGTTTGACAAAACAAAGCCTCCATGCACATATAACAGCCTCGAGATAAAATAATTCTGGAGTATGGAACTTAGCTTATTTTGTCATGCATGCTAAGCTAGTTCACAAACTACATTTTATCCTAAATCAACATATCAGCTCAAGGATATTACAAGGCACTAAAGTGGTGAGGGTAGAATATAATAGGATAAACAAGAAGATGGATAAGGAAAACAACTTTAGGTAAACAAACAAATGTTCCTACTTGGGAACAGTACTTCAGAAGGAAAGGGAACAAAGAATAAAATGAAATCCTTCAAGTGATACACAGACAATTTTCATGTCTTGTTTTTGACATAAAAAAGAAGACCTGCAATAGGAACAGGAAACAGGCAATAGGAATAGTGAAATCACATCAAACGTCTTTAAAGGCATTTTTCATTTTCATGAGAGGACCACATATTGCATATGCAGGAGCACACAGTGCTTCACTGCTGCTGAGCCTCAGTGTTGTATTATGCACAGCATCAGTTCCCCCCTCACACCTACCAACAAGCTCCCTCTATATTGGATGCTGACCTTGGCCAGCAGTCTGGCTTGCATCCTACTTGTCTAGCCAACATACAATGTAAATGGGTTACTGAAAATTAAAAATCCATGGTGGTCAATTCAATATAGGACAGTGTTTCTGGGCACAGAGGGAGTATGCATTAAGGCATAATGATATTACCTATAACTCCAAGATGCTCCCCACCCTCCTGAGGAAATGACTAGAAGAGCCTTACATGCACAGTACTTGTCAGTAGTGGAACATTTCTTTGAGACAGCTATATACAGTGATGACAAAGTGTGCTTTGTGGCACAGACTGCAAGTGCAGAAGTAAAAGCTATAGAATATTGATCCATTAAGTACACTGCGTGGTTCAGTACACTGACCTTTCAGACCAGTCAGAGCCTGGTTGCTAGAGGACTGGTAGTGATCACAGTGGCAAATGGAAAATATTGCTATGCTACCGCACAGCTGCTTGATTCTGATTGGTTAATTACAGTGTTCAATATCTATTATTTCTTTATGCGTAATAGACTTTTTAATCAAAAACTAACTATTGGGGCGCGGACGGCCTAGTGGATATGGCTGCGCACCATGAGGCTTGTCCTCGAGAGGGCAGCCCGAGTTTGAATCCGACCTGTGACCATTTCCCGCATGTCACTCCCCACTCTCTCTCCCCTTTCCGACACTATCCACTGTCCTCCTCTATCAAATAAAGGCACAAAAAATGCCAAAAAATAACTTTAAAAAAAAAACAACTAACTATTGTATGGAGCTCTGATCACAGAATATGGACAACAAAGTGGTTATCCATCCATCTATTATCCTTAACTTTTGCTCCATTTACCCGCATCAAAACTTTTTTTACATTTTTACAGCTGAAGAAAGCAGCTTGAGACAAGGCAGCTCCTCTTTCATTTGATATCACCTGCATGCAGTGAGTCCCATCCATAGGAAGATATGGACTATGTGTGATCTGTGATTATTTACACCTAAGCTGTCAATGTTACAACTGCTATTTGTAACATAACATCTAAATTTCTTGCCTACTCTCATAATAATATCTTAAAATGTCTGCACATTGGTGTAAAATAAATCACCAAATAGCTTGTATTTACCGATACCATAACTTTCTACTCACTCCAGGACACTGAATCCATTTTAGTTTTTATAAAATGTGACTGACATGATCATCTTCAGCCATCTTTTCCTATGTTTGCCATCAGATATAAGTAAAAAAAGACATTCAGCTATTTATCATTTATTTAGATCCTTATCTGTTAAAAAAGTGCAAACAACAGCACTGCAACAAAATAAAAGCACAATATGTAACAGTTTTAAACTGGGATGCCACTTGTCCACTTTACAACCACATCAGACTTTTAATAGTTTTACTGTAAGGTTTAAATTAAAGTAGCTCACACCTTTTGGTTAAGACTAAGGCCTTGGTGAAATACAGAAACAGTTAATAGTAACTTCAATCAAAAAGAGATAACTATGTCATTTGAAAAGGGTACCATAACCTTTAACCATCCTTTCCTAATTAACATTTCTAGCTGTCAAAGGCCCGTGTGTTTATTGTCAAACAGCGGCCACCTTTTCAAGTTTTGTGGGAGGCAGAAAAATGAATTAATCCCTTGGAAAGAAAAAGTCGGTGAACATAATCCATAAAATTAAAAGCATAGAAATGTGATTTCTTGGCGACTGGGTTTCCCGCTCACCTTTGGCTCTTTTTCAGCCTCTCTCTCTGTGCTCGTTATCACATCCCACGCTCTCTAACGCCTGTCTCACTCAACCTTTTCCTTCTCTTTCTTTCCCTCACAACGAAGTTTGAGGTCCAGTTGAAGGTTCAGTTAATGATGAAATGTGTCCTCACTCTATGCTTGATGTTGGTGAGTAAACTGTTAGTGCACCAGTTGAAGGACGAGGCTTTCATTTAGCCTCTAAACCAGCTGTAGTTTCCTTCTCCCCTGCAGGACTAATATGAAATGAGAGTGATGCAATACGTCAGACCTTGACTGAGCTTCTTTAAATTTTCATTACAGGTGTTATGTATTCTCTGGGCGGGACTCTACTTTACAATTTCAGTTTTGGGGTTTGGAGTACTTGTCAAGGTGAGCAAGTAGCTTAGATTGTACAATAATGTTTATTTTTTATGCTGCCCTCGAGTCTATAAAGGAGTCCTCCTTGTCCTTGTTCTATAATAGCTATTATTCAAACCTCTGATTCTTCCCTGTGCAGCAGAGACAAAGCTGAGGGATGCTTTCTCATTCTTTTTTCTCCGTGCTGAATAAAAGTATGTTATTTTTACAACATTATCACAGTGGGTACTTGTTTTGATGGCTATTTCTCACATACTTTGGAACTATGCCTTCTTGAATCCTTGCAAATCTCAGGCATGGCTCATTACACAAAACAACCCAAGGAAAGTGGTAATTGGCCCAAAAGGAATAAATAGCATGTTTGCTTTCAATCTTCGAGAGTTAAAACTGGTTGAATCTACAAATACTCCTCAAGAGCTATATTGCATGCTCACTTACCAGCTGGGCCATCAGTTTTTTAAGTGTTTTGGCATGGTTTGGATTGTACAACAATAAACGGAAAGAAACTTTAAAAGGCGGTGGAATATAATCCTGTGTGCCCAATTTACTTGTTGGTTCTGAAAGCTTTTTCAGAAACTAACTTCACATTCCTTGAACCTGATTGACTTCAGTCTCTTACTAATTCCCCAACAAAATACAAGATGTGTTATTCAGCTGTGACTCCAAAAATCTCTTTTACTTCTGAAGTAGTTGTAACATTGTTTAATGTACATATAGAATGGCAGGTTAGGATCTGGTAGGACACGATGCCCTGGGCTCCTCATTCAGCACTGAGATAAAGAGACAAGGTGTCTAAATGTGCCTGCTTTCACTTCACTCTTAATCTTTTTTAAACTCACATCATCATATGTTTTCTCTTTGTCTCACTCCCAAGACAGCTATTACCTGCAGGCTCCAAGGCCTTGTTTGGCCTCACAAATAGATCACATTTTTGTCTTACTATCCTCAGAGCAAATGCAAAACAAAGAGATATAGGCTTGGAATTAGATAGGTTTTAGACATATTTCAACTTATCTTAGTTTTGATAAAAATCATGGTACCCTTTTGTATTTTTTTGTGTGTGTGTTTATAGTGGCAGTTTCATGTTCCAAAAAAAGGTGCTTGTAACCATAAACCTAAAAAAAGATTTCACTCTACAGTTCACCATTGATTTAGAAAGAGGCCAAGCCTTTTTTTTTTTTTTTCGTCAACAGCTGACTTTTTTGTTGTTTGTTGTTCTGGAGCTGCCAATAAGATTAATCCACTACGAGTTACCTGTCCAACAGTAAAGCAAAGTAGACATTGATAAGTTGAAAAGATAGGGAATCTGTAATAAAAATATTTGACAGTCATTCAAACTACTAACAAAAGGTTTTTATATTTAATCTAAGTTTTCCAGAAAGTAGGGCCCTGTCCAGAGCAACAGTCACCAGTGGGATGGGAGCCCATTGCATTGGCATTTTTGGCCACCGTCAAAGTCTGGGTGCTTCACAGTGACACACCAGGCTATGTATCCATTTTTATCAGTTTCATCTTCCCAAAACCCCTCACAACTTCTGGCTATGTACCTTGTCAGAGGCAAGACTAATGTTGAAATAATTTGTCTGTACCAAAGTGCAACAGGCTACCAGTAGTTTCCTTTGAATCTTAATGTTGCAAATTTCCATACAATTTTTTGGAGTAACATTTAACCCAGCTATTCTCTCTGCCCAGTAACTTAAAGTCAAAAATGCACAGTGAACCCAATGTACAGAGGCTTTAGTCCTCTTTGCAGCCTCAACCATTTACTGCACATCTTCCCTCATTCTGTACTCCTTATACTTTCTTTCTCTCTCAAGTTTGGTGAAGATGTAGGTGAAGATGCATAGAAATATAACAACAAGTAAAACATTAAAAATGCAACAATGCTAAAAATGCAAATGAAAACATTTTGAATGATAAAACTTTGACTTTTGATTTGCATCTTCTTGTTGCACTGTTGCCACTCTGTTGAGTTACTTTCAAGGGTTTGAAAAATAAATACATTTTATACAAACAAATGAGTGAATGAATAGATAAACGCAAATAGAAAATAATCTTTCAAATACTGTGGTGCTCAAAGGTGTTGTAAATGAGATCAGTAGAGACAATAAAGGATGATAAATGCGATTTATCCATCATGCCACCCCTGCATAAGATGGTGCTTCAGATGTGTCATCCAGTCAAAAAATGCCAAATCAAGCCTCTGTCAGCAAACTCAAGACTTTAAATAAATAGTCCTAGGCATCTGTATTTGCTTTATGTTATCATTCAAACTTTATAAAATTGTTAAAATCTATTTTGTTAATAGTCATTGACCTAGAAAATTTAAAAAAAATACTTTTGAAATTTCACAGGTTTAACTTTCAAAGGTACAACAGACCATGACTAAACCTCGAGAGGTCACACATTGCAAACTAGCAAACTTAAATCACATAACCAAGGTGATCAAAGTTTCGAGAGAAAGTTTTTCTTCGGGCACTGAATGCCAGCTCGAGTAAGTTGACAGATTTAGGACACTCTTCAGTCAAAACTCTGCAAGTAGGATTTGAGTCCTGTTCCCTATCTCTCTGTTTCATCCTAAATACGTCCATTCTGAACCAACCACTTGTGACACACAAACACAAGCACAAGCACTTTCTCTTTCCAGGGGCTGCTCTCCCCTGGAGCTTTGGTAGCATGTTAATCCCTGTGGCTCTGTGGCCCTGATGCCCTGTGCAACACGGAGCAACAGCATGGTGGTGCTTGGGGATCTCCCTCCTACCCTCCGCTATACACACACTGGCACACATTCAGTACTGTACACACACACACACACACACACACATCATGAACACACACCCTGTCCTTCCCTTTAGGCCTGTCCTCCCTCCTCCCCCTGCCTGTCTCAGCGGGGAAGGTCACTGGCACACAGTTATCGCGCTCGATTTGATTACATTTTAATCCAATCAAGCAAAGCAGAGAGAGCACCATTGATTTTTCAGACATAGAATGATGCTTATTGGGCTCAGAGTCACATGGCCGATTCCTGGACAAGGTTAAGTCCAGGGGGAAATGTCATATCTGTCACCGGGTCTGTCGCTGAGCATGTTTATAGCTCGTCTCTCTGCTAAATGCTAAAAAACCTGCCAACTCTTGTTGTGTGCACTGATAATTTCAGGTCACATCCTTTTTTGAGCTTGTCATTTACATGATCCTACATGACAGAAGACAAATGATTCACTTGAGCAGTATTGACCAGCTTCAGCAGAGGAGAGGGACTGAAGTAAGTACAATAACCTCAAGTACAAAGGCGAACGGGATACATTTGTATAGTGCTCTCTTGTCTTGAGACCTCTCAAAGAGCTTTCACACATCCATTAGCATGAAGCCAATAAGCTGCTGCTTGCCATTAGAGGTTTAGTAACATGCCCTTGAAGACTGACATGTGACTGCAGGTTCGATCACAACTGCCAACCCTCCAGTTGAGAGAGGACCCACTCTACCACAAAGCTTTTTTTTATGTTCCCCTTATACTGATATTGATATAGAAAGCATATAATTCATGCAGCAAAGTTTCAGGAGTGAAACAGACGGAGGGTAAGGGAAATGGTATGTACTTAGAAATGGAAAATGAAGCAGTTTCAATTGCATGAGTAGCACTAAATATAGTGGCAAGCCTGAGAGCTAAGCAGCTTTCAGCAGCTCAAATATATCTGAAGTCTGTTGTTATCATGTCATTTCAAAAATACACCTGTGAGAAAGCGGATGGACGCCGACGGAATCATACGAGTATAGAAAAGAAAAAAACATTCAATGGGTTGTTGAGGCAGATGCAAAGGTGGTGAGTCAGCGTTTTGAAGAACACATTCTTCAGCTCACATGCTGTCAATCACTCTGGTCAGTTAGAGCAAAGTAGAGAGCACAAACATAGCCACCTCCTGGAGTTCCTTTTTTCAGAAGTTTGACACATTTAAGCTTTAGAATTTAACATATTGGTATAAAAACCAGGAGGGTGCTATCTTTGTGTGCATATGGAACTTAAACTCTGGCTTGCTTAGCTGCAATGCTGTGATAAAGGCAGAACAGCATTGCAACGTCAGAGCGTCGCCCCCACTCCACCTCCCCATACAACAAGCTGAGAGATGACGATGACAAGAGCTATCAGGAGATGGCGAGGCCCACTCACCTTCTGGTTCACCACACAGTGTGCACTGTGATTCTAAACAAGGACCAAAAGAGAGACAACAGGGGATTAATAGAAGCAACACATATGGGAAAGTCTATGTTTGTGCATGAGAACAAATATCCCGATCACCAGACTTTATGCAGAGATGTTAAAGTGACTCTAGATCTCTGATGAGAAGAAATATTATCTATGAACCTGAACAAACAACACAGAGAGCAACAAAGGTTTTTATTTTAGGCTCCAAATGTCATTGCAGAGCAGAACCCATGTGCAGCACAATAAAAACCCAGCCACCATGCATAATACGACCATCAGCCACATGCGGCTGCATCAAAATACAAAGTGATGCAGAGACAGACGTCACAGGGGGGGCAACTAAAGAAAATGAGACATTATATTGCTTCAATTCATCACTGCCATGTGCAAAAGATTCTGAGTGCTAAAAATATGAACACGCAAACCTGAACATCAATTCAAATGAAAGCAAACAACACATCAATTTATGATCTACACAAGGCATCTAGTTTAAGGTGATCATATTTTAAAAACCCACAAAGAAGATCCACTATCGGGCCTTTTGGAGATCCTGGAATAATACTCAAAGATGACGAGGTAGCTTCATAACCAACACATTTATTCAAAACACTCCTGAATTGTTTGAAGTGAATGTTCTCCGTGATGTAAACATAAATAAGGTATAGAGGCCCATTTCAGCCAGTAAATAGTTTAAAAATTAAAAACTGGCTAAAAAAGTAAAAAAAAATAAAAAAAAAAAATAGATGAAGGTGAAATTAATGGGAAAAAAGTCCAAATTTAGAGTTAATATACAAAAATTTAAACTTTTTATTTCAATTTTGACTTTATTACAAATTTTTGCTTTCCATCTCAAAAGTTCAACTTTTTTATTCCAAAATTTTATTCCCCCCCCCATAATTTGGAATACTTATCTCAAAATAATGACTTTTCCCCCTTAAATTTCGACTTTTATCTCAAAAATGTAATACTTTTCATTTTGTTTTTTTTACCTTCTAACGGAGAATTTAGACTTTTTATCTCATATTTTTGACTTAATATGAACAAATGTTTTTTTTTTAAGCGCTGGTCACGACCCAAACGAAAGAGGGGTACTACTGTAAATCTGCAGTCCGCCTGAAAAAGTGCATTTCCACTTCAGCATTTTCTTTCTGGGAGTGCAGAGTATGTTTTCCTGCATGCTCAACATCTTGATCAGTATCAGAATAATGACAACAGTGTGACAACAATGACAAAAGTGTGTTATTATAAATATCAATGGTCTGTAAAACATGCTGATAAAAACCCAGACATTTTGGGGAAACATAAATTGGCCCCAGACATAATTTTACGACCAAAAAGGAGGGCAGGTCCAGGCAAAACAGGATATAAGATCACCCTAATATAGTCAACTACTCGGTTACAATATTATATAAGGCATTTTAGGACTCACGTGCATGATGCATTTTAATGTAAACATGGATGATAAAGTGATGTTTTCCTCCTCAAACAAAATCCTGTTGTTTTCTTGCAAAAAGTGTAGCACGTTGCACTGACAACTTTGGAATCTAAATCAATAAGATCAATGGTAAATAATCAGTGTAAGTTCATGCAAAATAAAAAGAGCACCTTTCTTTTCAGAACTCTGGACAAAATGAAGAGGATGATAACACAGTGTCATGTCCTCAGGCTTTAGTTTCTGCAGACAGCCCACAAACAGATGTGATGTGTCAGTGTTTCTCCCCTCCCTGATGTAGCAGTGGCAAAAAGAGACCTTGTTGTCTTTTAATGCAGAGGCTCTCCATCTTATCACAGCTAATTAGGGCTTTAATTAGATCAGCAGCAACCTCACAGTCATGGCTTTCCTTTGGGGGGGGGGAAACGGCTCTCTTTTAAGGGGCAAAATCGCCACATTCATGGGGATGGAAACGCAACAAAACGTGTCTATAAATCCTCTACACATTAAAACACTGCCATTTCTCACTCCCTTTCCCTCCAAAGATGACCTTGCTCATGGGCAGGGTGCAGTGAGGACAGCTTGGCAGAGCAGCTGATGAATGAAAGAGCTCTTTAAATGTCCGTTGTCGCTGTCAGACTGGGCAGGTTGTAAAGTGTCACAGCCTCTGCGTCCTCCCATGATTAAACTGTCTGCCGGTTCCGGCCAGGGCAGAGAAGTTCTCCTGCTTAACTTTCATTACTCCTTCAGAACACCTTCCTGTTTCCTGAGCGTTTTCTTTGATGGAAAAAAACTGTAAATCTAGAAAAAGTCCCTCGATTCTGTTTTTATCACTATTTATGCTCACAAAATAGAAGCTCTGATAACATTGAGGGCTGTACAGACAATTCCACTGAGATAACGCAGCTCTTACTGTCATTTTGCAGATGTAAGTGAATTATGACTTAACTTTATTTGGTTTTCTTGGTAGTTTGGGTGTGTGGCTGAAGTGGAGAGCTAAAGCCAGGAGAGAATTTACTGGTTTAATTAGTGCTTTTTACTCCATACTCCCTACAGTACAATTCCACTGAGTCAAAGCAATTGTTTGTCCTGCCTGTTTGAATTTAAAGTGCTCCTGAACAACCCTGTGTGAGGCCTGTATTGATCTTGGTCAGGCTGTTTCTAAAGAGTGAGAACTGTTCCTGGGTAGTTCCCATTAGATTTCCAATAAGAAGTGGGAAATAGATGCAAAGATTTTGTTGTTGGTGTGCTTTCCCAGGATAAGGCAGTAGAATTTGGCAGTAATTTGGGTCACAATAAATCAGAGTTAAAGAGTCACTCGAACTGTACTTGAACTATCATGAAGTGATCAGTCACATTCATTTGTTTGGCCTGTTTGAACTCCAAGAGCCTTTGTTGACCATGGATATTGCTCTTTTACACCCAGGCTGTTTTTCTGTGAAAGAGGTTGCTTCCAACATGAAGGTGGCACCAAGCAGTTTGAGTATGAAGGTCTGTGGTGTAAGGTATTACCATTAAATCTTTGCAAGTTGCAGGGGAAAGAGACGGATGAAGGTTTCTTCCACATGTCATTTGATTTAAAGTGTAAAAATTAGCTTGGACATCAAAAAAACTGTCAGCTCTGGTTAGTAAAGTTACATTCAACAGTCTTCTTTTATGCTCAACTTGATGCTAAATTTAGCATAATCATAATAATACTTGAGTGGTGTAGATTTGCCCCATAACCTAATAAAGAATTATCCCTGTGTTTTTTTCTTTAATACTGTTGCACCAGCTCAGCACGCACTTTCACACAAGACAAGTCATGAAGTGTTGATGAGTCATTTCATCAGACGCCTTTGTGTCCAAAGTACTTTGACTTTCCTTCTTTCCCCCACCAAATTTGCCTCTGTTTTATGAGTATCAGCTGGTGGTTGCCTGTGGCACCCATCAGTGGTTTAATGTTAGTTCTGTTACACAACAAACAGCTTTGGAATGCAGCAGTAAATTTAACCTTTTTACACAAAATCTGTCATGCTGTTACACACACTGAGAGCTGCAGATATGGCTCCTGATAATCCACTACCTGCTTGTTACATGGGAAAAGTTTGGGAAACCTTTTACCATAACCCAACATTATTATTTGTAGTGTCCTGCAGAAAGACATTTTGAGATGTTCTTATGTTAACCTACCTACTGGCTAGCTTGAGCCATTCACAAGCAAGAATGGGGCCAGGTTCACCACTTTGTGAACAACTGCATGAAAAAAATAGTCCAACAGTTTAAAAACAATGTTTCTCAACGTTTATTTGCAAGGAATTTAGGGATTCCATCATCTACAGTCCATAATATCATCAAAAGATTCAGAAAATCTAAAGAAATCTCTGCACGAAAGTGGCAAGGCTGCAAACAAATATTTAATGCTTGTATCCTTTGAACCCTGAGGCAACACCACATTAGAAACCCACATCATTGTGTTAAAGATGTTACTGCTTGGGCTCAGGAACACCTTAGAAAACCATTGTATGTTCTCACAGTTCATTACTACATCTACAAGTGACAGTTCAAACACTACCATGCAAAGACAAAGCCATACATCAACAACATCCAGAAAGGTCACGTTCTCTGGGTCCGAGCTCATATGAAATGGACTAAGGTAAAATAGAAAAAGTCTGCTGTGGTCTGATGAGTCCACATTTCAAATTAATTTTGGTCGTCAATGCTGAAAGGTACATCCAGGAGCAACACCTGCTGCCATCCAAGCAACGTCTTTTTTAGGGACGCCCCTGCTTATTTCAGCAAGATAATGCCAAGCCACATTCTGCACCTGTAACAACAGCATGGCTTCGTAGTAAAAGAGTGGGGGTACTAGACTTGCCTGCCTGTAGTCCTGGACCTGTCGCTCATTGAAAATGTGTTGCACAAAATACGACAACGGGGACCCTGTACTGTTGAACAGCTAAAGTTGTCTATTAACAACTGGATCTGTTGCAATGAAATTCCGGTCCGGTCACTAGTGGTACACAGCAGTCCTATTTCTGCCAGATGTTGGAGCTGTGACTCATAAATCCACTGTAGGGAAGATTGAGCAAGACAGGAAGTAGTGCCCAAAACTATCTAAAAAGAGCTAGTGCCTTTCAAAATAAAACAGACTGTAGCAAACTCCTTGGTCTCACAACTTTAGCTGTGTGGCTTGCTGGGCTGTGAGTTGATGAACACTGTCAACATGTGATGGAGCAGAGTTAAACTGCAAATATATCTGGTGTATTTCAGGCGCTATTCAACAAATAGTTCCATAAATTCTTCAAATACGTTTGTACATCACTGCACCCAAAAGTGATGTTGGTCTCACTATTTGAGCACATTCAAAACAAGATTTTCAGGAGATTCTTTTGCTTTGATTGTCACTCATTAAAAACAGTTTTCATGAAGCAATAGCTAAGATTATAGAAGGAAAACAGCCTTGAAGCTACTGAGAGGAAAAAGGAGACCAATCTTAAGTGTAAACAAAAACAAGGAACTCATCTATAGCTGAGGTTTGGAAAGGAAACCACACCAAATGGGTTTTCTATTTATGCTACCTGAGATACTGAAAAGGTTTCCAAGCAACTGGCTGAATGGCACAATCACCTCATAAGGACAAAATAGAATGGAGAGAAAAAGAAAGCAACAAAAAGATTGGTGAGAAACACTCACTGAAATGAGATGGTTGTTTGAAATTCCAAATATCAACATTAAAAACACAGTTTAGGGCTAGGGCAAATAATTAATAGTTCTTTTCATCATGTATCAGCAGAGAAGATTCACAGAACACTTGTCTCCATTCACTTTCATCATTACAGTTTGGCTAGAGCATTGAGTTTCTGTCATCGTGAACATCAGGAAAACTTAAGAAATTCAAGTTTGTACATTTACTTTTTTTTGTTAAGACTAGGTTCCAAGACTAAAAGAAAGTTTCATCTTTCTAGGTGCCCTTCAGAGAGTAATAAAACAATCAAAACAAAATATTGAAAGCCACAAAAATTCAGGTGTTTTGTTTGGTGCTAAATGATCAGTAATGAAAATAAATCAAAAAACATAATAAATCAAACTCAGCTCCTCACTTTTAAATTATAACTTTAGTTCAAAGGTCCATTTATGTATAAACAAACTCAAAACTAAACTGGAAGGCAGTATTCCTGCACATGACCCCAAGCAATGACTGAGCAACAAAAACACAAACTTACATTATCATCTAAACATAGCTTTTTCTTGCCTATAAGGGCGCTTATATGTATACTTCTCAAGGGGTACATAGTGTATACCTTCAAAGGTATTGCCCCAGTGATAAGTTACCCTTCAAGGTACAAATCAAGGTACAGTCAATGGGAAAACTCAAGCATGGATATTCACAGAAGTCTGTGGGATTCTACAGTTTCATTTAGCAGACACTTCTGTCCAAAGCAACGTACAACACAAGCAAGAAGTTAGACATGGAGAGAAATACTTAGTGAGTGAGACAAAGGAAACGCCTTAAATTAACCCATCTATAAACACAGCATAAACTGCAAAAATTCTTAACTTTGATCTGATAATGCATTCGTCCATAATGAAAGGCCCCATTTCCATAGAGGCACAGCTTACTCACACCTCAGTCTGCTGATCCATATCTTACCTTCTCTATCTGTCCCCTCATCCACATGATGTGTGAGAGATACAGGTGCTAATTACTTAGTGCGAAGACTATTTGGGCATCTTTACAAGAATGCTCTCTGAGAAAACACAAAGTTGCATAAAGCAAGCAGAGAGTGGCAAATCGTTAAAATGTTACACAGGGAATTGGTGCATTTAGCAAAAAGACTGGATAAAAAGACGGTATGGGTACAACAGATACCACAACGTCACTGAGGGTTTGAGGTCTTTACTCTGCTCTTCAAGACTCTATATTGACCACCGCCATCTTGTTTCTAAAAGTAGAGATCTTCAATTAGACTTAAAGAAAACATTATATTTGCACAGATTCATATTAACTTATTGACATATAAGTTAACATATTAACATAGAGCATATGCTACAGTTACCTGTGAATCAGAGGTTAGAGTTGGGACTGTAGGGGTAAAGAAAATTCCCATCAAGTTTCAATAATCAGACCTGTTTACAGCCACTCAGGTCTACCCTGCGGGTCATTAGAAAGCATGTACATGTAACAGCAGTTGCCCCTGGCTTTACTTTTGAAACTGCAAACTCTATCCATCGTTACATTACATCTATGCTTGGGGTATCCTGTGAGAATTGACCCACAAGCTTCTGTTTGTTTGTTGTGCATTGAGAAGCACACAGAGGATGAAGCACTAGTCAAATAAAGACTTGTTTATTGGAGCCAAGTCAATAGGTAGTGAAAAGGGGAAGCACACCAACGTACAGCAGAGATGTGCACTGACACAGATGAGCTAACACGATTGTGTACTCACAGGCATGACCACACAGATAAAGTGACTTACACAATTATTCTCCAGCAAATCAAAATAACACACTCACACACCCTCTGCTTCATCTGTGTAGCGATCACCAATTTCAGTTTACCTTCCCCTTGACTGGCACTATCCATCTTTACGGAGCCCCCCTGTGTATATGCAGTCTCCCCCCGGAGCTGATGTAGCACTTTTCGGAGGAGATGCTGTGCTGAGTGCAGGGCTGGAGGAGAGCTCATCAGCCAGCCAGTATCAGCTCTGCATGCCTCTTCAGCGGCTAATTACACTGCATTGACACACAGGGTACGCTGCACACACACCTTGTAACAAAGAGGAGCTCGGTACAAATGTAACTACTTATCAGTTTTTATAATTAACAAGCTTTTGAGGCTTGAAGGAATCATTTAAAATGTACCCATTTTTGCATTTTTACTAGAACTTAGATGAGAAGATCAATAGTACATGTATGTCTGTCCATTAAATTAAGCTGAAGCTATAAATGAAGCTGCCAGCAGCCTGTTAACTTAGCTTAGCATAAGGATTAACAGCAGGAGGAAACAGTCAGCCCGCTGCTGTCCAAGAGTTTCACAGCCCTGTGAAAGCTCCAAAAATACATGCTATATCTCATTACACAACAGCTGACTGCACGGTTTAATTGGAAAAGAAGCGATCCATGAGCTCTGATGCAGATTATAACAGTGCTCTGACTTTTAGCCGTACATCACTGCACCTTAAGTAGTTTAAATATCAGTAATTTACATCAAGCAAACGGTCCTGACAGGATAGAACATGGTGATGATGCATAAACCACTTCAGCAGTTGTCATCACACTTTAATTTTATTGTTTGAAATACAAATTTACACTGCAAAAACTGAAATCTGAGTAAGTCTTTAAGTCTCATTTTTAGTCAGGAATGTTTTTAGTCTTCAGATGCACTACATTCAACTGACAGGTCCAGAAGCATGTCTTATTTCGAGATGTTTAAAGGTAGGGTATGCAGGATTTTCTGAAAAAATAAATATCAATTTTTACAGGAAAAGTCTTGCGCATCCTGCACACATGAATAGAGTCTATGGGATCAATGATATAAATCTATAAAACTTACAAATCTCGCTTGACAAGAAAAAAGACATGAAGTAAGTGCCCAAAGGCAGAGCGACAAGGCCTTGATTGTCAGAAATATTTATAATGCCCCCTCTTCAGAAGGGAAACAGCAGGTCTATGACATCAAACAGCAAGCTTTTGAAATCATGCCAGCCATCAGTGTTTGTGGATGAAGATGCTGTGAGTACACAGCTTTGCTGGCGTGTGAACAGCCTCCAGAACCAGAAGCATCAGAACGAATGGTGGAGCTTTTAACCCCCTTCCTGCGGCTCTGCGTTGAGGAGAAAGTGGGCAGTTCAGTATGACGTGGGAGATGGGATCCAAGCACGACCTTCAGTTACAGACAAACACTGTCATTCTGCAGCAAGTAAAATGCCATCACTTGTCAAGATGCATCCCCTGTCTATTTAGGAAATCTATGTGCGTGTGTTAGAGAGAAAGAGAGAGAGAGAGAGAGAGAGAGAGAGAGAGAGAGAGAGAGAGAAAGAGAAAGAGAGGACGCTGATGCCCCGAGCAAGCACATTGTGCCTCAGTGAGAGATTCATAACACTGCTATCGGGATTATTCTCGATCACCGCAGCTGCCGAGGATCTCCTTTGCTCCCCTTTGTGTTTGCCATAGACTCAGGTTCATTTCCGTTCAATGAATACATCAGAATACACCACTGAGTCTGTGTGAATATGTTAATAGGTTTATATAATTACCATCTGTGGTCCTCTTAGCCACGGTGAGCGTCTCTCATGATTAGATCAAGGATCAGGTTCTGTTGGTAGACTTAAGTAATCCTTCCTTATAGTAGGACACCAAACTTTAATCATCTATCGAGTCCTTTTAATACTTTGGATATATGATATGTCTTCATCCCTGACGGGTAATAGGTTGCTGACATAGAAGCAGTAATATTCAGTATTTGCTCCAAGTGATTATTCAGAGGTGGTGTGATCCTTAAGCTGTGTGCATGGTGTATTGATGAGCATGCTGATTTAATGTGGAGCAGAGTCAGATGTCTACTAAAAGTAAAAAAAGGGGGATCTCGAAACTAGACCTGATAATCTTTTGGATATCTACTTAAAGTAATTATTAAAAACAAACACTGTAACTTTAAAGGCTTTTCATTTCCTGACCTATTGTTTATGCACTGTAATCCTGACTTTTACACTACAGCATATCAATCAAACACTGACACTCCATTATGCTTGTCATGCTCTAGATCAAATACTTTTTTGCATGTAAGACAGGAAAACAGAACTCCTATGCACTTTTATGTTGAAGGTTTTGGTTCAGTCTGTGAGTGTCTGTGCTCTGGTAAACTGAAATGTTCTTGTTCTTAACTGCATACAAATAAAGTAAAAACCCTTGGAAATCGCAAACTGCAACACATCAAGAGGAGACTAAAGCGATCCTTACAAGTCATTCATCTCAGTGCTCAAGTAGGTACTCGGGCATCCAACGTTTTTCTTTCAATGTGTCCGAGTGCATATGTAATGGCTCAATACCAAAGGGGTTGTGCATTAAGTTGAATCATTTATATGTTCTTTTTGCTCTATGTTATCTATAGAGTAAGTACGGGAGAGCACTCATCTAAGTTAAAATGCATAGACTGTGTACAGTATGGGCACACATGCATTATGCATTTGTGTCTGTTTGTGTATGAAGTAATGTGGGTGTGCAAATATGAATGCTGTGTGCTGTAGTGTGGTATGTGGGTGGCGACAGTGTGTTCACGCCATGTGTGTCTGTACATGTAGCAACATTTTGTTCAGCAGTTTGTTTCCCATTTTAGTCCAAACGCTCAACACATAACAGCCTGACTGTGACGATAAGAAGGGAAAAAGTAACTGAGAAAAGGAGGAAGGGAAGGCTGGTTGAAGAAGGGAGAGGATAGTAAAAAGTAAAAAAAGAGGAGGTAAAACATCCCATCGTTTTATCATCAACCCCTAAGGGCCCTTGGCTGGATTTATAGGTGCTTGCTCTACCTCCAGGGAGGAGAGAAGAGTCAAGAGGAGGAAAGGAGATAAATATTTTAGGAAAGAGGAGAGTCTGTGACAGTATTTAAAAGATTTTCTGCTTCTAAACTTGGCTGAAGTGGAGATGAAAGAGAGAGGAGAGTGGCAGATGTGTGTAAGAGAGAAGGACAAGTGAGCTTGGACAGATGGAAAAGGATGGAGGGCCAAAGAGGAAGAGAGAGTTGAAAAGACAGATGCAGACGGAGGGACTTGTGCAGAGAGGATATTGATGGCCTCCTTCACACCCCAGCAGCCCTCTGTCTCACTCCAGCATCTATCAGGAGCGCTCTGCCCCTTGGATGACCACACTGACACCTGAGGGTTGAAGACATCAGGGACTTGTCCCTAACTTATCCTTTCTCTACATCTGGAAACTATCTCTATTCACTTCAATGTCTTATCAAGTTTTAACTCATCTTTTCACCTCCTTCAGGGGTATGAGGATCACAATCTGATTCTATATTTTCATTGGCAAAAACTGCAGAACAAATGACAAACCCTCATAAAATAATTTATGAAAGTCATACAAACAGTGGCTGGCCAATAGAGGGTGCTTTGTGCCGTCCTCCCTCGTGGATGGTGTTTTTTTTTCTTTTTTCCTTTCTCATTAATGTTATATATATATATATATATATATATGAAAAAAATCAATTACTAATCAAAATATTAAAATATTTAATAATATATACATCAATAATGTTCATCGGTAATGTTGGAAACAAGGGTTGGGCTACTTATCACTGCCTGATGGACACTGGAAAAAGTGCCCATGGAGCAAAGATGAAGGGCAAATAACTGGTTGTTGCAGGGGCAAGATACTTGCCCACTAATTCAAATTTGGCCAATCAGTGGCATGGAAAATAAAATGTAGCACTATGTTAAGGATTTTGGTATGAATCTCAGAGAAAGTGTCACAGATATCCTGCTATCCCACGTAGCATTGCCGCTAAAACGTTTACAAGAATTGTGTTGCTTTTATGTCACAACGTGGTGTGAAACAGATAGAAATGAAATATTTTACTACAGCAGACGGTAGAAGATGGGGAAAGTATACAGGATTATAGGGTTGCCACATTTGAACTGCTGTCATTGTAAAAATACCAACAATGTCCATCTGTAGCCTTGGATAACACTGCAGTGGCTCTTAAAGAAGTCCTGAACCAAATAGCCCCTTGTAAGTTTCTGATCACTACTAGAGTGGCTTCTAACAGTCAGGAATCAGCACTTGTGTAGCTAAATGGTCATCAAAAGCAAAATATAGCATTGGCACCATGACTGATTATTTTTACATGCTTATTTTGAAAACTTGAAACTGCTGTCAGAGAGTATTTGTCCAACAAAAGGTGCTTTCCAACCAGAGGAACTTAGCACCTAAATATTTTTCAACCACATGGACCACGGTCTAAAATTCATTCTAACCCTTGGAGCCTTTGTCAGGGGATAATACTTTCTTGGGGCAGGGCCAACACGCTGAAAAATTCTGACTAGTAGCGCATCCACAGTATTTGAATATACTTCTCCAATTTGTGCTGCCTGAACATGCACTGCCACGCAGGCACCTAATTGCACATATGTGGCACCATCAAAAATGGACTTGAATGGTCTTTTCAACAGTCTAAGTGTATTGCCAAGAAGCATTGTTGAAACAATCTACCCCAAAAAAAATTGCCTTGCTATTTTGCCACATTTAAAAGCCTATGCTTCTGCCATAGGGTCCGTTGAAAAGGGTTTTATTCATAACACGCAGTAAAAGTGGGCAAATCCGAGCTAAGTGTTCCATCTAGTGGGACATAATCTTACCCTCTTGCTTTTTACCATTTCAGTTGAAAAGTAAAAGTTCATGGATCGTGTTATTTCAAAACTAGACCCTCTGAATCACACAGATTTAATTTTCTTTCATCATCCTATTGTACATCCATTGGATGCCGATGATATTAATGTTTTTTATTGATGTGTCATTTGTTAATTAGTATGCATCACCAAATAAATGCTTTATCAGGGTTTTGTTTGTGAATATTTGCCCTAAGCCAAAAGGGGTTCCATATTTCGAGAGCCAAATGATTTGGGTAATTAGACCTATTATTAATCTTACTTGCATCACCACATGGTACCTTCTTCATTTAATAATGGAAAAGCTTATATCTCAAATAGTCAATATGCTACAACCAGGAGGTTTCATGTTTTTTTAGCACAAAGGAAACAAAACAAACAAACAGAAATAAAGCAGTGTGACAACAAAAGTTTAAGCATCAGTTTCATGGAGAAGCACCACTATAGATAGTGACCTCTGTGTAGTGAGTCAGCATGTGCTGCTTTCTGTCACTGATATTACAGCTGTGATCTACAGAGAAAAACATCCCCAGTAAGTCTACTTCTTGAATTATTCAAAAAAGCCTAAACTGCTTTGGAGCATCGCTGCTTGATTTTGTGATTCAATGGTTTAAAATAGTCATTCATGAAAAGGCACATTTTTACGTAAATGCCACTTTCATGGAAGATAAAGACTCTGTACTTACAATGAGTATAATGAATTCTGAAAGGGGGAAACATGGGCGGATGTTGCATTACTCTTATTGCTTCAAATTGATGTATGTTGTCAAGTTCCATTGTAGCTCAATGTGTCCAACATGTATTTGCCTCAGCGCTCAATAACAGCAAATAAAGAAGCAGAAAAGAAAGTCCGTCAGGCATGAAAGTAATCAGCAAGGTCAGTGACAGTGGAATCAAGGCTACCGTCTATTATCCTTATGCATCCAGACGTTTCAGCTTCATAGATGCAAAACAAACAAGGCACACACAGAGGCCAGTGGGAGACAGAGGGAACACATGGATGGAGATGTGCAATGTGTTGGCTTCTCTCAAGGCATGTATCTCTTTTTTTTGGCCACTAAAACCCCCAGAAAATATGACTCCATTTGTTTCCAATAGAGTTTTCCTTGTTTCAGTAATTTTCAATTAAGGGGCAAGGCAGAGTTATGCAAATGAGTTCATTTGCATTTGGAAAATGAGAGTTGATTGAAGTGAGTAATTTGGGTTTGGAAACTCATCTCATGGCACAGAAAGAAATTGTTAAATGTTTATGGAAAATCTGAATTTCAGGCCCAATACAAAACCAAATGACTCATAAAGGCAGTTTTTTTTCCTTCCCTGCGGATTATCGCTTAGCTGGGTAGTGTCACAACCAATAAAACTGACCATAATACGTAAGTTTGACCAAAATTAAAGCCAACTACAATGTTCAGACACTGATGTTGAACAGGTGTGATGTTTACAAAGTTTATTGCTTCATTTAAACATGTTAGAGAGGCTTCAGGCTCTAAATAGCTCTCAAAAGACAACGGGGACTGTACCTGTTGGTTGTATGAAGGAAATGCCAGGGAATCAGCAAAGCTACTACTCTTAATCCAGAGGGGGACATGAATGCCTCTTCAAAATTTTATGCTAAGATTTAATAGCTCCATAGACTTTTTACTGAAAAACGATGTTGCCTCACAGTAAAAAGGTCACCAGTTCAAATTCCTCCAAAATATAGCAAAAGCAGAGGTAACAGCACTTTTTACCTGCAAACATGACCCTGAAAAAGAGGAAGGAAAAGAGGCTAAAATATTTACGGCTGTTTTGGACAGTTAACTTGTGAGCATGTTTTCAGTTTGGTTTTGTTTTTTACTGCTGTTTTTTTTTCATTGCTGTGCTGCTAAGGAGTGATTTGTATGCTGGTGTTGATTAATGCATCAGGCCAATAAATAGGAGAGCATATGCCTTTTGCATATCTACACAACTGATTTAATGCACATGGTGTCTAAACATTGTGTCATATAATTATAGTTCGACCAACAATGTGTACAAGTGGGCATTTGTACTGGGAAATGGTAAAATTGGCGTCCTTTGCGCTGAAAATGACAAGATGGGCAGAGCTGGCGCTGACAGTGCTGAGGCAGAGCAGATTGACAGCATGCCACTCAGGGAGAGAGAGAGCGTGGGAGCTAGATCCACACCATGAACAGCTGATTCTCCAGTTGGCTTTGATCAATTGTTGTGAATAATCTTGTGTGCTTTTTAAAATCCCCTTGACCTCCTGGAACAACACATTCTCTTTGCTCCTGTACCTCAAAATCTACTAATTAGGCTTTTCTAACAAACTTCTCTTGGATATCATCTCTTTACACAAACTTATCTCAGTGTATGGGATGGACAATAAACAAAGATAATGTATGGAAAATGAGGTCCCTTGTAGCTTGTGTCGACTTTTTGAGGCACAGATCATTCAAGAAAAATAGCTGATGAACTTTAGAATTACCAATGCACCAGGTTTAGAGAGAAAGAGGGAGTCGGAGGTTGCACAGAAAGTCCCTCCTGATAATGCGTTCATTGCAGTGCATCGTCTGATGTTCAATATGAACTTTCTCCTATCATCGTGCTGCCTGATAGTTATGAGAAGTTGGTTCTTGCAACATCCTTCTTCACTGTCTTACTTTTGGCCTTTTGTTATGCTGTTAGGGTGTCTTTGCGAAGACTTCCTGCTGATGACTATCCGTAAAGGCCAGACACTGACAGGCTAGACAGAACGGCAGGAGGAGAGGAAGGACCCACTGTGGTTTGTGTATAAAGAGGAAAATTGCCTGTTTGGTATATCAGGGTAATGTGGAATGATTGAAGAACTAAAAGAAAGTAAACTGAGCAAACTCAAGTTTATTCTTGCCAAAACCATAATTGATGTCTCAACACTTAACATTTGCAATACTTTGATTGGAAAGTGCAACTTCAAATAGCTATTGCAGGCTCAGAATAATTCAAAGCCATTATGAAAAGCATTCTTAGTATTTATCACCTGGTTGCTGCAAACTTGATGCATAGTTTCTCACATTATTTTTGGTTTGTATGCTGTTTTTGCCTTCTTCAATCCCACCAGAGATTTTCTGTCGGATTTTCTGTTGGGTTCAAGTCAGGAAACTGTGATGGCAACTCAAAAATATTTCAGGATTTTCTCTGAAACCAAGCCTTAGTGGCCTTTGATCATGGTCATTCCAAGACCATGATCAAAGATGATGCCCAAGCATCACAGAGCAACCACCATGCTTCACTTTAATAGGGTTTTTTTTTGCAACATATTATGATGTGCAGCAGTAACAACCCTAATAGGGAAGGTCAGCTGTCTGTTTTTAATCAAAGCCACAGGAAGTAATAACAACAGAACATTGTATTCTTATGATCCTAACTGCTGACAAAACTCACTTTACTCAAAGTTGTCCTCCAGAAACATAACCCAAGTCACCACTGGGTTGACTTATACTCAAATATAACCCAAAGAATGAAAACTACTCAATGAAATGCAGAACCAGCTAGAACTAACAACAAAAACATGTTGTACAAGAATATTCCCACAATCCCTTGGGAATGGCCAGGATGCTACAATATGGTATGCTTCACTATTCCTCCTTCAGACTTACAACTGATCCATAGGCCAAAAAGAAGTTCCAAATCCCAAAACTTCTGTAGCATATTTATATTGTTATTCAGTATGTGGGAGCTAAGTTTTTTTTTTTGGCTTTTAGGGCAGTAAAGTTGTGTGTATGGAGTTTGACCATAGAGACCTTCTGCTGAAAGGGGCTCTGAGGACTTTCTAAGTGATTCTGAAAGTCTTATGTCTAGATGTACCCAAGATCATAATCTACAGTTCAAAATGAAATTGTCAGAGAAAAAAAAACAGGTTATTTCCAAATGCTACTTCTCAGCTTCCCAGTTGGGTCAAACTAAAATGGACTGAGTAACAGCATGCTGAAGTCTCTAGAACAATACTATGCAGGCTGACAAAGTTTAACAGTAAGAAGAGAGATAAGTGTGTTTCTCTGCTGAAAACAATTTCTTGGATTTGTTTTGTAGTCATATAGGAAATAAGAAGTGGTCTGTCTGACTTGCTAAAAGGGAGAGTGATAGAGCACAGACTAAAATATGGTCTTCAGGCTAAAACACTGGCTATGCTGTTTGTGGAAACATTATGTAGTAGTTATACTGGAGTGGTCAGTTCAAACCTGAACGTTCATAAAAAGAAAGAAAGCCAGGCTACAATTGTTATGCTTGGTAGATGAGCACTGGTAGCACATAACCGGTATTCATTAACGTTACATAGTATGGATACATATCAGAGCACTGAGCTGTGAGCCATGCTAAATTTACCCAGCTACTTATTTATGGAACAAACTGAGTTTCCAAAGTATGCTTGACACGTTTTAAGCAGTAGCTCTAACTGTTGGTAAATACGTTTTGTCATTGTGCATATTCTGGTAAAAAAAAAAGTTGTCTTGAACAAAGAAGTGTTAAGGAGAAGATCTTATCTCTATTCATTTTACCAAATCAAACTGAAACAAATACGTCTTGGATCATCACAACATCAGGGAGCAAGGGCTCATGCTAATGCTAGCTTTTCCAGATAATCCCCATGATCAACACCTGCCTTGAGTGGTTTCTAAAACCTCAATTTTAATTTATTGATTTAGCTAACAGGCTGCTAAATTGCAAACAAGTGTTTACATGATTTAAAACAACTCGCTTGTCCAGTTTGAACACATAGTGAACCTGATTTTCTACTGCTAAAATATAGTTAGACAATATGTGAAGTCAAAGTTAGCCATATAAGGTTTTTATTTATTTATTTATTTTTTAAATCAAGAAAGATACTCATTTGATTTGGATATTAGAGGCTTCATCTGTTGCACTGTAACTTCTAGACCCAGTCAGAAACTCAAGTGAACACAATGCAAACAACTGGTTTAGGATCTTGTCTTATCACAATATGAACTTAAATTTCATAAGCCAAAACTTCTAACAGCTCCCACCTCTAACTCACCCCCACCCACCTCCCCATATGGTAGGAATTGAGAAAGTGGCAGATGTATGTGCTCATCTAAGTATGAGTGTGTGTCTGATTCAGAAACTGTGGCACAGTGTCACTGCACTCATCAATCTCCTCCATCTCCTTATAAGGATGATGTCATTGGCACGGAGCCTGGCTGGTGGCCCACTGGACTGAGGGCACCAGCTCTCATTATCTCCCGTCCAGATTTATAGGCCGCTGCATTCATATTTTACACTGAGGGACATGAAGGGGACGGAGAGGGAAGGCGAGAGAGGGAGGGAAAGAGATGAAGAGATGGAGTGAGTGGGAGCGACAGAGTATGCACTGATAAATCACCCCGCTGACTGTTCACTCTTTAAAGAAAACTCTTCTGGCTATCAGCACTCTCAGCAGCATCAGATATCCTAGTGTGCCTGTGTGTGTGTGAGTGTGTGTGATACTCCTCTTTAGAGACCATATGCTACCACTATAGACAAAAACACAGCACAGAAACTTCACAAAGTGGAGACATCTGAAGTACAGACTTCCCTTCTATTTTGGCTATCCAGTATACACACACAACTTCCAGAAGCTGACACGTGTGCAGCTGAGTATGAGTCATGCGATGTGGTAAACAGAGAGAGGGAGGGTTGTGTGTGTGAGTGGATGCAAGCGTGTATGTGTGCCTGTTTCCAGCAGATCAAAACAAACTTCAAACAGCCAAAGTCTGCATTTGTTGGAACGCAGATGTAAAGGGAAATCTGGGATGGATGATCCACCCACTTCACCTTCTGCTTCTCACACCCATGTAACTGTTATATCAAGACACAAGTGATTGTGTGACGGTTAAGATGGAAGATTGGCAAACGACTCTTTTGCATGGCAGATTTCAGCAGCAACACACCTGCTGTCTTTGGCTCATTCTGCTACACCTGGGACTGGTACAGGATACACATGTGCATGTCTTTGTGTGTGTGTCTGTGTGTGAGTACTGTCCAGGGTATTACATTATGTTCCATCTCCTGGAATGGACCTAATGGTCTGTGAGGAGAAGGCAGACGCAGCAGGCCCACAGGCAGAGTACGATATGTCTAACACCTGGTCAGCCATGTCACCTGGCGGCCATACTGGATCTGTGCCGAGTCCTTCTGTCTTTTTGTTATGCAGATAATGTTTCCTTGAGATAACTATCTATGCGTTGATTTCTTTTTTATACAAAAAAAAAAAAGCATTTTGGGTGAAATATGAAACACTGTCATTTAAGTGGGGCCTTAATGTATTGGCAGCCTGACGCTGGTTAGCCCTTAAAAATCCTAAATTAGCTGCATTATTGTTTAAACCACAGAGTTCAACATGTGTGAAAAAGTAGCAGCTTATAGTCTGGAAATTCTGGTAATATTTCATACTTAACATATGAGAAGCTAGTTTTAATCAATCCTCGAAAGAGTAAATGCATTCATTAGTCTAGCAAGATGGAAAGTTAATGGCTCTATCCTACTTTAACCCAGTCCAAATTTCAGAAGTTGTACACAAAAAAAATAGCCATTGATAAGTACCACAGAAAGAAATAATAAATACGGAATATGTGCAACATTTGTATCAATTAATGACTTATAGCTGCTTTGGAAGAGGAAATGGAGAGGACCAACTGGAATCAGGAAGCCTCACTCCCACATACATAAATCATACTCAGAGGTCCAGATAGAAATGTTTGCTTTCACTGTACTGACCATACCAGGGTATTTCCATGTGTTGACACTTGGTGAATGAATAGTAAACACTATCACACTATTCGCTGGGCTCTCCCCTCAGCTTCACTGACCTGCTATCATCACTCTGTGTGAAACCACCTCTCTGCTTCTCTATGGAAGACGCAGGGAGGATTTCACAGCAGATCCATGGAGTGACAATGTGAGTACGGTTTCTCTGCGGGATATTCCCTTTAGGTAGAGCAAGGATAAATGCTTATAGTACAAAAGGCAAAAAGCTACAGGAAACTAACATGGGCTTTCGTCTTGAGTCTACTTCAACTTTGACTTTAAGAAGCAGCCAGTGCAGCCTGTCGCAGTATTTTTCTTTCTTCCTTTAAATACCGCTCTTCTCACACTTGGATGACTTTGAAAGCTTCTTAATGCTAAAGGCCATACAATGGTAATTCATAAAAGAGGAATTCTTCAGAGATGCTCCCTGTCCCACTGTAGCCTAGCAACTACAATACAGCTTCTTCTTTGCTTTCTTTTTTTTTCTGCGTTGCAGTGTTTCAGGGAAACACATCACTGCAGACGTGAAATTAGACGCGGGGAGGAAAAAAAAAAAAAAAATAGAGCATGCCTGAGAAACAAGGACTGACACGTGAGAGGAAAGAGGACAGAAACAAAAAAAGAGATGTCAGAGAAAGTGACAAAAGGAGTAAGAGGCTGCAAGAGAAAAGGATTGAAAGGAATGAAAACTGATAAGGAGAAACAGAAGGCAAGTTGAAAAAAGAAACAAAACAGTCCTTGGAGACTGTCTCTCTCACAGGCCTTTAGTATGCTCACACCAAAAACAGCCAAAGGGCTTATGTGGAGACAGTTCCACACATACACACATACACCAACAAACACCGTAACCCAACCATATTTGCAGACATCCCGTTGCCATGACGATGGGTGAGAAGGAGGAGGAGGGGGCGGACAAGGTGTTTGCGGAGTCTCCTTCCCTGAGTGTTTTCCCTCACCCTCTCTTACTTGGAACAGACGCATAAGCACAAAGCTACTCTGCCGTTTCCTCCATCACTGTTTTAATGTGGCCCACTTCCACAACAGAGAGACAAACACCACAACAACACTTGCCATTCAAAAGCCCCTGTTTTGGGGAAGCATTGACCCCAGGCATAAACACAAAAAAATCATTTATTTTCATCTGTGATAAATGTTTTTTGATGTCTTAGAAAGACCTCATAGCCTCTCTATTCTCATACATGATGGCTCCATTGAGATGACGCGAAGACTGCCATGATTAAATCCAACACTAATTCATGCCACAGTTATTTGGTAAATCCCCTTGCTTTGAGCCAAATGTGGTCACTGAGTGATAAATGTGGGAATGATACACTGGCGTAGAGACTGCTCTGCAGAAATCCCCTCTGCCCCCTTAGACACTCTCTCAGCATTGATCAGTAAGCCCTGTGGATTGATGGTTAGTGGTGCGCAACCAGGCATGGATTCCCCTTGCTCCCCACCCACATGACAACATCAGCACTAACTCTCTGAATGGTATATAAACCCATTTAACAGCATATACTTGTCCACCTACATACTGATGTATGCACTTCCATGTGCAACCATGTACAATAACACATGTAAGCTGACAGGCACTGGATTATTGTTTCAGCTCTGCCCCTTAATAAACTGAGAACAATCTGAAGTGACTCCTGGAGTATATTAGCCCTGACCTTGTATTCACAGTGCCTGGGTTTGAAAGCTACAACCAGTAGGGATAGTACAGGAGTCCATCAGAGCGCTCTTTAAGCAGCCATGACTAAGTGGAAGCTGGCTCTGGATTGGGCCAACTCAGGTTTTTGGAGCTCTGCAGGTTTTACTCCGCAGAGGCTGAAAACAGGAAACAGCTTTGATTATTAAAGCCTTGAAATGAAACAAAAGTGTGTTACAAACCAATCCTTTTCAAATGACAAAAAAAAAGTAATCATGAAGAAAAGGGGATGAATTTTAGAGATGGGGCTCAAATGCTTGAGTTTAAGCAGGAACCAACATTTAGTTGTGCAAAAGCTCCATGAGGAATGTTTCCTGCAAGTGTTGGAACTTATCACTCTGTGGCACTTATTCTCTGGTCTGCTGCAAAGGCTCTGAATTAATTCAGGTTACTTTTATTTTCAAGTTTGATGATTATTTTTACAGGTAAAAAGGGTTATTTCTGTCCAAATTAGATTTTTGAAATGTAACATAGTGATGCATCAGTCACTACAATACAGTAATTTATTTTGTAAGTGTGGATGATTCATATCTAAATCATCTGGTTCCTTTTTCACCACTTAAAAGCTTATCTGCTTTGTGTTTCATTTGCCAAAAAAACTGTCTTTTTGCATTTTTAAACCTCTGAGTTTTTAAAAGCAAATTATTTTATTTTCTAATGAAAAGTTATCTAACAGTGTACAGCTATCTGTTACATGAATGTTTTGCAAAGACATACATATTACTGAGCTCTACCTATCAATATTTGATAGGATACAACATGATAAATCAGTCATAACTGACACTAGCTTACAACCAGGGTGATGAAAAAATGTTGACTTTTTTATACTGATTACACATCTTATTTTCACTGAAACAGCTACTGTTAAAGTTAAATTTCCACATACAGACCTTTCTTATTTTCTGTTTCAATTTAGATTGATGGATGTCTTGTGTGCTATCCAACAAATGCAAACATGCATCTTTGGTTTATCCATAGGGTGATGATAAGAAACATATTTATATTGAATTGTCACAATTTATCTCCCTAAATAGTATAAAAAAATTGTACTGGAACACAAACAATGTGCTGGCTTCATTCACTTATCCACCAACATAACCAGTTGTAGCTTTTGAAAGTGGACACTGCAGTCACGACCACCTGAAGCAATGTTCACATTATTCTGCTTTATTTTAAATGTCACATCCATGTTTTCACTTTCAAGTCAATAGGAACCGTCTGCGGGGTGATTTCAGGGAACCAGCTTTTAAAGAAAAAGAGAGAAGTTTTATAACAGAGGGGTTAATGGAAGCAAAAACAAGCCAATTGATTAAAAAAAAAGAAAAAAGAAAAAGAAAAATAAGAACAGAAGAGTGCTTGTGGGTTAAACTAACAACTAACTGTTTAACCATTTACCTGACCTAACAGCTAGGTAGTAGCTCCAGTTGTTGTTTTGCAAACCCTTAAAACATTGCCACTGAAGAGGATGACTTGACAATATAGTGTGCAACTTAAGTTTGAAACATGTACTAGTAGCAAGTTACAAGAATATTGTGTCTGTTTTTTTTACAAGACAGGAAAGGGCAAAATTTTTTTTCCTCAGTGTCTCTTCTCATCTATTTGCATCTCATAGAGAAATGATTCCTCACATTTTATTGTCAGTTTCCACTTTTGTCCCTTAGAGGTTCAATCTTGTACAGATAGTTTTGTGATGATGCATCAAACCACATGAGGCTTTTGGCTACCTTTTTTCTTGAAGCAGAAGAAGATGACATGAGTCACCTTCATGCAGCACAAAGTCAATTGATATCCATGAAGAGTGGGTGGGATTTAATTGTGCTCCTCTCTAAGGCGGGATTTAATGACATAATCAATTTTGATAATGAATTTATCATTAAGCTTAATGTTCAAGTTTATTTGAAGAGCACCTTGAACATCTTTACTATGTAATTGGAGAATCTGATGACATCAGGGGAGATCATGCACATCCATTAAACATGAACAATAAGTATTTGTTTAAATGAATCAAGACAAATGTGGTGCCTAATAACCTTACTATGGCCACAGGTACATGAGAACAGCCCGACTCACCCAAATGGACAAACGGCCATTTTCAGAGATTTTCTGGACAAGAGAAGCTAATGATGTCTGCCATCGATAGTTTCACTTTAAGTTATATTAAAAAGAGTGAGGCTAGTTTCCTGGAAATGACTACATCCAAGTAGTGCTGTGAATGATGTGAAGATTAAAACTGAGCACATGAAAGGAGAGAAACAGATGAAAGTGTCAGAAGCATTTTCCTCTTTGGGCCTGGAGAAAAGTGAGGATCAGACAGACAAAAGAGCACCAGTAGACTTACACATTAGACTCTGGTACATGATTTAGTGCCCTCGATAACGGCTGGGGAATCTACTAAAAAAAAAAAAAAAATTGCATCAGTGTTTTTGAATGTGAGATTTTGGGCTCATTTTGCGCAGTAACGACATCAATTTCACTGGGAGAATGAAAAAAAAATGTTGAGTCTCATCTGCATTCGTCAGAAGCTCCTTTAAGGACAGCAGTTAAAGAATGATGGTCTAGGGAGAACAAACAGCTGGAAGTTATGGGAGCAGTCTGTCTGAGTCTGGACAAGCCCTTTAACGTCCAAGGAGAAGAGTTGAGTCACGACTTGGGTGATTAAGGCAAAAAATCTGAAGAGAAATTTAAGTCTTTCATCTTATCTATAACGCAGCACTGACAGAGTATCTTACTAGGGTTCGGTATTGGGAGAAATGTCTTCACAGAGTAAGAAAAACAAAAAGAGCTTCTGGATAGCATACAGTATATTTTGCATTCTCAAGGGCAGAAGAACAAACCCTCGCAGTAATGCCCCAACTCTGAGTGGCGGTATTGCTTAACCACGGTGTAAAATTCATCAGAAAAGTGTGTCGATAACATAGCGGTCCTCAACTGCCAGTTATAAATGGAAAGTGACAGTAATATTTCTCCTCTCCAGAAAGGTTTTGGCAGCAAAGTGAGCTTATACCCTAGCTCAGAAAACAGCCTTCTCCTCCAACTTATTCCAAAGATGCAACTTTAAAGTCAATACTAATGTGAGTAGAAAGCTAATCCTCGCTGCTCTGGTAGCATCACAAAAGCAGATGCTCACATTGCTCACAAATCAGATATGAGATCACCTTTTATTTATCTCTGCTGTTTTCCACTTATGCTTATACAACAGTTTCCTCACTTATTACCTAGCTGTATTGAGTATTTGATTTTTACTGGTTAAAACTCAACAACAACAGTGATTCATTGGATAATGACAGCGATGATAGGGATAATTAGCTCACATCATATCAATTCATGGAAAAGAGTTATGCCACATTTCATCACTGCCTGTTGAAAATGGGGTAATGAGGGTTGAAAATATTGATACTTACTAGATGCAAACCACCTCTGACAAAATTTTGTCCTGTAATCTAGGCAACAACAATGAAGTAATCTTAATCCTCAATAACGGTAATAAAATCAACAAAGTTAAAAGAGGCAATATTTGCCTCTTTTATGTTTGATTATGTGTTATCTGCACCAAGGCTGCATCCACATGTATGGAAATTTAGCAGTTTTTTGTCCTTCTTTCTAAAATCATCCTGTCCACAGGATTATTTTTATCTTTCTCTGACCACATGGCAAAAATGTATGAAAACTTGGTAACACTTTATTTGACGCCTATGTTTATACCGCATTATAAATACATTTATAATGTTTTGTAATGATATTATAGCACTGTAACTACAGTTATAAACATTCATAAATTACCATAATGCTTTACAACAATAATCATAACACGCTATAAAGCATTTACCCATCAGTAAAAGGTATTATAATATGTTATAACTGTTAGCTACCCACTGACAATGCCCACATTGATAATGCATTATACAGATATTTATCATATTCTTATAATCATGAAAAATAATCATTATAAACACTCAAATTACCATAAATCTTCACAACAATGAGCACAACACATTATTTAGCATTTTGTAATGTCTTATTAGATGATTGTTGGTCATGATTGTTGGTCCTTTGTTAACCGTTTTTCTTGCAAGGATCAAAGGGTATTGTAATTATCATAGTTGCCATATATTAAAACTCTATTATATCTTATAAGAACTCGCATTATGTATTATAATCACTGGTATAATACGATAATGTGATTATAAATGACTCTCAATGGGCATTGGGTTCTTCAAGAAAAGTGATGAAATGTTTATAATTCATTAGTGTAAATAATAATTGTTATACATATTTATAAGAATATGATAAATGTGTAATGTATTATCTATGAGGGCACTGTCAGTGAGTTAGTACCAGTTATACCATATTATAATACCTGACCTTATAAGCTGTAGTTATACTGTGCAATAATGTTATCATAAGATATTATAAATGTATTTACAATACGATATAAACATTGGTGTCAAGTCAAGTGTTACCAAAAACTTTATATGCACATACACATTTAGTCTCTTATTTTTGTCTTCTCTTATTATAATTTCTTCCAATATGCAATTTCTTGTATGTTCCTGTAACTCCGTGGATTTGCACATTGTGGAACAAATAATGTGTTCTTTTATCTCATCTCATTTTTTTTTATTTCCTCTTCTTTTACTTCATAAGTGTGCCAAGCCCATATGTGTAATCAGTCCATGATGCCAACCTCCATTAGAGAACAATGTTCCCATTCTTATTTTGCATCTGGCTGCACGTCACACTTGGCTCAGTGATGTCTGACTGATTTGATTAATAAAGTTTATTATTCCTGTAGTTAAATATCTAAGCACCTGAATTGTAGTACACACCTTGTTTTGGACAGCTGGCTGGGAGTAATAAAGAATAACTTTCCCTTCAATGCAGTTTGATGTCATGACAGTGTGAGCTGGGTGTAAAACCTGAGCATACAGTTCTAATGTGTGAATAAAAGGATGAAACCACAGAGCTGGTCTCAGTTATTGCATATGCTTGTGTGGCTGCAGCAGAGAGACATGAAGTTTAAATCATAATGATAGAACTGTCTGGGATAACGCCATCCAATCAAAGAACACTCAGGGGACAAACATAGTTCACTTAGACTTCATTTACATTTTCCCACACTGCCGATGATTTACGTGCTTTAGATAAAAAGCTATCATCCTCAGGCAGTTTGTTTGACCCAGGGTGATTTAATTAATGACAAGCACATCAGCTCCCATATGTGAAACATGCCTGGGAGTTTTCTTGTCGATGGGCATCTGCCGCCCCTGCGACAAAATATGATTCCAATCAATGCTGTAATGGCTTAGAAGCCCCGAACCCTCATCAGCCTGGCAAGAGCCTCAGCAGCTATGGCAGGAATGATAAAACACTGTGTGTATTTTGGTGCGTGTGTCATCCTGGGGAATTATTTCACTTTTATGGGTCCAAACAAATCCAGGAATCAGATCAAGGATGTTTCTATTACAGCATCTAAGCACTGTTTACCAATATGCTTGAAAAGATGGCTTTCACGTGAATAATAAAACATCTTTTTGTAACTGTAGTTAAAACACGTACGATTTCATGGAGCCAGACGATGCAACATGTTTGTACTTTGCTCTGCTTTTAGATTGCCACCTAAATCATCGCCCCACAAACTGCAGGACTGACACAGGTGTAAAAATTTAATAAAGTGGTTCCATGTTAATGCCTTTCTTTAAAACTTGATAGTGTCTAAAGCCTCAGGATCTAATCAACTATGTGAAGGTTAATCTGTCTGCTGGGTTTAGAAACCTTGCACATGCCAAAATTATTCTTGCACAACCCAAAATAGTTCAAGCTGATCTCTTATCTATTTATTGAAAATAACATGCCCAGTGAAAACAATGACACGCTTGAAATCTTTTTGCTACTATCTTTGTATGTAGCATCAGACAATATCATAAAAAATTATTCACTATAGGCTCCTAAACAAAGCCAGAGTATTACAGACAAGATGCAGCAGGCTCTAAAAGTTCCGGTTGCCAGCCTGAATGATATCATAAATGCAAGCTTTCTAAAAGCCCCATGGACACATTGAGAGCTCGCTTCATATGCCTGCTAATGAAAAAAAGACCAATGCCCATCTGTACAGTGCATCTGTTCCCTGAAATCTCTCAAGCTGACACAGCGAGGCCTATTGTCATTCACAGAGATGAGTTTTTTTTTTTCTTGCATTTGGCAGGCAAACGGAGAGCTGTCTTCATCTCACAACTCCTGAAGACAGTGTCGGGATTTGTCTCATTTGTCTCTAGTGAATATAGAGCAGGTTTACTGAGTTCATGCCATGCAAAATTACTTCCACGAGCAGCTACCTGTTGGTATACAAAAGCCAAAGATGAGCTCATACAGAGCTGGTAAATCATGAGACAGGATGGTGAGATGGTTTGACAGCCAAACAAGTTTTGAGAATGTATATAAAAATATTCTGTCAATGAACTAAGCCATATATCCACCACTAGCACTGAGGTAGGACTACTTTTTGGATTAGATGCTGCTTTTCAGGGGATTCAACAAATCACTCTGCCAGCAAGTTGTCCATTTTCAGAAGAGAACCAAAGACCAAAGCATTAGTCTTTAATTGTAGTTAAAGTATTACAATTCTTTAATTTCATTCAGCAGATGCTTTTGTCCAAGGTGACGTACAATATTAGCATGAGTATTAGTAGTGGTATCAGTACTAGTAAGACTATCTCCTAAGATTTTAAATGCTACCAACGCACAAAATTGTCTCGCTTTCAATTCTACAAATATTTGAGCAAAAAGCAAGTCATTACCCTGAATCCCTACCCATTTTTTTGGGGATTTGCAAGAATTTTTTTCTCAACAGCCTATTCATCTTTAAAATAGCAGCCTCTGTCCTACCTCAGCATCTAGGCGGTATTGTTACTTACTGCTTGGTCAATCTTTTAATTGCCAGAGTATTTAATAACTTAATATATTCTAAGTATCCCCAGTACCCTATTGGTAAGTGTGAGCCAATTCACCTTCACTGTCACCCTACGTAAAGATGTAAAGCCAACAGACCATCTCCTTGGGCGTTTCAGAGCTGTTAATCAATCATATTTTATCAAACAACAAATTACACTAAACTCAAAAAATACTGCTTGGAAATAAATGAGTATGACATCAAATGACTTTTGCAGTTTGACCCCTCAACTATCTGCTAGGAGGCTTGGTTTATGACCTATACTGCAGCCAGTCAGCAGGAGGAGCTCTGAATCTTTCGGGTTCACAGTCAGTGATCAGTAATTGCATCCATTGGGTACAAAGTCTATAGTGCAACTTCTCAAACAGGGACTGTAGTGAGATTGGTCAAAACACAAGATTGCAAGGCATTTATCATGTGTCTGTTGTTTTTATTTTAACCTACATTTCCCATGAGCAACATCACCCACTGGTGTAAAGAGCCTATAAGTTACAATGACAAAACTTTGAAATGATGAACCATAGTTTATTAACTTGCAAAGAGTGATGGGATGTACAAAACAGCCATGGTGACGCATGCGCTTGAATCCTCCGACAAATGTTGGAATCACACAGATACGCAAAAAGGAAAGTGAAGTCATTTACGTGCTGGCATAAACATTAAACCAAGTTCAGAGCTATTTTTTCTCTTCTACCTTGCAAAGCCTGTGTTGTAGAGTAGAGTACTTCAACAGAAAACACATTTCTTTTCCTAATCTCGCTGTTTCACTTACATAGAAAATATCTAAAGAAAAACAAACTAATTACTGACATACTTCTCACTGCTTATTTGCATAAGTAGAGTTTTTAACACCACAGTTTACTGGTCTGTGTCTGATATCCACCCAGCTTTGATGATAGGAAGTTCAACCTGAACATGGACACTAATAATCAGTACGAAGAAATAACCAATCTTGGCAGTGAAACGCTACTTTTACTTTGAGCTGTGCCACAAAGAGACATTGGTATACACTGCAAAAACTGAAATCTAAGCAAGTTATTATGTCTTATTTTTGGTAAAATTTGTCTTACTATTCTTAATTTGAGCCACATTTACTAGAAAAGGTCATAAAAATGTCTCATTTCAAGTTTTTTTAAAGACAAAAATGAGGTGAAAATTGCTCGTAACAAGTAAAATAAATCTTCCAATGGGATAAGATAAAAGATTCTTGTTTGAAGACATCTTTCTAATTTCAAGAAACTTCCTGGGTGAATTCGTCTTTTCCCATTGGCAGATTTTTTTTACACCTCATTTTTGTCTTAAAAAAACTTGAAATAAGTCATTTTTATGACCTGGTCTGGTGAATGTGGCTCAAATGAAGAACAATAAACATTTTTTACTACAAATAAGACATAATGACTTGCTTAGATTCCCGTTTTTGCAGTGTAAGCGTGAACCTGTTTTCATATCAGGTAGATACTCCTTACAGGCCTTTAATTTAGATCTTGATCTTCTCAGTGGAAATGCTGTTTGTACAATAAAAGTTCCCTTTTCCCTGAGAGAAGTTCATGAAGTAGAAATACAGCACTAGCTTGATTTTATTAAACCTAATGGCAGATTTTGTGCCTCTCATGCTTTCCCTCCACAGGGTCTTAAGAAGTAAAAAATGTTCATATCATACTGCAGACAAAATATTTTTTCATAGAGACGCTTGGAGTAGTCTTTGAGTATTCTGGAAACATCATTAGAACAGCAGTAAGTGTTATTAAAAGGACCCTGTGGGTTTTCCAAACAACTCGGGTATTTATTCTTTAGAAAAATGAATGCTTCGCTCTGTGACTTGAATTTAAAATCGATCTTTGAAAGGCACCACAGTTGCCTGATTTGTGTGTTTCTCTTTCACACCAAATTAGTTCAGGATCTAAAAAAGTACCTTTATACTTCATAAGTCCAAATGAAAGAGCACCAATCAGCCACAATGCTGACTCTCTGACCTCGAGGCATTCCAATATTTTTCTAAATGGATCAGCCAATAGTACGTAAGGTAGCAGGTTAAGCCCTTATTAAATTCCACCGGAACAATGATTAATGATCTGAGCGTGCTGATCCATAGTCCTGTCTGGAGGTGTTAATGTTTGACATGTGCTTCTCAGTGGGTGTCACAGCGGCATCACCTGGCCTAATGACCCTGCCTCTTACAAGTCAGCAGGTCCCTGGCTCGAACCTCTACAGATCAACTGTTTGGTGGATGAGATACTTGTCTGTTGCTGGAAACACACATTGCCCCATCACACACTTGCACACACACAAACAGACCTGGAGATGAAGGTGTAAAATTGCCGCCACATCATCACAAAGGTGTCAGATTTTTACTGAGCTCACATGGAGAGGGTGTTAATGCGAGAACTGGGTGTGTATTTAAAGGCTTATTACAACTCTTGTTGAATCAGCTGTTTGTTTTCAATCTTCTGTCTCAAGAGCATCTTAATGTTGTTTAATTAAAGTTTGTCATGTCTGTGTGATTGTAGTTATTCCTTGTCTACAGTGTGACGCACTGTTTGGGCGCATACCCATGTCACATTCATTTGATTAAAATTTTGGCAGGGTGTCATGCACATGTCACATTGATGATTTATCTGCGGTTATTTATAGAAGCTGGGGGGCTGTAATTGCATTCTTGTGATGGCCGATTGCGTAACGGGATGTGTAATGTAAGTTGATGGCTGCAAGTGAGTCATATTCTGTGGAACTACATTTGAGGCAGGGCATTCAGTCATTTTAAAGACTGGACAGTCAAAGACACTAATTTTTTTATTATTTGATACCAAATTTTGAGTTCTGTAGTGCACCGCGGGTCAGTCTGGAACAATAGAAGTCCTACTGACACTTCTGATTTACATGAGAACACACTTCAACAAAGCATCTCTAAGTAATCCTGGAAATAAAAACTCCCCTTTTAGTTTAAACCTACTTGTCTGCTTCCACTAACATTTTTCCCAGACAACCCGCTGCACCTGCTGTACTCTCTCCCACTGTCTCTACCTGAATTCTTTTTGGCATCGCAGACCCCCCGCCCACATCTCTGTTACAACCATCACACACGCCACTAAAACAGTTTGGGATTCTGAATAAAAAGCCTGTTCAGTTTTGCTTTAGGAAAAGAAAACCCTCAGCTTTGATAAAAAAAAGCATTATCAAAGAGCAGCTTGGTATGCCTGAGTGTGTGAGTGAGTTCCTGTGTTTGTGACAAAGTTTGACAAGAAAGCAAATACAATCTATATTTGAATTCATGAACGTACAATTAACTTATCAAGGAGCACATGAAGGTTAACTTAACTGACAATATTTCAGACGTTAAATGGCAAAAAGATGTGTCGCCATGCTCAGTGTTTGAATTATAACATAACTGCCTGTGCAACAAACATATAACAGGGATCATTGGATTTACAGGCAAATCAACTTCACCTTTGCCAGCAAGATGTCTGAATACTGCAATCCATGACTGTTTTAGGCAGAGTCTGCAAGAATTTTCTTTAAGTTTTGTTTCGCTGTATACATACAACATCAAAACTGGGCTCCTCCTACGTGGCTCAGTGCCAGTGGCAGCACATGCCAACTGCCTCTGATTGTAGCTAGTCGCATGGATAACAGTCATAGCTTCGTGAACACACCATAGACTGTAAAAAGAGCCTCGCAAGCACCTGCAGCATCACATCGGAGACACTCAAGAGCTGTACACCTGACTTCCTGCAGGTAAACGAGGTATCCTGTATATATTGTATCACTATTTCTCCGTGTTACAGTTGCTATGGTTGTCACTTGAGAAAGCTTCCCCCACTTGCTATCAACACACAAAGTCATATGCGCACTGGACACGCTGTGATTGGCTGGTCACCATGACTACTCTCCGAGTCAACCAAAACATCACAACAGTCAGAGAGGGGGGATGAAGAGGGGGTAGGGGCAGAAACAGACAGAAGCTGCTCACAGTCCCTTTGATGCTGGATATAGATCAGAGCAAAACTGGGATTAACTCTGATCTGCACACTTGGAGTATGATTCCTATCAACTGCAGTCCACTTCTCAGTGTCCTTGGGCAAGACACTAAACCCCAAATGTCTCCTAAAGGCATGGCCACTGGTGTGTGAATGTGTTGGATTGTGATTAGAGTTGTGCTAAAGAGCAGTTCGACTCTCAGCGTAGGGGATTCATCAATGTATGAATGTGTGGGACAGGCCAAATGCAGACATGTGAGGTAGACAGAGTGGTTTTATTTTTCCAGAACTTATTTTCATCAAGATTGTATGACATCATCCCTGCCATTTAGCTTAGCCGACTTACAAAATTCTTATTTACCCTCTGATTTTTGAAAGTGGCTTAAGTTTGAGGGCTGATTATTAATATTAGATCAGTGCACTCACTGATGTACTCTTGGACATCTGAAACAAAGTCTGATCAAGTGTTTGGGCATTTTCTTGTGACCAACAACATAATTGATGTATTCTCTACACTTACAACTACAGGGAGCCTACCCGTCAGTCAGTTATGTTAGATAAGTTATGATCTTAATCACAAATCATCCTCTGAACAGTATGTGCTGATAGAGGAATGACTCTTTAAGATCAAAGTCATTTTTTGTACCAGTTTGTAAACATGCTTTTTTTTTCCTGCTGTAAAAATGGTCAATTTTTGGTTTGGTGTTTATGTGGTTTACTGTACAAGCTCCCATTTAAGCACTTCTGCATTGCCTCATATATTTTGAACCAGAGGTTGTCCCTTGCTCTAGACCCAATTTAGGGGTGAATTTGTCACCCTCAGTGATCGAGCAGCATGGCCTGATTTGGGGTTTTGCTGTAATGGATGATTTGTCCAAATGATCCTCCAGCACAAACATCCTTACAGCCCAAAGATGACAGTGAATGCAACATAACAGAGCTCCAAGCCAAGTGGATACTGAAAGAGAGGACCAGCTTGTGAAATTAATCACCCATATTTGTTTCCCTATTTTTGCATTTTACTGCAAAACAGAGTACATGTCAGGACAGCCACCTAACATTAACTGTCTGCTGTGTTTTTCTGTCTCCTACAGTCACATTTGTTCACAAGAGTTTTTGTGAAATCTTGTGTCTGTAAAACAATTACTGCCAAACTTGCAACCTGAAATGTTACATGTGTGCTCTGGCTGTTTTATGAATTTGCTTAGTGTGTGTGTTCAGAGGATCGGGTGAGAAAAATCAGCTAGAACTGTCCTCATCTGTGAGATTTCTCATTGTTTCAGAATCAGTTATAATCTGATAGTCATCTTAAGTAGTTGCTCAACGCCTCTTTTTGAAGCAATCATCTTGGAGTACTCGATAAAAATGCCTTGCTAACAAATTTCATTGCACAAAACTCAAAGTCCCTCATACACGGTGATGCTTGTCCTTTAGTGTTGCATTATTCAAAAGTGATAACAGGACTTAATTTATTTTTTTAAGGACCAGGATAATTTTTGAATGCAGAACATATGGTTATGCTATACAAAGAAAGTGCATAAGTAACAAGATTTTTAATTCCAAAATTAACTTTCTCATCTGAATGACTTGAAAATGTGGCTAAGTTCATAAATAATTCCAAGCATAAGCAAACAAGTCAATACATAGTGGCTTTGAACGTCACCACAGCAGGGCAGATCATGTCTTGCTTGATAAAACACTCTATTTTTGGAACAGGTCAGTGCATCACATTGAGCCTCGACTAAGTGATGTGACCGCAGCTCCCGTTGTTCTCATTAGCATCCATAAGCTAGTCACAAACCAGCGCTTCAGACAGCCGTCAGATGGTCTCTAATGCACCAACTGACTTTTTAATATCAGAGTTTCTGAAGGCACTAGGAGACAGAGACTCCAGAAAGACTTGTGAGAGAATATTTTAATTCTGCTGGAGGCAGATGGATGGTTTGTTTGTGTTTTTTTTTGGTGCTGTCAAAACTGAACCCTTGCAGTGCATGGTGCAGGAATAAGAAAGAGAGAGAGACATTTAGATGGGATTCACAGCAGTGAATTTGAACTGACTTCTTTAAGGATGTCCTGAGCGACATTAAACTTTTCTTGTGCTCACAGTGCAGAAAAGCTTACTGAGTAAACAAGCAGGAGGAGAGCCTCTGAAGAGAGAACCTGTGCATATACCTTTGTGGGTGGATATGAGAGAGGAAGACGGTTTGCACAAAGTAAATTGGGAGCAGAAAAGAGTTTACAGAGACAAGAAATAGAAAAGGTCCTCCTGTTGGGCAATTTATAGAAGAAAATTCAGGGCTTTTTTGACAGTAGTTTTGGGCACTGGCAGAGCTCAGTCTTGGTTTAAAAACAAACAACTCAAATGCTTATTTTTCAGTTATCATGGAGAAACAAAGTTGTGACTGTGGGTTTGCTGGGGTCTTAAGGTTCTATTCTAAAAATTGTAGAGCTACAAACTATTTATTTTTCTTACTGCTCCAGCATTTCAAACCATGAACAATGCTAAAAGCATCATTACAACTGTGAGGTCAAAAACAAAATGGATTAAAATATTAGAGAACTGCATTAGTTGCATTTTCTGGATAAAGGTACCATTTTAGGCATACTATTACTACCATCATTAACTCCCTCATTATCCCTTGTTGTAAAATGTAACTCATGAATAAATCAAATAAGAGAAGGAAAAGAGAAATAAGGTAACTTCTTCACAACATTCTCTCTGGATCTGAAACTATAACAAACAACCAGATAAATAACTACAACTGTTCTTTATTTTATAAGGTCATGTCTTGCAGTCAGTTACCTGAGTGTCTCTGATATTTACAAACGCAAGATATTTTTATGAAACTAAATCTCTTGAAGTTATCATTTGTGTTTGTCTTAAATACCTTCAGCAAAATAATAATTCTGGCTGCAGGCCAGACCTTTTAAATTCACACGCTGACGTTTTATCAGAGTGACCAAAGAATTAAACAGAAGAGTCAATGAATGAAATAGAATTATTGTTTGGGGAAAACTGTACACCCCACAGCCCAGAAAGAGTGTGAGAAAAAAAAAAAAAAACAGGGAGCACAGATAGTTATAAATAAAAACTGGTCATTGCTCTTGAGGCTGGATGTGAAAAGATGTCAGAGTGACAGCTCTATAATAGAGTTGTTTCAGAGTACTTCAGTAAAGATTGTGAGACACCAGACAGTTTTAAACCAGATTTAGTGCTGGATTTGCCTCCCCCAGCAATCACAAGGCATGACCTGCTCTGGGGCTTGTTATGAGCAGTTATTTGACCAGAGAATCCTCAAGAGTATGGACTCTATATGACTGTTTTACTGCTCACTGCCATGTTGGAGCCTCCCAAATCTGGGATGGTAATTGTTTGACATATTTAAAATTTCGATTCTCATTCAGGATACCTCTGACAGAATAACTGCAATGCACCTGTTTGGCCTGATGGTTTGGTTGTGTGCTACATGAGGCTGACCCTTGAGTAAGTAGCCCAGGTTTGAATCCAACCTTTGGACCCCTTGCTATTACTTCCAAAATAATAAAGTTCATAATTTAAAAAAAAGAAAGAAAATATCTGTAAAGAGGAAAAAGCAGACTAATGTCATCAACCAGATGTTACAATTCACAAGCAGTAAGCATAAACAAAAACTGTTCCCAGAACCAAGTGGAAAACTGAAAGAAGAAAAGCAGCTTGTGGTATTATTTATCCACAGTCTTTCCTCCTTTTTGTTGCTGCATGATAGAACATATAGGATTGCCAGGTGAGAATTGATTGCCCTCAATATTTTATCATCCTCTGAAATTCTGAAGTTATACTTATTTATTTATGCAAGCTTCAGTGAGATCTCATCTCTCGTGTGTAGTGTAGCAGTTAAACATTGGTCTGCCACGTCTGTATGTGTTGCCCTCTATGATTTTACAATGTGTTGAGATCTGGAAGTTGGCTCATTCTTAATCCATGCACGATAATTTCATGACCAGGCAATATCATTGGTAGGCACATTTCAGCACTTTCTGAATTTTGGCGAGGCCATCACTACTGCCCCTCTCCAATTCTATGAAGTTAAATATGAATTTCTTACTTCATATGCAAATAAATAATTCATACATAATCCTTTTGTAGTACTTACCATGTGACTTCTTAGCATTTAATGGGTCTTTTAACAATGTTAAACTATCTGGGAACAAACATTGCCTTTCCTTTCCACGCAGTTTGTCTCCTGTTTCTTTCAAAACTGCTGTTCTCCCTGCAGGCTATACAGAGCACATCCTGTCCAGAGAACTGCTGTCTCTGTTTTTATACCCAATTCAATTACAGAGAACTCTATTGTTTGAAATCAGTCAATAAAGGAAATAAACTTTAGGACCAGCAATGATGACTTCATGTTGTCCACAAGATGTATCTCACCTTTAACCCCTCTATCTCCGTGCTATATCGCCTTGAGGGAGCGCAGTAAACCACACCAGAGGTCATGTCTATCTGTCACAGATATTAGGAGCTTCATTCACTTCGCTACAGAAGCCTATGTTAGAGTGATGCACAGTGTTGTGCAGAAGCAGAAACTCTATTGAGTTAGGGGATTGAGATGGGAAGATGATCAGTTCAAGTTTTAAGACCAAGATTCTGCAATAATAGATTGAAATTGCCATACAGAGCAAGGACTAAACTTTAAAATTTCAGATGTTCCTGAGTTAATGCAAAAACTCTGGTGGAAAGCACTTCCAAAACAATCATAGCTCAGTTTGTGTCTTTTTACTTGAGAATAACATAAGAATGATGTTCTACAGGGCCAAACAAGGAGGTAGAAAGTTGAACATTGAGCAATAAACCTCAATTCAGGTGCACTTTAGAAAGAGCTCGTTGTGTTTCACAGCAACAGTATTTAACACCTGAACACCATGACCAAATGCTTAGTTGTTAGCTCCTTTTATGTCATTTTTAAGTGGCATTCAACAAAGCACATTAGGAACATGTGGCTGCAGAGGATGAGTCGAACCAAACTAAATGATGAATTCAAAGTGGCACCTAAAAGGCAACTTGACATGGCTGAAGTTCTTGAGGAACTTTTACGACAAAGGTGTTTTTGGTTTGAGTTCTAGACCAAGTGTAGAATACAAGCCTCTGACCTGAAAGTTTATATACGTTGAGCAACATTTCACTCAGTATTTGAGATTATTATTAAGTTATTGTCTACTTCAAGAGCGCACAAGAAAAAATTCAAAAACAAAAACTTAGTTCAGATGCCTTTTGGATTAAACTTTAGATTGAAATTGCCCCAATGATAGAAAAACTTTGCGTTGGGTTCATAACAAAGCTAAAGCTTTTCACCTCTACATCAAAGATGGTACCAAAACTCATAACTTAGCCAGTCAGTTGTACAAGGACATAGCTGAGCTTTTCAAACTTGATTATGAAGTGGCTATGCACTACAAACGACAAATCAATACCAAGTAAACAGATTAGAAGTTTGATTTTAAATTACTGCGAGGCACTTCTTAATCAATTGTTTAATGCAGAATCATAATTTAAGACCAGGGATAAAAATGGCTTTAATTTTATAGATGGGCTGTTGGGCTTTCCCGTATTTTTAATGTGGATAAAAAGTAATAATGCTGAATGTTCATACTAAACTTGTGCAATTGTTTAAATCAACAATTGCACAATTGTAGTCGTTGATAACTGGTGCTCCATCAACTTGCACATTTGCACTTCTGTTTGCAGTATTAAGTGTCAACATGTCATTCGTTAACATGCTGCATGCAGGGAGCTTCATTTACTTTATTTACTTTACTTTTTACTATTTGATGATTGGTTTATTAATTTCCTCAGTAATGAAATGAAAAAAAAAATAGCTGCAGTGGATTGACTATTCCCATTATTCAGAAGTATGACCAGCAAGTTATGGCAACTAGTGAAGTTTATGTGTACCCTGGTGAAATTAAGCTATTTGCTCATTGATATGTGACTTAATTAGCCCCATTTTAGTTATGCTGTATGAATAACATCAATTTATGTCTCCACTTCTTGGAAAACAAATCAATACACTTTACAGGGTTCTAAAAATCATTATAGCCATTATCAGACTCTCATGTGTGATGATAAAGAAAATGATCCGGATTTGGCATCACACTGAGTGAATGGGCTGTAAGTAATGCAGTGAGAAGCCCCAGAAGAGAGAACCAGTAGCAAGGATCAAACTGAAGGCAAGATAAGCTGCACTGTTGCGGCATCCCTCCACCCACACACTCACCCTGCTCACTCACACACACACACATACACACACACACCCATTGGTACTACAGTCATCCCTGCTGACGGATGGGTGTGCGCTGAATACATGCTTTTTGTGTGTTTTCCACTTATTGTCTCCATCATTCATTCCTTTCCTTGTCATCCCCCCACCCATCTTTCCCTTCATTCTCTCAATCCCTCCCACTTTGTTTTGATCTCTCTCTTCTTTTCTCTCCCACTCCCTGTCCGTCACAAAAACATGCACATGCACCCTTCCATCCACCCACACAAACACAGTTGGCACGGGCAAGTCCCCGACAAACAGCACCATTTGGCATAGGGTTATGTAAAGAAATACAAAAATTGGTGCGGCACCACTGCCTATTGGTGTCTCCATGGCAACAAAGGGAGCAAGGCCCTGTGATGTGGTGTTAGGCAATAACAGATATTTGAACCTCAACAAAGAAATTAGCCCTTTGTAAAGATGGTGGGATTGGGTCAATTAAAAACACAGGGTAGACCTTTTAAAACATTTAGCTTTTTATATCACACCCTTAACAAGCCATGAATTGAAAATATTTATGCACTTCACACAATACAATTCTACAAAGCCCCGCACTGGGCTTCACCAGCTATGTATGAACTTAAGTGTAACCTCGCCTTGAACAGAACTTGGACATTGTACTAGTTAACAGAGCACTAACAAGGTCTAACTTCCATTGTAAATCTTACACCAAGCTCAAAGTCAGTCTCGTGTCCATTTGTTAGGGATCATTCTTCACAAATATGGGATCTTATGAAGAGTGAGGGAAACCAGAGTTTTAACAGCTTTCGTAAGTGACATGTCAGCACCAAGTTTCTTTCTGTTGACTCAAAAATGTATGATCTACGATCTTAAATATGAGGTATTGCACTTTCTTTGACTTTATATTGTCACTCTGGTACACCCCAGTAGCGTTGTGTGATTTAAGGCTAAAATGTATCCTTATTTTTCCTCTCTGCACCACAACCCTTCCCTCCCTCTGATTGGCCTGTTAGGTGCACAGATCTGTGAAGATCGTGGTGTTCCTGTTCCTTCAACCACTTAAGAGATGCTTATATGATGGCCTCAATGTTTTAGTGAGCCTCATGACGACCCCATATTTTTTTTTATCCCTGCCCCCTTTTTTTTTTTTTTTTTTAGAAAAGACCAGTTTGTATAGTTTAAAGAGATTCAGGGATTCCTAAAACACATGAGTTTTCAGTAGTTTGTAACTCTCTACATATAACATGGGAAAGAGTAATACACCCTCTCTAACTTACCCAAGCAAAGCTCATCCATACAATATTAAAGTGCTGATGTAACTAGGTAGTATTGTGGCTGAAGATTTTACAACTTATTTTGCACAATAACTATCACCATATCAAAGCACTTTGTTGCTTTGCACCAGTGTATTATGGCTTTTCCTTGATTCAACCTTAATTTATAAACTAGACAGACAGATATACAGATCTATACCATCAAAACATCTATATGTGTAGCCACATATCTATCACAGGTTAATTTGTAAGAAGTAAAGCAACATTTTCTGAGTAGGGCTAATCACCCCCCATATATATAAAGAGACCTTTATTAAATTTGCACTGAAGCACATGTTGTTTTGTTTCATTGGATGAGTTCTTAGATAAAGCTAAATGAAATCCAGTGACTGTAGTAACTTTGTTATTAAAAATGTAGAAGGTAGTCTAACTGAAAGTGGATAAGAAATCATCAGTTAATCAAACTTCAGTCAGACTGCTGTTTAACCACACGAATTCCACACATCTGGCCACCTGTCTAAGTGATGTGGGCATTAAAAAAACAACACAAGCTCCTGTAAAATTTAAGACAAACCTAATCATGATATTAAACTTGCACTCTGACATTTATCACACAACTGCCTGAACAAATATTTCCCTTGGCTTCAATATTGTTTTGGTGGGCAAAACCCACTTGAGCCCACCTTTTCCCCTGACAGCTGTAGGTGGTTCTTAAACATCAGTTTTTCTGTTCTGTTTTTATTTCAGTATCTTTGATGGTAGGAAGGAAAATGTATGTCACTTTGACAGTTAATGCATTGTGGTAACAACTCCTCATTGCAGTCATAATGTGACCAAAATTAAAAACCCTAGATATGCAACTTATCTTTATTTTATGTAAAATTCCTGAAATATATTTAAAATCTATGGATCTAGTAGCTCTAGTAGATCTTAGTCTAGCAGTGGGATATCCAAGAGGCCAGAGACAAATCTACTCCATGTAATCCAAAGACTGACTCTTTGGGAAAATTATGAGCAAGTTCTTCCAGCAAATTCCGCAAAATTCCTTTTGGTGAGAAAACCAAGCTGAAACTTGACACAAAAGCTGAGCTAATTAGCCCCTGTAGACAGGTCCAGTTTTATCCCAATATTCAGTCAATTTTGAGCAAATCAGACCCGAGTGCTATTCTCAATCATGAAGTATAGTTTTCAAACTATATTAATCTGTATTTAATCAGATTATAAAAGTACAGGTTTAAAGGTATAACCTGTGATTGATATTATTATAATCCATGTGTTTTTGTTGAAAAATGCACAAATCTGACCAGTTCAGTCAAGACTGGATTAATTTTGCTGAGTCAGCATCTAGGAGTTCAATCATCGGATACAATTGGCTTCAGCTCTTACAGGCAGAATTCATGATTCATGGGCCAAATTCTTGAGGGATATAATCATTTTCAAATGAGGTGATATTATGGTATAATGTGATCCTGCAGTCTAAACATCCAGGGAAAGTAGCTGTTACACTGTCAGGCAACTATTTGTCAGTCTTTCTGAGTTTAATTGGAGTGCAGTCTGCAAGAGTAAGAGAATTAACTCTTTTTTATTTAACTTTCAAATTTCTCCAGGGATTTGTGAGGTACTTTTCTTTGCGCTGCTGTGACAATAGAAATCAGATACATCAGTGATTATAGTCTATGAATGGGAAACAAGCAAAATCAGTAACAAACAGGAACACAATGATTCATGCCTGAAGCATCAGGTGTGTTTGTTGGTGTACAGCATACCAACCACTGCCTATGCTGGCTGATCTCCATCTCCTGTGTCCTTGTCTGAGAGGAACAGGGAAACACTAGGATGAGCAATGAAAGACTGCAGTAGACACATTTGATAATGTCTTATTTTTTGTTATTTGCCAGCTGTAAGATGCATTTTCCTGGTTGCCCATGATATTTGGGTTTAGATTTCTCGAAGAACATGGAGGTTTAGATTGCATTTGTTGGCTGATAGATTTGGGGTGACCATATTCTAAAACCCCCAAAAGACTCTCGGAGATATTGCAAAAAAATATCCAAAGATATCCACACAAGACAAAGATGACCAAATGGGGTCACAGCCCATACATTTACTTAATTACTCTTTTTCTGTTTGAAGTGAAAATTTTCTAAAATGTAAGCATGAATAATCCATAGAACCCAATTTCCACCAGTTAAAAAAAAAAAAAAAAAAAAATTATATATATATATATATAATAAAAAAAATGTCTTGAGATTTTCTTGTCCTTATTTTTTTTTGGAAGAAAAAAGTCAAATTAAAAAGAGAAAAAGCCAAAATTTGACATTTTGTTTTATTTTTTTCACCCTCATAATGTTGACTTAACTATCTCAAAAATTTAACTCCTATCATCTCAAAATTTTGACCTTTCTCCCCACAGTTTTGACTTTTTACCTCAAATTTTTGATATTTTAACCTCAAAATTTGGACTCAATATGGGCCAAATAAAATTTTCAATCGATTCACGTTTTCATTTTATTTCTTATGGGCGTCTATAATTAGGCCTCACCACATAGTTAAATTAAATTAAAAACAATAATAATATATTTCTCATCTGCAAAAATATAAATAATGCCTCCAAATCTTAGTTTGAGTTTTATTTAGATTTTGAGGCATTGGAATTTTCAGCTGACACAAGGTTTCCAGCTCTGCCAACAGTACATGGTGCCTCCCACCAGTCACCATGACAAAAAGAAGGCAGTTCTGTTGTGAATCTGCAGTTCGCCTGTAAAAGTGCATTTCCACTTCAGCATTTTCTGTCTGAAAAAATCCCCCCTGACATTTTTTTATGACCAAAAAGAAAAGGAGAACATGTCCGGGCAAAAGAGGACGTATAGTCCAAGATAGATTCAGAAACGGGCAAATACTCCACCACAACAAAGACTTAAACATGCTTCACATAAAAATAAGTCTTTCTGAAACGATAATCTTCTTTATTATTGTCCAGTTAAACCATCCAGCAGGAGTTGCCAAAAAGGAGTTAAGACAGAGGAGATAAGGAGTGAGCCGTTTTATAAACTAAATGAATCCTCTACTGGGAATTTTTCTGCTCTCAATAGTGAAGTTTTGTCTCCTTTTTGAGCATCTTATCCATGGAAACACTCCCTGTACTGCATGGACACACCTATACTGCAGAGAAGAGTGGTTCTTCTCTCTCACACACAGCTCTACACAACAGCACGAGGCAGGGAGGGCAATGTGCCAGAGCACAACAGTTTATCATCCAGTGACTCGTGTCTATCAGAGGCGTGAAGGTGTGTCAGCAAACTACTGGTGGAGGTAAAGAGAAAAAGCATCGCAGCAGGAACTGCTTATTGGGGTGTAACTTTGAAGAAACATACCCAAGCAGAGCTTTCAAGTAGCAAAGAGCTTGTTCTGTTTCAACGCGTGAGTCATTTGGATTTAATGTTTCACCTGTGGCTCAGGGACTGAGCGCCTGCTTTGGCTCAGGCTGCAGTGCAACCTATTGACAGCCAGAGGGAGGTGGGGTGGGGGGGCAGATGAAGAAAAGAGAGGGGGGAGAGGGGCCAGAGATTGTGTCTTGTTGAGTAGAAGGCAAAGAAAGAGGGGCAAAGAGATGGAGTGAGGGAGGCTGAGGCAAAAGAAGAGAGGGCTTTATTCTCTCTCTTTTTTTTTCCCTTTTGGCTCTGTTCAAGTTGCCCTGCTGGGAGAGGAGCCTGCTCTGAAGAGGCGACCGTTCAAAACCTTGCTGGCATCCCACATGTTTGTGCTTGTGAGTGTGAGAGAGAGAGTGTGTGTGTGAGTGTGTCTTGTATGCCATAAAGAGTGAGGTTGATGGAGTCAGTTGGACACTGATTGGAGTCAAAGCGATTATCCCAGCAGAGAGATTGTGCACTGACAGTTGCTACCAAGGAACATAAACACACACACACACGTGGCATCAACACACACAAGACTCAGTGACACCAGAGGCTGATTCATCTACAGCACCCGGGCCGCTTTCTCCCACTGGAGAGCACCATACTGACCAGTGACCTGATGTAACAAGCCAGGCCACCATCTGTGTGTTCCCTGAAGCTGTGGAACTTTATCCTGGATGACGATTCAAAACAGTACAAGAGCCACCACTTTCAACCATGTCAGCTGTTGAAATAATGATCCGTGACAAATAACGTTCACAACAGTTAAGCTGTCAACAATTTCAACCAGTATGTACCAGTTAGACAGAAATACTCAACCACTGTACTCGGTGCCTACAGAGCTACAGTATCATATCATGCCCCTGCAAGATGTGCAGATCAACATGCACGGCCTTCAAACCATGAAATTTCACTGCTGCAAACATGATTTGCTGCTGATTTGGTGCAGATCGACCTGAATCAACATGTTCCATGTCTTCAAAGACCACTTCATCACGTGTAAGCAGTCACAGAGAGATAACCTCTCAAGTGCTCCAGCCTGCTGTTACTCACTCTTATATCTTTCACTTCAGGCCTCTTCCACATACTGAATTAATCCCCGCTTGTCATAGTCATTATGGATTTTTCTATAATACAAACATGTAATTCATATGAAATGCTGCAGGTCACAAACAGCTACAGCTACATGTCAAGATACAGAAAGATGATGAGACACACAACCCCCTCAGTGCTTCAGTTCCCTCCCTCTGTATTTGTGGCTGACGGCTGTTTTCATTGTTTGTGAGCTTCAGCGTCTGAGCGTCCATTACTGAAGCTGTCAAAAGCTGCGAGTCCGTTGTCACAGTTTTCCAAGGCCATCTCAAGACAATGCTTGGAATGGCTCCTCATTATTAAAAAGCTGAATCTTATACTTTAAAGTTTACAACAGTTTTCTGATTGCTGATTTCATGCTTCTGGCTCAGTTTAATTTGGAATTCATGTTTACAGCATGCCCCATCACACAGCTCCTCTCACATGTACCAAGGTCTTCAGCAAACCAAACATGACATATAAACTCAGGACATGTCGATCCGCTCGAGGAAAACCCATTATGTAAACAAGTTATTTGTGCAATCAAATTTCAGCTGCAACTCAAGAGTCATTCATCTTGCTGGAAAGTAAATATGACAGCATTGATCTGAATGATCCAAACCGTTGTATCCAGCTTATTCATCTTTTGTTGGAGTTTCTCACCAAGCTGCTAACATGGCAGGTGTCACACAAGACTATTTAACTATCTAAGGGGCCTGAAATTATTTTTGGGGCAATACCTCTGAAAGGCCTTGTACACACGTAGACAGGTATTTCCAGAACGAAAATTCCCTTACATTCATTTTTAAAAATACTTTCACTCACACCTGATTGTTTACAAAAATAAAAAATAAAAAATCATCCACACATAAGTGGGCAAATTGTTTGAAAAGTGTCATGCCACAACCATAGGTGGCAGTGTTTTCCAGATGTGAAACACGTGCAGCCAAGGAGAATGAATCCCTGTCATTCTGTCTCTTCCGCCAGAGAGTTGGACTTGGCACCAGGATCTTTTCCTAGGCCTGATAAAGAGGTTTGCACTTCAATGTCAGTAAAACGATGCATTTGAAGAAATAAGCAAGCAAGAAGGTACGGCATCAATGTTAAACCAACATGCCCACAGCATTCATGCTCACCATGATGGCTTAAGATTGAAAAACTGTTTATCCGTGTAAACAAGAAACTATGAAACTGGAGTTTTCCAAAACCTTCACTTTGGCTCAAGTTTTCAGCAAAGATCATTTTAGTGACATATAGCTGTGGTTTCTTGTGGATGATGGGCCTAAAAGTATAAAAATGCTTTTTTCGGTTTCTCAGATGCCTCGCCTAACTTGAGGCTTGCACAAGAAGTGAGGAATTTTCAATTAGCCATATCATCTCAACTTTAAATTAGAATTGCATTTACAAACAGGCACAAATAAAGTTTGTCCAATCAGGATAAAGAGGGTGTTTTTAAAGCCTTTTAAACATTAAAATCATGTATATTAGTCATACTAGATTTGAAGGGTAGGTGTGGTGCTAGCTTGCAAGTGTTGAGTTCATTGACTTTTACCGCTTAGATGTACTGGACTTTCGGAGCTTACATCAGATTTTTCTTTGACTTCAATTATTCAACATATAACATGGCTAAAAGTCTTTGCTCTAACTTTTTCACTGAGTTCACTCTGACATCATTTTTTTGATGTGCCAGCTCCAACTGGCAGTTATCAGTGTCTGCACACGGTGTTGTTAGTCTACTCAGTGTTTCTCATACAAGATTAATTCACGGCCGTCTGTACAAGGGAGTCAGGATTGTTGTTGACCTTTCCCAGCAGTTACAGGGGAGACTGCAAACCACACTGATGAGCTGTGTGTGTCTTTTATTTTGTATAAACCTATCTGTTATGCACCCATCAATACTGCCTCCAAAATGTTGGTAAGTCAGCAACAGCTCTTCAAAGTCTCCTACCACTGCTTCACTCAGCACACAGAGTCTCATTTTAGGGTACATATGATGGTTAGCTAGCTAATGAGCCATCTAATAACTGAGCTACAGGCATTTTCTGTAGAAGCTAGTGTAGAGTTGGGTTAGCCCAACCTTTTTCTCTCCAGTGCCACCCACTAATCTGAATGGGAACATGGCATGTGGTAATGTGCTGAACTCCAGACTACTAAAATAATATAACATATACACTGTCAATTGTTCTGGCTAGTTTATAACTTTCAGCATCAATTTGCAAAATGAGTCAAGACTTACTAATTTTAGAACCAGATCAGCAAAGACCATTTTCAAGAATGCCAATGGCTGTAAGTCATGACTTGGTCATGGAAACGTCAACCCTCAGAGCTCTCATGTACACAATGTAAGCAAGCTCCTGTTTGAAAGTTAGTTGTCCTCTGTTACACATATACTAAACAGTTTATGGTTTGGTGTTTGTTATCTTTGTACATAAGATAAATTGGATTTACATGTCCATTTCTAATCATGTTATATTAAAACTAAAAAAATATTTTTTAGAAGTTAGACATAAAAGAATGACCAAGACTTTGATCAGAATAACACTGCTGCTGTACCGTTGGCCTTGCATTGAACGCATGCATCCTATGTAAATAATCTTCAGTTCTAGTCACAGTTTGGTCAGTGGTTCAACTTCTGGCCACAGCCATTTGCTTCAGCGTCCAGAAGAGAACAATCAGGGTAATAGCATGAACAAACTTGCTGGAACTTAAATCAGAACAAAAGGTTTGTAGTATTCCTTGATTTTATGGTAACAGTCTAATCATGTCCTGTTGGAAACAGCTTTTGCATACTTGTTTTTTTGTATTTGAAACTGTGGAAAAGTATTGACTTTACAGATGTTAAAAAAACACTAAGCAGCAATGGTCTCTTCAACAAAATAATCAGCTTCTAAACCTTTCTTGTGAATTCTCCCATTAGAAACAACACATTATTTCCATTGCTTCATTCAAAACGAGACAGACACTCATTGAAGTTGCTTGACCACACAATAGACACTTGACCTCCACCTTGTTTATTGTGTTGTGTTGCTATGATTTTAAGGGCTTATGGTGGGTGACAATAAGTTGTTCTGCAGAGAAGTCATGCTTCAAAGAGTAAGCTTGGTGCCTTTAGCATGCAAACAGCCGATTCGATCAAACCATACTAAGTGTAAACCTGTAAATTTCACAATCAGAAAAGGAAAAATTGTTCCTATAAACTCATTATCTTAAGTAGAGATGTCCTCATACTATGCTATTTGTTACTTTATCATTTAATTTATTTATTCGTTACTATATTTTGTATGCAAGTTTTTCACATTGGATGCACCTAGATGCCTCTTTTAAACTGACGCATTTGCTGAAAATTCTTATCAATGATCAATAAAAAAAGGTCAGGTCAGCTCTAATCTGATAGTTAAGATGGAGATCGGGGACTTCCCAAAGGTTAAGTATGCAGTCACAATCGTTGATAAGGTTGAAGTGTTCATTTTTGGTCCAGCTTTTCCCTCTAACTCTATAATGAGCAATTGTTACCACTATGTTTTTTTATTATTATCATTAATTTTTATTTGAATGTCAGTGCACTAACAATTAAACATTTTGACGTGTGTTTCATTCAAAACAAAAAAAAGTGGCACAATCTGATTTTTCTTTAATTTGAGTGCAGTTTTATTCTGACAAATTATGATTTAATTTTGTTAGCTTCTATTCCTATCCTGCATTGCCCTGTCTTATGGATCTTTACTTTATTTACTGCCTGAGTGCTCATGCATGTACACATTAACCCTCTCCTCTCCAAATGTACATACAGAATTCAAAGGGATGTATACTTTATGATTGTGGAAAATGGACTGAAATTGACCACTTATCCAGAGCTGTGACATCTAAAGTGGCTTCTTCCAATGGCCCCTTGATTTAATATCTGAATAGAGCAGCCATTTTTCTCCATGGGTAGGAAAATGAAGGCAGTGAAAAGAGTGCTTGCATTAAGTAGATATATGGACACATACATATGTGATGTGGTAATTTTAGAGATGGTGAGGTTCAGTATTCTGATGCAGCGACACTTCGCAGTAACTGTGCCTGTAACCACAGCTTCATTTAAACTGCCAATGCAGCACAAATGTATGAAGAACTAACTTTATAAGAAGAACCTTTTTATTTTAATTGATGATAACCACTTCTGTGGGATGAACAAGCCACTGAACCTGCAGTGGGTTGATTATTGGTCCTCAGCACTGTGGCTTTAGTGACACAGTTGCTCAAGCATGGTAATAATACCGCCAGGCAAGGGCTATAATTCCCATCCCAGCAGATCTACATGCACTGCCAGACATGAGGTATACCTGCAAATCACTCCACAGACTACTAGAAGTTACTTAGGATTACAAGCATCTGTTCAAACACTATAGTCTGATAGCTGAAGAGCCTCTCTCACAGAGCCTACGCTGTCTGTGGCTGAGTTGCACACTGTCTGTTTTGGAGGGAGAGAGTCTTTCTGCAGTGCAGCAGTGCACATGAACATCCAAAGCAGCTCTTCTAGCTGGCTGCAGAGGCTCTGTGCTTCACCAGGCAAGCTGATTTACACTGAGGGGCGAGGACACGCAAACCCAGGTTGTAAATCGTCACAGAGTCACCACCCACGGTCCAACACCACCCAGTACCTGATGGTTTGAGTGCTGTGGATGAGTGTTCCCCCAAAAAGTGTGTAATGCTGACGTATGAGCTCACAACCACAGTCAAAGGCTGAGGTAACAGTGTTGTGAAAGAACACACAGACACAACAGAGGGAACATGCCTGCACACTTTCTCTTTCATCACAGACTCAAAGCGCTTCGTTCACAAAAGGCACAAGCTGCCTCAACCCGTATGACAGAGTTTACATTGGAGGCATAAAGCTGCCCACACACCCGCATGCACTCGCTCTCTGGCTCACACACAAACACACATGCACAGTGTAGTGTGCTCCCCCCATCAATGCTGTCATAGAATCTCCCTGTTTTTCTTTTTTCACTTGTGCTGTACTGCACTCCAGACTGCATATGCCTGCAGGGTTTCCCTCAGAAAAAAAATTAGAGAAAAACTGAAATGCAGCACTTTTTTTTGCCCCATCCCAAAATCCTTTACAGTGAGAGACACATGCACAATTATAGATGCTTCCACCACTTTATATAGATGATGGTGAGTGGAACATGTGTACAGTACAACAGAGTAAACACATCCAATCCTGCTTCATTATTTGAAAAGGCAAACAGTTTCAAGTTGCTGCAGTTGATGGGAATTTTATTGCAGCTCTTTGGCAAACATGAGATGCTCAGGGGGGACACTGTGCTCCTACAACACATAGAGAGCACACAGATTTTCACACACACATTAATGCATGCCATATGTTAACCATGTCCTATGTTGGACCTCTTTGCACACAACTTCTGCCAAATTCTCATTCATCAGAATATGATAACCCCTCCTCAGGGACAAGCGAGCCAAAAGCGCTCCACTGTCACACAGAACATCACACACAGAATGAAAACATCCAAGCAAAGGGAGAACTTACCTGACACAGAGTCTAAAAGCAGGAGGGATCTAAGAGCACAGGCTTCTCTGTCACCCGGAGACAGCAGGACATAACACAGTCATGTGTGCACAAAATGTTGGATTAAAGACTTCCTGAGCTCTTCTTCTTCTCACTCATCTACCCTAAGACTTTTCTGTCATGTTCATCCAGACCCTTTTGTAATACATAAGTGAGGTTGCCAAAAAATTGAGGGCTTGCAACAAAAGAAGGGTGTGAAAATAACAGTGAGATGCTCAGATCTGCTCCTCTGAGACGAGTTGCGAGCGCACCGAGAGGACCATCCACTGCAGCAGAGCAGAGCGCAGTGAGAGAGGGAGAGGGAGAGGAGAGGCAGGCAAAACAAGCATTCACTGCTGCTGCTGGGTCCAACAGCATGGTGGAGGGAAAACCTGGGTCTGGATCCTGGATCCTGGATTTCTCAGATACTGAGCGTTCACCAGAACAGATGGAGAGGCAAACAGAGAAGACACACAGAGCAAAAGATAGTGGTTGAATTAAATTATTTCACATTGTAGCAAGCAGTATTCTGGATTACTCCAGCTTATATCTTTTTCTTTACATGCTCAGCTGCTATATGTTCACTGTTTTCCTCTTTCTGAACCTGAAGATGTCTTCTTTAATTTCCTCCAATACGCTGCCAATTTTAACACCCAACACAGGCATGACTTACTTTTCTTTCTCAACCTCCCCTCTCTTTTGGTGCTTTCTCAGTTTTCTTTTCACCACATGGAAAAAAAAGATTTGAAAGTCTACTTCAAAAGGATTGCACACAGAATGATGGTGCATTCAATTTACGTAACAGCTTACATTATCCACCCGAAGAATTCCAGACGCATAAGTGGATATGCATATTCAAAGCATGTCGTTTCTTAAAAAGGAATACACTCCAACAACTCAGCACATTAAGCCACCAATCAATCTCTCTTATGGGGCAATCGGGCCGCCTGGCTCAAGTGCCTCTCGCTCACTGCGACAGGGGAGCAGGCTTTTAGTTGGAGTCCTTCGGCACCAGCAGGGCTCAAGGTCGCTTGGCAGCACTGTTCGCCGGCAGCCCAAATCCTTCAATGATTAACAGTGGCAGACAGGATGGAGCAGCTGTCAATCTAGATCTATGGTTCCAGCCAAGAGAGAGCAGGTCAGCTAACAACGGTGCATGCTAACGGTCTGCTCAACCAGGTAGAGCGGAGATTTATGAGCCCATTGCAAAAAAATCCATTCTCCTTTCACCGGAGAGGTGGGTACATGCATAATACTGATATTGTTGCTGGCCTCGTTCATGTACCGAAATTAAAGAGGGCAAGGGATGAGGTGACAGAGAAGGAGGGCTATCTGGACTTATTATAGGATGGGCTGGCAGGGTGATATCTGTTGAGTTAATAAACACACATCACTTTTTTAGCCACTGAATTTTGGTTCAACTCAATGTTTGAATGTGTTCAAAAGCTTTCATTTTTGACTGGGAGAAATGAATTTACAACCCAAACTCTAATAAAGTTGACATGTAGTGTAAAACATTTTTACATTTCCTGTCTCTCCAGTTTTCTGTCTAATCAAGGTAGAATTGCAGCAAACTCTAACCTTAAGGAAAAAAAACCCCCAAAACACTAGAGGTGCATCAACCAGCTTGTGAATGGAATCAAATGTCATTTTTAGCCTGTTTGTTGATGATTGGAGACTATCTGGTTCTCTCAAATATAGGGGATTCCTATTCTGATCTCAGTTTTACATGAGCCAAACATTAATGCCATGCACACAGCAGCAAAAACACCAAAACATCACATAAGCTAATAAGTCAACAGTATGGATATGAGGTGTCCGTCAGCTGATAGAAAAGCTGCACTGAAGGATAAGCAATGACAGTTTCCTGGCACCATAATTGGGTAGATATAGAATACTGAGAGCGAGAGAAAGCTGTCACTTTCTACTCTTCTATGTTAAAATATGATTAAATTTTGTGGAACAATAAAATGAGAAAAGGGCTTAGCACACGAATGTGAGATTAAAAAGATGGTCCTACTGTGACTTACAGGTGTGCAGGAATTGTTATGGCTTAATACATTGTTGTAACTACTGTGGTGGTGTCACAACAGTAGTGTCTAGTTTTGTTGATGCCAGTGCCACTATTGATTCTGCTTTTGATTTAATGCTCCATAAATGTGGGTTTTGTGTGGACAGAGTAGGAATACACAGGTTTTACTTTGTAGATTTTGTTGACAAGTGTTGCACTTTAAAGAGTGACTCTTCACTAGCAACTTCCTTTTAAATGTGCCAATGGTTTTCATGGTTAGAACAACTGATAATCATGGAGAGAATCCTCACAAGTGTATCTCAGTTTAGTGTGCTGTGTCAATTTGCTGTATAATCTCAAAGAAAATTAAGTAAAGGTATTTGTGAGAGTTGCAAAGTCAACAAATAGGGTCATTCTTTGAACAGAAACACTCATGGCTTAGAGCATTAAACACAGTGTTCCTGATATTCAAAGAAAGTGTAAGGACTTTCTATGTGTTCTTGAAAAAGTCTCATATCTAGATACATGCCTGATCATCATCCCCAAATTAAAACGAGGGTAACAGCACTAAAAAGGGTTATTTCTAAATGGTAATTCCAAGCTTCCCAATCAGGACTGGTCAGGTCAGATTTGACTGGTGATTTACGGCCCGTCGAAGTCTCTGTCAGCACCACGCTGACTGATTGTAGCAGTGCGTAGAGAGGTCTGTGTTTTCCTCTGCTGAAGACTATTTCTGTGATTTATTTAGTGGTAGAAACAGGAGCTGGACCGTCTGACAGGGACAGAAGAGCAGAGGAAAGCTTAACAGGGGAGTGAAAGAGCACAGGCTAAAGGTTAGAACACAAACTAGAGGCTAAAACGCCAGCTAAGCAGTTTGTGAAAATACGGCAGTGATCTGTTCTCCTGAAAGTCTACCAATAAAATGAAGAGCCACTTTACTCAGCTTGGTAGATGAGCAGTGGTAGGAAAAAGCCAGGATTCACTAACCTTACATGGTACTGATGGGTCTCAGAGCACCTTGGCACTAAATATAGGCAGCCACTAAATCACAGTACAAACACACAAAGTTTGCTCATTGTCATGTCTCAAACAACAGTAACCATTGATAAATACGTTTCCTTGTCACGTCATATCCAGTAACATGTTATGTTGAATAAAGAAAAGTGTCAAAAAGAAGATCCGATTAACTTTCCCTTTCAATTTCCAAACAAATACGTCATGACACTTTGTGCAAGTCCTACAGCTGAAGGGGAGTCACTGCAATCTACATCATACAAATTCTTCTCACAGCTGCTTTGGTATAAATTTTGCCATGATTTTGCTGAACACATTTGCTTTCAATTTCTAAACCACAGGCATGGCTCATTATTCTGTCATTGTTTCATACCTGCCACCATGATTTCTTCCTTGATTCAATGCTGACATCCCCTTGCAGTATGTGACATTGTTGTTTTCCAAGGTACGTGGTGTCTGGAGGTTGGCTTTGACGAAGCAACCATTAAGCATGAGGATGAATGATGTCAATGACCCTGGGAAGTTGATACCAGTTCTCACCAGGAACTGATACTCAACTCCTATTCTTTCTCAGCATGGAGATGTGGCAGCTTGTATTATAGAGGGATTTCTTTAATGCACCGTTTGCTACAAAAATAAATTGGAAAATTTTAATCTTTTTGTAACTAGTCTCAGATCTCTGTATTATATGAATAGCATTCCTTTTACTGACTCATTCACTGTTTTTCTAGATGTATTACATAGCATCTTAGTCGATTAAATCTGTAGAGCTATACGTTATGTATTCATGAATTCTGCTGTCATTTTTAAATTTTAAGCCATAACATGATGGAACTGAAAAAGAGAATACACAATGTTACAGTGACCGCTCTGCATTTTGTGTGAGGCATCAGTCAAAGAAATCCAACCCCCAAAGTCTTCATAATATCTTTTGCTCCCCTTTCTTTCTCTCTCCTTTTATCCTGACCTTCTCCTCTTTTGCCCTTTTCCCTCATATTATCATTCCGTGAGCTTTCTGTGTCCTGATCGTACAATACCTCTGCTCTCCTGTGTCGGGTGTTTCTTGGTCGGCTGGAAGAGCAGGCCTTCCTTTTGTATATAGCAAATCTCATCTCACAAAAATATTCATTTCACGGGTCGCTGTCCCACACAAGCCAATATCCACGCAGGAGAAGGCATTAGGCATTATTCCCTTCTCTATTCAAATTGGAAACAGCGTAGTGGGGCTGTGCCAGAGATATCAGCCTCCTGCTGTACGCGGTTTGTCCTTGTAATGAGGTTGCAGCAGCGGCTAACTATTCATTCAAGTCATTCACCATCCGGCCTTATCAGGGCTCTCGAGTGACTTTGGCTAAACGGCTTGCACAGGAGACACGTCTCACCTTGTTGTGTTGGACTTATGTGCTGTTATCGCTATTTTATTTAATGATACACACAACATACCTGTGAGGTTCAGACCTGCTGAGTGTTTTCAGCTCGGAGAGAGTGAGTTGGTAAGCACACTATGTTGTTTAACCATTAACACTTTTCTATAACAAATGCCATTGGTGTGTGAATGAGGAGTGAATGGGTTAATGAGAAAAGCAGAGTAAAGCTGTGTCCTTTATTATAACAAGATGTACCAGTATGTACACTGATCATGGAGTTTATAATTGCTTATAGGCCCAAAACGGTATAACAAAGTACAATACTCAAAGTCATTGTGAGATTTGTCGAGTAGCGCCACAATTACGTTTGAGTTAGGACCACTCTTGGTAAAGCAAATTAGATGCAAGTAGTAAGTTATATTTAGCTCTGTTTGAAAGCTCCCGATCAGAGTTTTTAGGTACATGAAAAAGCATGTTGACCCATCCAGGGGGACAGAACAATGCAGAAATAATAATAATTTAAAAAAATACCTTTGACACTGGTCAGGGCAGACATGATAGAAGATGCCGTGGTAGTGGTTTGCAATCTGCTGAGCTATCAACAGAACAAGGCTGATATCCAGAGCCACTCATGACCTGTGGGCTGAGCTTGACTTCTTGTTCTGCTCATACTAATGCTATGTTCATTTTTTGTGTTCTATAAATAAATACAAAATAAACAAATATTGTTCAGTTAATACTGCAATTGGCTTTTGAGTTAAAACAACTTAAGTTGTGTATAAAAATAGGAATAATTAGCAAAACGTGGTGGTTAGATTGTCTCCCTTGCTCAACCCTCAGTGAAGCAACAGTGGCCAAGGCAAAAAGCTGCTCTCATAAAATGTAAATATCTCTCTTCCTTTTTCGCCTTTCCACCTGTCTTTTAACCTCACCGCTCAGTAAAAACATGAAGTGAGATGGAACATGCCTTTAATAGTTTGTCTGTTCAGTGCCACTGTAGAAACAAGATTAAATGGGCTTTTAAATTGCAAAGTGCTGTAAAAATTCTTGGTAGAGCACAAATTTGAAGTTAGATGAGTGCTTAGGTTTGAGTCTCTCAAAATTAGCCAAATAATGTGACAGACTTGGCCCCATCTGCAGAAAAATGTTACTTAGCTTGCACGCCGTTTCTCTCAGAAAGTTGCTCTGAACTGAGCAGGGCTATTCGTAAATAAGGTGCTATTTGCCACACGGCTTTTTTGGACCTATTAGGGATTTTTATCTCAAATGAATGCATAAAAATTCATTGAAAGGTATGTAAAATAACACTGATACAGCTGTGCATATTTTGTAAATTAGAAGATTTCTTTCTGGCTCATTTGCAGAGGTTTTTGCCAGGGCAAAGTTGCACAATCCTTTTGTGACTCAGGTCCTGAGTGTTGTTACCAAGCTGTAATGACACTAAAATGCACATGGAGGTACTTTTGTTCCCCATCAACAAAGAAGCACTCCAAAACCAATTACCGTATTGACCCAAATATAGGAAGAGGTCCTTTTTGTTGAAAATACTGTGACGAAGTGGGGTCATATTGATACCAGGGTCTAACTATTGACACATGCTGATAGTTCTCTGGGGTCTTTACATGACCACAACAGTGGAGACCTTTGTGAGATGCAGTAATGGGAGATGAAAAATGGAGAGGCACGGAGTCCATTCAGATTCACTCTCAGAATAAAGTGGCTCAAAAGTTGTGCAACTGTCAGGCAGCCAAAAAAAATGAAGTAACTGAGTAAAATGTCTAAAAATTATGTGTGGAAAAACACCGTTTTCTCTTTTATTTTTCCAACAAACTGACAGACAAATTGATTCCACTGTCAGGTAATTATTAAATTAAATTAAATTACTAGTATTCAAATTGCTTAGTGAGTGGTTCATTCAGGTATTGCACTTGAAATACAGAAATTAGTGATAGTGCTTAAAAAATGAAGCAGTCTCGCTATTTTTCAATGGTTTTCTAAGATTTGCAGTGAAAAAATTGCTTCTTTAATGAAATTAAATTTTGGTTTTCAGAGTCTTTTTCTGAAGGTTGGTCTTGAAATAAGGGGGGGTTGTCTTATAATCAGGGTCATCCTATATTTGGGTCAGTGCGGTAGCTTGAGACATGCCTGGGCCCCACAGTGAAGCTACCTTTGAAAACTACTAGATAGATTGTTGAAATGGATACAAAGGCTGGTAAGCACCTAGAGTGACTGTTTTTGATTGTTATTATTGTGGACTTGAAGGCTGTTTTGAATGCAAACAATGGAATTTAAACATGAAATTAAAAACATGATTCATCATATAAAATGTTGATGTTCTGCAAGGTAATTAACTATCATTATAACTATAATAATTGTAATAATGAATCATTTTATGGTCAAAACTGTTACCAGACGGAAACAAAGCACCTTTAAATAAATTGTTTTTTCCAAAATGTTATGAGGGTTCAGTATCCTAAACTATCCAAGCCCTTTTACACAAACATTACTTCGACAGTCCGTATTTCAGTGTGGCAGAGCATATTCCCTCCACAATGCTAAAGCAGCTAAAACACAGTGACATTGAATGTATCCAGGAGGGAAACTCTAAGTCTATCAGACAAATCAAATCCAGAGTTAATTTAATAGCGTGTCTGTATTCCTGGCATATCTGGCTCTGCTTGCAGCTGGGATAATAGCTCTCCTAGTTTATCTGCTTTGTCTGATCTCATTTGCTGTTACGTTTTTGTTTGTGCTTGGAGTAAACATTGTGTGTGTGTGTGTGTGTGTGTGTGTGTGTGTATTATGTAACTGCTGTGGTTGTTCAAGGTGATATCAGCCACAGAATTCACAACATCTTCTCACACACAGTCCTCAAAAACCCTGGAATATCACTGCATTGCTGTGCAGTGCATTGATCCACATCTCAGACAGCTGTACCACAGCAGGGAATAAAGCTGCTTATGTGGGTTTTGAATCATTTACAACACTTTTAAAAGATAGAGGAGCCTGTAGGTGTCTGGAGGGGTCCTTCATATTCACATCCTCAGGCTATCAGAGGGGTGAACCGCAGAAACGTAGCACACAACCGACATTCATTTTTCATGTTGTTCCTTCATTCATATCTCCAGCTGCCTGTGCACTGACTGGGTCACCGTGAGGCTAGACAAATGATGCCAGCTTATGCCTGAAGAAAAACAATGTGCTGAATATGCTGTGCAGTTCTGTTCGTAGTTTAGGAAAACACGAGAAACGACTCTAAGCAGGTGATTACTCTGCTGAATTAAGCAGCTAGATAGATTTCCCTGAAGGTAATAACACCCTCAACTGAGACAAATGTGTGAGAAGAAGCCCCCTGACTGCAAGAGCAGGATAAAGAAGTAAAACACACATGCAAGAGCAGAGATTAACAGGTCAAGTGTGACAAAGAAACCCCATGCTGAAGATTGACAGCTGTGGTATTTGATAAAACTGTTTTTATGTTTTAGAAGTTGTTTCTCAACAGTTGAAATCACTTTTTTCTTCACTACAGTTACAAATCATAGCAGGTCTATGCAGATCAATATAACTCAATGCTATTTTCATTAACTCTGACATCTGAAACCTGAGACTATACTACATTTTCCTGTAATACACACACAAAATGTGTTGTAGTTTACATTAACATTTCTACATGCAAAGTCGAATTCTTTTTTGTTATCCCTTATAGTGTGTTCCAATCAAATTTGACCCGTTTTCAAGTTAAGATCTGTAAAAAACATGCTGTGTTCCTAAATTGTCACGATATAACAAACTCCTGAACTTTATTCACCGCATTGCTTGTATCTAATATTATTAGTTGCTGTTTTTATCTGTTTTGTTGACTATGATGTGCTGCTGCCTCTTGGCAGAGTCACCCTTGTGAAAGGGGTCTCAATCTCAATGGGTCTTTTATCTGGTTAAATATAGGTTAAATAATGAAATGTTATATTGTTGCAGGATTGCAATATTCATCACCTCCAATGAAAATCTTCAAACAATTTATTTCCTGTGAGGCATCCTTTTTTAGACATTTATTCAGGGATTCCCTGTGAAGAGAGCTGAACACCTGGAGTGGTATAAAAACATTTCAGCATTATACCCATTTCACTCTGGACAGCTTGATCTAGGCCAGACATCCATCTGGACGCCTGCTCCTCGTTGAGTTTGTGATGAGCTTCGTAAATGATGCGTTTGCCTATTCAGAGTGCTGACTCAGTCGACTGCTTTGTGGCAGCGGCCCAGCAGAAAGGAGACCTTCAGCAGTTTGTCTCTGATTCATCTAAATCATTAGTTCTTTAAAACACTGGGGTGGAGGGTGAATGTTTACGGCCAGGACACATCAGAGGTGTAAATCAGGGTCGGTACTGTCCCCTTCCTCAGTGGCATCATCAAAATTATGATATACTGTCAGCACATTTAGGGGAAGTTTCTCATCTGACAGCTATTATCCTGTTGAGGTCACGCCATTTTATCCACTGTTGAAAAAACATGACAGGAAGTTGAAGTAATAAATGCCAGCATACAAGGTCTCATTATGCAACTGCTGCTGTGAAGTTAAAAATGTTAAAATCTTTCTTGGTCCTACACTACATTATGGTCCAATGGAAAGATGTTCCAATAATAACTTGAACCTGAACTCTGAGCATCTTGTTGTTGCTGCTGTTTGTGCAAATGGTCGTTAAAGAGAAATATAGAGATTGTTTCTGAATAGAAAATGACTCTGATTCCAATTTTAATTTTCATACACTGAGGTTGATCAGAGGAGGTCAATTAATGCTTTAGAGTTGTAGAGCTGGTTACAAAACAGAAAAGACAAAGTCACATGGGTTTGCTGAGGGTTTAAGTCACCAGCACTGAATTACAGTCCTGGTTTTCCTCTGGGGAATATAATGACAAACCATTTATATAGTGTCATAATTATGCAAAAACACATTCACACCTTTGGGAGGAGTTTCATTCTACTAGCTTTGACTGACAGCTCTCTTGAAAAATGCAGCTCCTGAAGGGTTTTGTATCCCTGTCTCCTACAATAAAGGCAAACCAATGTAACTGTGACCACCCATTTATTGACAAAACTAAAACAAAATGACCCCTGATTGAGCAGGTCAAAGTTCAGAGCAGGGCACCAAGCACAGGGGAAGACAATCACATGTTCAGTCCATTTCTGTATCCATGTAAAATTCAGTTTTATCCTCACAGGAAAAAAAACGTGTGTAAGCTGCATATGTGGTTCAATGTCCTAGCGGGGCTTTGATTCTCCATTTATTTTTGAGATTTTCAACATAAATTTTCAATAATACATGCCTCTCTGTGTGCTCATACTTCCTCTCAAACTAACTCAAATAGTGTCATAAAAACCAACCTCAAACAACAACAACATCGGACCACATCTTTATTTTAAAGGCCCCCTCTCTACTCATATGGATTTACCTCTGAGCTTGCACTGAGTTCTCACTGTGTTCAATAAATGAGATGTAGAATTTGCACACTGAAAAGAAAAAGGTCATGAGATGGAAAGATTAAATTTCTGCTACTCAAACTAGCATTTCACTGTAAAAACTGCTCATTAACTGTTGTTTTGCTGCACCAGGGTCAGGTGCATATAGTGTAATGAAGAACATCCTGTTTTTTCCAGGAGGAGCTGATACTATAATTCAAAGAAGCATTATACATCTGAGCCACAGTGAGGGCATTCAAAGTCACATGGTCCAAATGCTCCTTGAGGAAAACTGGTTAATGATTACTTATAAATAAAACAAAATAATGAAGTTGCAAATATGAAAACTTGTTGTTGTAAAGAGACAACGTACAATATGAACTTCTTGTTACTTAAATGCACACTGTTATTTTTGCTCTTCCAAAACTCTCTGAAGGCTACATTGAAATCTGCAGGTCTGCAGGCCCAGAATGTCCATTCTCAATAACACACTGCCCACAATTACTCTTCCTTAATCTGACACAACCTTGGGAAAGGACATTTGTAATTGTTACAAAAACACCAACAGGGGTTTTATTCTGTTCCTATAAAAGGTCACTGAGTCACACACTTAAGATAGCACAAAATAACAGAAACAAGAATGAGATGCATTACAAAGTGAAGTACAATGATTATTCCAAAGCTCCAGTACTGATATCCAAAGCAGGACTTGATGAAAAAAAAAAAGTTCCACAAGAAGAATAGAGCTCACACTGAAATCCAATATCTCTTTATGTCCACAAGCTGCGCCTCTGTGCTGCATATTGTAATGAGTATGAACTATCTCATTCAGATGGGGAAAGGACTAGTGAGCTCAATAAAGGGCAAATCAGAGAGATTATGCACATGGAGTTGGTGCTATAACGAGTCTGCAAAATTCCTCCACCGGTCTGAAGTCTATAATACCAAACATCACAGAGGAAACTTGGCGTACTGAGTGAAAGAGAGCAGTGATTCTTTATGACTCGGTCATTAAAAGCATGAATGAGGTATTGACCTTTCACCAAAGCCTTAAGTATTCATTGCCCAATCACAATTTAGCTCATTTAGTTCAGCTCTAAGAATAAGGCATCGTCCTGTAATTCACAGTTAACAAGGTTTGTAGAAATAGCCAATCAGAGGCAGAGTAGGGCGGGTTTTCTTCAGACCTACAAAATAACAGTTTGCATAAATGTTGATGTGAACGGCAATAATTAAACACTTGGCAAGACAGCATCAGCATAAATTTGCCCAAAGCCAATCACAAGGTGTGTTGTCTCATGTTCCTGTGGCTCATGTTGGCCTGGAGACGTTAATCAACATGCGAGAGCAGAGAGCAACTTCAAAACCCAGAGGAGCCAAACTATACTGTCATGGGTTGTTCATACTCCGAGCATCTCTAAGGACTGATGCCTTCATAACAGCTTTTTGAGCCCTTTTTAATGAGAGTCCAATTCAAGGGACATAATGAATCTTCACCATGTCCATGAATCATGAGTCTTTGTCTGTCAGCTCCTAAGCTCCTCTCAGCTGGAGTTGAGAAGCTGCACAGCAGGGGGTGTTGCTTTAAGGTGTGTGCCCCCAGTGTGAAAAATATACAAGATCAATCTGGGAAATGTTTCTGTGACGAAAGTTGAAATTCTATTTTAAAATCAATGTTATACCGACGTATGCTAACCCGTAGCATATCAACGTAATTTCCCATATACAGTAGCATCAAGCTAGGGCTGTTTTCTACATCATCTGTGGTACATTAGGAGATCTATAACTTGTTGATTGTAATGAATATGAATCTCTTGTGAGAGATTAATGTTCAATTCTTTGGGTGTTTCGTTTGACAGCTTCTTAAGTAAAACTTCGAGGACAAAATCCTGAATCAGAGTTTTCTTGGGAAACTGTTATCTATTTGTTAAATTAAGCTAGCTGAGGCAGAGTAGTTGATGTAAGGTCCGTCTGTGAAGAATTGATTGGGGAATTGCAAAGAATAAAGGCTAATGATATCAAGGGATTGACCCATTTTTTATAGATTCTTTACTGGAACTGGTTCTCAATACCCACTCCTAACCCAAAAAACAGTAAGTAATAAATCCACCCAACAGCATGAAGAACAGCATGGTAAACAAACAGTGAAGCCTTTTTCAGTTGTATTACAAAAGTAATACAGTGCCCAAAACTTTAGGTTAAAGTGAGACTACTAAGTGCTGACAACAATTTCAAAATCTGCTTATGCTAGCAAGAGAAAAAGTAGAACAAGAGTCTGATTTTATCAAGCTCCGTTGTTCACAGTGAAAAAATTGGGAGCTTTTTAATCTCACTTCTCTGAATCCAATGAGGTGAAAGATACCCATCAGACCGGTAATTAGCTTAATTAGCATGTGACTCATTTCACAGTCTCTCTTGCAGAAAATGTTACCTCACATGTTGAACTCTACATCTGCTGCAGAGTAGAGGTCATCTGATGAAGGAAATTAAAACGAAGTGCGCTCACGGTGAAGCAGCTTGACCAGCAGAGACTGAGGCGTGCACACATGTGGCTTCTATATGGCTTGCTTCCCTTGACAGCATTTTACAGGACGAAAACATAGAATTAAAGCACCAGCTGGCCTGATGACAACAGAGGAATGTACACAAACTCACATATTCTCCCGTGAGCTCAATTTGCATTGCTATAGCATGTGCTTGTGTTGCTGTTATAGAATTAAGCTTCCTTCTAGCCGGTGACAAGGGAAATTAATTCTACTGAGTGGGAAAACACGTTATCACACTGATCTCTCCATCCTGGTCATGAGATCTATTTATCTCTATGAATGCAAAATATAACCTTCATCCCTGCTGAACAAAACATGTTTAATGATAAACAAGAACCCCCATTACAGGCTGTACATGCTTGAAATACACGGTCCACATGTCTCCTTCTGCCAGTGTCGTAAATCTTGTACATATTTGCCTACTTACTGGATATTACCAGCAAAACAGCACATACTGACACAAGGATCACAGTGGTTACACTGAAAAACTGAAACCTAATCAAGTCATTATATCTTATTTGTTGTAAAAATTGCCTCATTTTTCTTGATTTTAGCCACATTCACCAGACCAGTTCATAAAAATATCTTATTTCAAGTTATTTAATGACAACAATGAGGTCTGAATTGCTTGTAACAAGTCAACAAAAAAAAATCTAACAATGGAATAAGAAAAACGTTTCTTGTATTAGGACATCTTTCTCATTTCAAGAAAAGTTTTGTCTTATCTTATTGGCAGATCTTTTGGACTTGCTACAAGCAATTCTGAACTTATTTTTGTCTTTAAATAACATTTTCCTGCACTTATCAGTTGAACGTAGCCAAGAATAATCAGACAATTTCTATTAAAAATAATACAGAATGACTTGCTTCGATTTCAGTTTTTGTAGTGTAATATGAAACAGTAGGTTATCTTATCTCACTCATTGTGAGCTCACCAAACAAATAAACAGCAAGAAGGTTCAGCTCAGAAGGTCAATTTACTGTAAGGCTAAGGCGGTTTTTAATAAAAAAGAAACAACTAGTGTTGTTGAAGGCGAAGAAATGTAAAATACTTTCAAGAACTTTATTTTAGGGAAAAACTTCCTAAAAAACTTTTTAAATGTTTTTTTAATAAGTTTTGGTTTTAAGTCAATCCCACATGAGCGGAACAAAAATTACATAACTTCTTTACATCTATATCTACTGGACTAATACGATTTACAAATATACTCCACAGTAATCATAGCTGAAAACAACATTTACTGTGGTTATGGGTCTGACAGTGATGGAGTATCAGGATTCACTTACAGCAGCAGATAATGTGCACACAGACAGAAGTTCAAACGAGAGTTAAAACAAAACCACATATCATTGTGTCTCTCCTGTTTTGATCATAGGGAAGCTATTTTAAAGGATCAATAAAAAGAGCCAAAAATATACATGAATGCATAAACGGACAGAATCACAAAAATGTTGCTTGGTTTATTTTATGTTCAAATAATGTTGACCACAACAACACAACATTGTTTTTGTGTGACTTTGTGGTCATGTCTGAAATGTCTGGAGAAACAAACTGGCCTTAAATCTATGGAGAAAATAACAAAGTAAAACTCCAGTAACTCAGCGCCACTGTTAATCCATTATTCAACAGAGTTTGTGGCTGCTCAACTTTGAAATCCCACTTATTTTTCAAAGTGTATATTACCTCTAATATTCTCTTTTATGCCACAAGAAGGGAAAATAGAGTCAGAAAAGGCTGAGAAAAGACAGAGCTGTCATCGGAATACATTACAGAGAAAGGGTTTTAATGGGTAGATCACAACACCAAAAGGCCACTCTCACAGCATCTTTGCTGCAATTTTGGACAAAAACAAACACTCAGTGCCCAATGCATGATTCAACTCTTGGACAGAATGAAAAACCCGCTCCATTCTCAGCTCTCCAAGTTCATTATCCTCTACAAGCTCCAAATCCCTCTTCTTATCTGTAGATCTGTCGAAAAGAAAGGATCGGGGGAAGCCCTGCGATTTATCAATAATGCAGCATTTCATGGGGTTGAACAAGTGCAAAAAGAAAGAGTGCCTTCTGTCATCAAAGTTTCCCTGCTGATAATTTCCTCTGTAATTTTAGCACTTTAATGAGAGGAAAAACCTTTCATTATAGTAAAAATCTACCACTAAGGTTTTTATGTCATGTTGAGGACAGTATACCACCTGTATTTTCCATGATACTCTAAGTTACAAGCATACAGTTGTGCTCAAAAGTTAACATATCCTAGCAGAACTTATGATTTCTTGGCCTTTTCTCAGAGAATATAAATGATAAAATAAAACCTGTTTTTTTTTTATCATAATGACAACATACACTTCCAAAATGACCCTGATCAGAAGTTTACATACCCCAGTTCTTAATACTTTGCATTGCCCCCTTTAACATCAATGACAGCTTGAAGTCTTTTTTGGTAGTTATTTCACTGATAGACTCTCAGGTTTAAACAAATCAGTGCAGTTAAACTGCTGCATGTGGGTTGTAATGTAACCCATGCATTTACCTTTTACCTGTGCTCAGTCACCCTCCTGTTTAGCTCTTTTCTTTTTTTCTTTTTGCCAGTCCAGCTACAATTTCCACCATCACTGTGCAATAAATCCAAGAAAAAAAAAAGTTAAAGGGAAAAAAGGACAGATCTTTCTCCCCATTGGCCCAACTACTTCTTACAGCTAAACTTGGCTTGCTGACCTGCGTATTGTCGTCACAAAAACTTTCATTCTACGTGCTGCAAATGGATCTGTGTTCGCCCAGGAAAATCTGTTTAAGTATCTATTTGTTGACTGCCAACAGCAAACACAAATCCAATCTATAACAAGTGTGTTGCAGTTATTAAAGATTAAATTCTTCTCTTTTAAAAATACCCCGCTTTCAAGGACCAGCTTTCCCAAGAGATCTCAGGAGAGAGCAGCCAAGTATAGCGTTTGTTTGCAGCTTGCAAACAGACATACAGTCCAGGGGCAGTCCTGCATAGACAGCTTCTGTAATTTCCTACCATGTGTGGTCGATTTTGAAAAAGACTGTTAGTGCAGGAAGGCAGGCTGGCTGTTGGGGATGATGTACTAGATGAAGTTAAGATTTAAGTTAGTGTGGCGCCCCTGTTCGATATCTCATTATTTACAGGGGTTGATAATCTGGTTTAAGATTTTAAAAACAAAAAAAAAAACCAGACAACATTTTATCTTTGAATTTGAAAATGATGTGTTTCTATTGAATGACTCATCAAGCTCAGACCTGCAGCAAGTACAAGTCTGGAGGCATGGTTCTCTGCTGGAAAAAAAGTAGATTGCAATGGTCAAAAGCATGAGAGCACAGGTACACGCTGCAGCGTCTTTCTGAACTGAAGTGTCTCAGTTGGTTTTGGCTACAGATAAGGATGCCTCTTGAGCGCCTTTCATTTGGAAGATTTCCAGGCACATTCAACCAAGAGCAGACCCTGGGGTTGACCCGAAGCATTCAGCAAGGGTTATTTACCCCGCCGGGTGAAGTCGCAGTAATCCCCCGGAAGGAACGACAAAACTTGGTTTGATAGAGGTATGGACAGCTGCTCCTGCAACCCAGCCCCAGGTAAGTAGGAGAAAATGGATAGATATAAGAAATACTAATACCTTTATATAAGTTGAGAAAGCAGAGAAAAGCATCAGGCAAAGCATTGTCAAATTGTATTTCTCAGATTATTTTATCCCCCATAGCTACCATGAGGTTACCAGTCTAGTCTGACCCAACTGGGAAGCTAGGAATTGGGATTTAGAAATGACCTATTTTAGGACTGGTAATTTCATTTTAAATTGGGGATTTTGATCAAGCATATATCTAGATATAAACTTTTTCAAGATCACTTTGAAATTCGTCATAGCCCCTTTAAACAAACACATAATAAAGTACTAAAATCAGAAGTTTGAAGTTTTTTGACTTGACTACAACACTGTGTTCAAATGTTTATAATGTCCCATGTGTCTGAATCGCTCCTACATCTGTTCTTCGAGCTACAATCCAACACTGAGCTATATCTGAGAGACCTGCCTTCCTCCACACAGTCTGTCTTTCCCAGACCTTTTTTCAACAAACCCTTTCTGTGTCTCTCCCCTCATGACGATCCGCCTGTTCAGATCACAGACCAAAAGGAAGCTGGCAAACCAGACAGCGCGACTCTGACAATTGACCATTTTTGTCAGACTTCTGGCCGAGTCTGGCTTCAACAAAAGGATCTGTTTTTTTAAACACCTTGGGAACCGAGGGCAAAGGTTTTAGCTGAGGATTTGGGGGAGGAATACAAACTTGAGCATGAGGCGGTGAACAAATGTGCTGTTCCTCCTCACAAAACTGAGCCACAAGTGATTTCTATCTAAAATAGCCTTTACCTCTGCAGTGGAGACGCATTTCCCTCAGCAGAGCCAAAGTCAGAGGGTTGCTGAAATCCATAAAATAGCAGTGGAGAGGACAGCCACGCTGCCAGGACTTACTATAATCCCTCAATTTCAAATTTTAGCTGGGTGTGATAACAGGGCCACTCTATCTGCAGCACACGGCTGGCACTGTCAGAAAAACAAAGACAGGAGGTCAAAGATCAGTCTCCTGCAATTAAGATTTTCTGTCAGGGGTCAAATGTGAGTGAGTGCGAGTGAGTGTGCCATGCTGGAAGGCTCCAGTACAGTTGTGTTGGGTTTTTTTTCTTTCCAAACATGGCGAGGAATAAGAGATCACAGCACCCCCGTGAGGATAGACTTTGGCATAAGAAGACATGACAGTCAAAGAAAGTTTGGAAGGACAAGAAAAGGGCCCTCACCATGCATTATGGATGGAATTTTCAAAGTGTGACAAAATCTGGGATACATTTGAGATGTTTTTCTCACACAGTCTCTTTCACCTCTTTCTGCTTTAACACAGCAGAACTATCGAAATGAGGAAAGGGGCGGTTAAGCAGCAGGGTAAGTGTGAAGCGTTCAGTGGGGAAAAAATGAGGACTGAAGGAAGGCAGGAGAAGATAAGATGAAGAGCAGGAGTGGGGCTGGAAAAAAGGCAATGATTTGGAAATGGGTTTTCCCCCTTGTTTAACATGCTGTGAAAAGCAATGTTTGTTATCACGTCTTCCAGATAGATCTAGAAAACCAAACACACAGATTTTCCTTCTGTTATCCACTCTCCTCCCACCACAGCCAAACCAGCTCTTTCATCCCTGGTCCCCTCTTCTCAATAAGACCCTCACCAGCATGGATGAACAGCAGCTGCCATCGTTTCAAGCATTCTCACATTCCCCCTGCATGGAAGCTCCTTCAATCACAAAAACCTGGCTAGAGATGTTGCATATGTGTATGTTTGTCTGCATCTGCAAACTTGTTTTTCAGTTACACCTCAGTGGTTTCCCAAATTCCTGCACTTGGGGCAGACACAACATAACACCTGATTGGTATGGCGCGATAAGCCGACGGTATTAAATCAGAAAACATCCTTGTATTGGTGAGAGAACAAAATGTACTTTCTGCCTCAGGTAATACAAGGGAAGAACTCTGTAAAGGCTGAAGACAGAGTGGGAACCGGAGGTGTTAGTCAGACTGCATCGCCTAATTACCTGCAGCTCCTGCACTGTTGCCCTGTGCCCTCTTTTCCTCTCTGTGAGGAAATCCCCGGCTTTAGAGCTTAGGTGTAAGACGGCGTGTTAATAATTAAAGTATTTAAATGGACTTCCATCGATACATGCTGACTCAGCTGACTTCTTGGCACGGCTGGATGGTAATAAAGGGTGTCCCTGCTATGATTAATTGCCACAATTTTGCAAATGGTCCAGGAACACCATCATTGAAAATTGTAATGTATGGTCAAAACACTGTGAATAATAAATAGAGAAAGTGTAATATATTATGTATGATCACAGATCATTATAAAGTACTGTGGCCCTATATTAGTCTTCAAAGGGCATCTGGTCAAAAATTGATCTAAGAGCCAGGGTTGTGTGATACATCCTGTAAGCTTCACTGTGAAAAATGTGCACATGTGCTAAGCTGTCACAAGATGGAAAACCTCAAACAAACCATTGAAGACATGTCATTTTTCTCATTTTTTTCTGCTTAATGCAAAAGAAACCAGTTTTTTTTCTCTGATATTCCAGCGCACCCATTCACCAGTGCACAGAGAACTGCAACGCAAGCACAATCTGCATGTCATCCAGCTCCGAACTGCAGACAAGCTAGCACATTGCTGCCGTCACAGATAATGTTGGCTGCAGGACGATCATTGCAGACTTTTGTTGTATGGTGCATGCACTTTCGTTATCAGAAAGACCTCAAAGCTGAATGTGGAGCCCTCAGAGTGGGTGAGGGTGGGGTATGCACTATATTAGTGAGGTTGGTGTACAAACATGGCAAAATACAGGATTCGAGTCTTAATCCAGGAAATCAGGAGTTTTGTTGGTTGACATAGTGACAATGCTCTCTATCCACACCATCCATACTATGAAACTGTTAGCTTTTCTGTACAACATATGTTCACGGCAGTACAGTTACATATCTATGAATATTATGAGAAACTGTTGCTTTTACATAGAAGTTACACAACTACAACCAAAGTATTAAGTTTATAAAAGGTTTAATATTTTCCTGTTTATTTTTTTCATGCAGATGCAGTCTTGTTCAAGGATTCAAGGAGGATTCAAGGTTTTATTTGCCATTTGTATTTGGACCCCAACAGTCCAGAAACACAGGAATTCTTGTGAAGGGTTCTCTATATAAGAAAATATAAAAACAATTTTAAATAAAATAACTAAAATAGAGAATATATAATACATAAATAAACACTATGCAAGGGATATTGCACACATCTGCTTCAGTAGGTAAGTCACATATTGCACATGACGAGTGAAGAAGAGCCGTCTTTTTTTTTTTTTTTTTTTTACCCATGTATTGCTTCCTGTACTAGTGTGTAGAGGTTGATGTTTTGCCATCAAAATTCAAATTCTACCATAATCCATGGTGACTAGTACTGTCTGTTAACCCCCCTGTGTGTTACATGAACAAGTTGCATGTGTCTTTCAACTGGTATGAAATTCTTAACTGAAACAAAAAAAAAAGTCTGTCCACAATCCATCAGCAGAAAAGCGACCACAGGTGTGTAACATTGTCTTTTAAGCACTACTAAGTTTACTGTGCTCAAAATACTCGTCATTTGCTACTGAAGTGGTAACACTAGCACCAGAGTGTGTAACAGGTGCTTCCATGATGGCATCAATCATGTGACATACTCTGACTTCTGCTCCATCTTCATCACGCTTAGTCACTGACATGAAAAACGGGCATTATTGTCATCAACCTAAGTTTCTTTTGATTTAATTTTGTGATAAGTAACAAAGGTGACTAGGGGGAAATGTATCCAAATTTTTAAAAAAGTTTTATTTTAAAAATGTAGTGGAGTAAAAGTAAAAGCTGTCAAAAAATATAAATAAAAAGTCAAGTACAGGTACATGAAAAATCTACTTTAACAAACAGTAACATTGTTGCACTTTGTTACATTGCAGCACTGTGCAGATGTCAGGTTAGATAAATGTTAAGTCCCAAATCATAAAAATGTCACTAATTTTCTGAATTTCCTGCATAGTTTCTCTAATGCTATGCAGCCCCTCTAAAAAGCTGTCATGTTTACAAGATCCACCAGAAACAAGCCTGTGCACCTGTGGCCCCACCTGTCTTGTTTCAATCATTCCTCGAAGACTTCTCTCTGAACTGACAGCCTGTTTAAATTCCTCCTCTTCCTCTTCTGTTGACCTTGCAGTGTTTAGGCAGGCTGCTTAAACCTCTCCAAACAGTCATCTGTGTGTGCGTGCAGGCTGTTAGCAGGGCTGAGGTGTGGAGCTGATGTGCTGTGATGGCATACAGATTGAATGCTTCACGGGTCCCCGGTCTGCTCCACTAGCCCACATCCCAGCGCTGTTCAGGGAGTAGCTCAGCTCCATGAGGAAGTGATGTAAATCTATTGCAAAAGGCCTGCTCGCTACAGCCGGAGATCCAGCCTTCACAGTTGTGCAGACCAAGGATAAGCTGACTCACAGTGCACGATAGGTGAATGCTAAGCAGCACGGGGGAATGTTATTAAGGAGAGAAATAAGGAAAAGTGGATTTTTTTTTTCTTTAGAGCTGCAGCTCCTTACGCCCTTGCAGAGTCCTTCACCTGCAGCAGGAGCAGCACCAGCATCATGTGATGTAGAATGGATGAACTTACATATAAAGTTTAGCATCAGGCAGTTGTAATCAACGAGAGTCTGAGATAACTGATGTGAGACACGCCGTGTGTTAAAAACATGGTTCCTTTTTTTCTACAGCAGAAATCCCAGTTCAGGCACACAGCACCATCTCATGGACTCACTTAGAAATTCAGGTCTAACCAGTGGCAAGAAGAGATGTGATAATACAAGTGGAGATGTTTTAGATTACAAAAAAGAGTGTTTCACAGAATGGTATGCCGTAAAACCTGAAGGCTAAATATCATAGCTTCTAACTGGCGGCAAGATCTACATTTTGGTCTGTTGTAAATTTGAATTTTAGAGCGAATGAGCAACAATTTTCTGATGTAGGTGAAACTACCAGATGAGTAGATACATGTATGTGTGTTAGATCAGGAGAACACATCCTTTGTAGGAACATGAATGTTACTTTTTTCTTATGTACTAATCTGTATCTCAGAGATGCACTCACCAGCTCTGCTTCCCCTGACTCAAATGTAGGACAGGTTCCAACATTAAAATGTCAATGTGGTCTAGTCTATACCAAAATTCTGCAAGCATACTAAGGTGGAAAAGTTTGGCGATGTGACTTCTAAGATGATACTTATCTACAAAGTTCTGAATGGCGGAGGACCTTCTTACTTAATGGAACTTCTAATTCCACATCAGCCACAGAGAGCCCTGAAGACCTCCATGAACAATCATTTGCTTCTGCACAAGGACAGCTACAAACATAGCGGGATGCTGCTTTTGTGGTTAATATGCATCAAAACTGTGGAATACACTTCCCTGCAAATCAGACAGACTACCTCTGTTGACATTGTTAAAAAGAAAAAATACATATAATGTTATAATTAAGCTATTATGGAAAACGGCCAGAAGCAGAATACAATTCATTTCTGTGTTCAGACTTTAGCGGTGAAAAAAAAAAAGCATGATAGGCCAGTTGTGTGCCTGTCTGTGAGCTCAAAGCCCCAGATTCTAATTTATACGATAAAATATGCAATTATATGGAACTTTTCTCTTTTTTTCTTAAGCCATCTTGACCCCTGAATCAGCCTGGCTGCCCCAGGGGTCCTAACCCTCACTTTGAGAACCACTGGTATAGCTCATGTTTTTTTGCTCTCAGAGGTCTTATAGAGACACTGTTTCATAACCAGCTAGGAACTCCTCACTGGATTTTTATCACTCGCTGTTATTTATTCATCCACAATCCTGAACACTTTGAAGCATTATCAAAGCTGACTGTGCCAGGTGCTGCTGTAGAGAGCCTCAGCCCCAGATACATACAGTGAAGACAGAAGCCATACAACCAGATGAATTATTAACTACTCCTGCTGCAGCTTGAAGTGAGGCGAGGCCGTATGTTCAAACTGTCTCAGAGCTGAGTTTGTGGCAGGCTGTTGGATTACATAATCTGCTTCACTTTGTCTGAAAATAGAGGCTTAAATAAGATGTGCCCTTCAGATGAAAGTGAGATGGAGTTGTAATGGTGTAGCATGAGCTGGTAGAGCAGAAAATTGAGTGAAAGAAGATCCAGATTTCTATTAAAAAGATTACAAAGTTGATTTTTTTTCTTTTTAAAAAAAGGAGATTACTTTGCCAAAGGTGCTAATTTTGTAACACAGTGAGAGTATAGGATCTTCAATCAGCTCTATTTCTCGAGTTTAAGTTTTTGATTACGATGACATCCATATGTGAGAGTGTCTGCTTTCTACACAATCCAAACACAAAGCCATAAATCCCCCAAGTTGGATGTAATAGCTGCCAACACTACAAACAGCTGACTTTCTATACAATGATGCATGAGCCATTTTCCTGCTTTCATTAACACGGAATTGTTATTACCATCTTTTTTGCAGATGCTTCCCCAAGGTGTCACCACACCGCTTGGGTACAAAGTGGCACGGAGACATAAGCCTCAGCTGTCGATAATCTTAAACATATGGCGTGAAATAGCTACGCACTGATTAGCTATGATGCAGCGCAGCAGGCTCACAAAAGCTGTGGATCAGCCCTAATGGGTTGAGTCTCTCAGATCCACATTGTGTCTTTCTGAGGCAGGTGTGTGATGGTGGACGCCATTATTGTCGTCTTAATGAGAGCCCCTGTGTGTATTTCCCTCTGCGGTGGTCCCAGCAGGGCTTTATGTGGGCCTGCGCCGTCGGACACGCTGGATGAAAGAGATAACCTCCATCTGTCTTCATGACTGTCTGGCCTTTATTGCTTTAGGAGAATCACTGCTTTCACAAGCGCTTCCTCTGCTGGGCTAAGAAAACCAATATTTGTTTCTGCGTTGAGGGTGAGGTGAATTGTAACTGGGGGGGGTCTTAATGTTTTTTTTTGTTTTTTTTCATCCTTGCAAGGCAAACAATGTGCTCATCTTGGTGTGACGCTCTATTTAAGTAAACATATCTTTCAATGATTTTCTCTCAGTTCAACATTAATCACTATAAATTGCCCTGTGGATCATCCTGAAGGAATTTCATCTTGAAACCTTTTTCTAATCTGCATTTAAGCAAAGTTATTGTAAGCATGCATGCAGGAAGCTTCATAAGCATGTAGATTTGTGATATTTTTCAATTTCAATATCGGTTAATACTATAGAAGATACAATAAATGGACATGAAAAATGTTTCAGAAACTGAGTTTTGGAGCAAACCAACTGGAGCAGCCATATTGGAAATGGCTAGTGACATGTCTCCACACTGACAGCTACAGGACACAGTCAGTCACATGAGCTGAGCTGTGCCTCTGATTGGGCGAGCTCGCTATCTTAATATCTTCTGAACTGCCAAGTTACGACAAAAAAAAAAATCACCCCCCGTACAGTGTGTACCACTAGCAAAATTAGCAATCCAGACAGAAGACAGTTATTGCACCAGGTTGGGGTTTTTTTTCTGCAGTGAAAACATCTATTTTTGGCTTGGTGTGTATGTGACTGCCGGTTCTTCCAGAGCCTGTCTCAAGCATACACTTGATGAACAGTAAATTTTAGCACTCCCCCATTGTCTCATATTTTCAGACTAGAGGTTGCTGCTTGATTTACACCCATTATTATGAGCATTATTATTCTTAAACTATACAATTCAAGTTTAATGTATCAATTTGGAAGTTGAGTTTCTAACTGAGGAATAGTAATTCCAGTCTTGAGAGTTATATAACATCCTCCCTGACCTAAAAAAGTGATGGGGATTCTCCTTCCTTCTCTTTTGCTCACAGGTTTTATTTTTGTGCTGGAATATATGAAACATTTGAAGGAGGTGTGACAAACAAATCAAGAGACTCCTGCTTTGACTTCCAAAGTTTAGGGATCAGCTGTCAAACATCAGTAGTGTTATAACTGTCAAAGAAATTTAATGTGCTGCTTCTTGTTACTCCATGGATAACCTTTCCCTTTGCATAAAAAATATCAACCCAGTTTTTGGTTGGATTAATATGCCTGATAAAATTTGGTTGATTTCAATGCTGCCTCTGAATGACTACAGTTACAAGAAGCAACAAGAAGC